>OX276383.1:37008081-37427790 GCA_946251855.1 Alsophila aescularia
CCAAAATTTGATCAAGATTCCTTCAGCCGTCAAAAAGATTTTATCGATTGCTAGGCGTCTACTTTACCACCGGTACACCAGTTTTTAAGTCAAACCATATGCAAAAATGAAAACCGCATCACAATAGGTCCTGTAGTTTTTACGTGATGCGTGAACAAACAAACATACAGACAAACAGACAGGCAATCAGAAATACATGATGTAAATCTTGTTCAGTAGCTTAATTTAAGTACCCTAGACTATTTCTTTTTAATTATCTTTGTACGGAATTTTCCGTACAAAGATTATTAATAAGACAGACAGACAAAAAAGAAAAAAATAATTTTGCCTTCAGTATCGAATATATGTAGAGTACCCTCCAAAAAAATTTGTTTATTACTTGAAAATTGGCATAGCTTTAGATCCCTATCCCGTAGGAAACCGTTTTTTTTTCGGGATGAAATGTATCCTATGTCCTATCTCGTAATATGAACTCAACTAGTACCAAGTTTCATTTGAATTCATTCAGTAGTTTCGGTTTGATGCGCGGCCAAAATACGGACAGACAGACAGGCAGACAGATAGATAAAAATGAAAAAAAAAACAGTTTTGGCTAAGGTATCGAATAAAAAGTACACTCCAAAAAATATATATCAAAAAATCTTCCATGTACAGAATTGGACCTGTTACAGTTTTATTATAAGTATAGATAGTTAGGATTAAGATAGATAGGATTTATCGAACTACATATTAGTATAATATAAAGACTCATCACTCCAGCAGATTAAATAATAGTTACTACTCCAGTGTCACATTGCTATTCTGGCACAGCATTATTTCAGCTATTCAGAATTTAATTACTTAGTGGTCTATACAAAAGCCAAAGATTTCGATGAAACCCTAAAATAAAAGTTAATCTCCATAGAATTCTATTAGAATCCGCCTAGTAAGTATTTCAAGTCCACTAGCCTCCTTCAAATGGGAGCGGCTGAAACAAGCATTTTTTCTTGCCAATACAATCCGGCGAGACCGTTGTTGGTTCCCAGCCAATTCTAATAAACCCTGTCTATGCAGAAAATAGATTGTGATGGATCAAGACAATTGCCTCTGAGTAAGGAGTGCATTGAAATAAAAAGAGCTAACTATAAGGGCGCAATTTTATGAGTAGTTATAAATGATCTCAGACTTTATTTAGGAGTAGATATAGCTGTAACGTATTGAAGGTAATATTTACCATACGCTGTATAAGTCTATCGTGCTTGAGTAGCATGCGGTGCGATGGTGGCCTAACGGTTCTGTAGTCTACGCTACCTACTACCTACCTACCAATGACTTTTCTAAGTTATGTGCGGTTTTCCATTGCTCCGTGCTTCGGAGGGCACGTTAAGCTGTCGGTCCCGGCTGTTATTGATTAATAGCAGTCGTTAAGCCATGTCAGAGGCCCTCGGGCGGCTTGATAAACTCTGACATCAGAGTGTGCGGACAAAGAGAGTGTGCGGAGCACGTTGCGTGTACACTGTACAATGGAAATAAGTTATATTGGCTAGTTAGTTATATTGTTATATTGGTATAGGTGAGTGGCTTGCCATACACGAGCCAGAACACCACGCAAAATTTGCCATTGAATGTAGTCATTGCAATAGTAATACAATTAATTGTCGCGAAGTATCCCAAGTTCCATTTAGCGGTGAACGTTTCTCGTCAGTAAATATTTCGAGACTGGCAGCTTTACTGGTGAGGTAACCTTATCTATCGATATTCTCGCTAATAACTATCGCAGTAGTTTTGTACGGGATGCAATGTTTAGTGAACTGAGACAGTGGCACTGATCGCGACCATTTATATATTGCCGACGAGTGGCAAGTATTATTAGTAATTTGCACTCACTGACAGCGCGCGTTCCCACGTGGGCCGGGTATGCTGTTTCGTCGGAGTGGGGCCATTTTCCAGCCGGACATTGAGGGATCCTGCGGGTGTGCCCTTGATCAGTAGAAGAAAGTACCCGCGTCCCAGTGGGGCTATTTTCCGCTCAGCCGTTGCGGACGGACCCTGGGTGGTTTGTAAGAGAGGTATTGCCTAGTCATGGTCAATCTTGCGTAGCGTGTGGCCCTCGTATGGGGGGGCTGAAAAGAGCAATCATCGGTGCTAGAGGTCATAGCGTGGTAATAAAAATCATATGCGACCAGTCATCCCAGGCATGCTTAGGTCCTGATATGGCAATTGCCGTAATATACGGCATTCAGGCATCTTAGGCATCATGAATACGGTATACGGCAGCTCTTTGATTACCGTATTAAAATATACGGCAATTGACTAAAGTAAACAAAAAAAAACCTTAATTCTTCTGGTAGGTTCTTCACTTTTATTCGGGTAGGTTCTAGGTTGTGGGAATCCCCGGAATAATTGTTACTGTCCTGTACCTATTGTGATTCTCTCATTCTCTCATTGCTTCTTTGTTTTGCTGTATGTTACGATCTATCAGTGAAAACTATTTTACGAACATTTCTTTAAGTTTTAGTTGAAAATGAGAAAAAAACAGATATATCAGCAAAAAAGAACAACTAAAAGAGTTTTACTCTCGCTGCAGAGATTTCCTTATCACAGGCTGCAAAGAAATAAAAAAAAGGTACAACTTCTCTGAGGATTTACTTTTAAAATATTTATCACCTGAAGAAGCAATTAATAGTCAAACAAGAAATGTATGTCCAACTATCTTACCGCTTATGCAAAATTTACCACGAATCGTCAATAATGCCGACGATCTCCAAAAGATTAACGATGAATGGAGAATGCTACCAGATGTAAATAAATTACCATTATATGAAATTAGCTCACAGAAAACCGATGAGTTTTGGATAAAAATCCGTGATGGAACAAAACTAAAAACATTAGCATCTTTTGCTTTAACTGTATTATGTTTGCCACACTCGAATGTAGACTGCGAGCGTATTTTCAGTGAGGTAAATAACATGAAAAAATACTTAGAAATAAATTAATAACTCCAACTATTAATGGAACACTTCTAGCCAGACAAGCAATCCGTAATCACGGTAATTGTACACAATTTCAAGTACCAAACGAAATGATTTGTAAAATGAAAGAAAAAAAAACACTATGACCTACATGCGACAGAATCGGAAGTACTAGAAACTATTCAAAACCTGAAACCTGGTGAAGAATAAAATAAGTCTGTTTAAAAGTAGTAAACGCATAGTACAAACGTCACTTGTATTTTTTTAATTATTTAAACCTTCCAAATAAACATTTTGTACAATACGGCATTTTTCTTAGATTTCCCTGAAAATCCGGCAATTTTAGAATTAGAATACGGCAACCCTAAATTTGTCAGGAACAACACCTGTCAAGGTGCGATTACTATACCGTATCATCACGATCGATACGCACGGAGATAGCTCTCTAATCTAATTTGCATGCATATAGCTTTAACTTACCTTATTCTTGGCATTACCACGATCTCGTAGAGTTACCAATTTTTCCCGACTAAAGGTGACGCCAAGACACCAATTGAGGTATGCCTATTCCATTCATTTTTTTTTTTAAATTTGTTTCATCATGATATCAAATCAACCATAGAATTTCCTCAAAAAAACGTACGTTCCAATCCAGTTATTACCAGACTTAAAAAATTAAAGGTTTCACTCATAAGGCTTTCAGAACAGAGTTTCCCTGTCCATTAATAACATCTTACGTTTTTTCGAATAAAAAATTATAATACCCACTTATAGTAATGGACATGAGAAAGTTGAATTTCGATTCGTTTCTCTTTTGAATATTTGAAGAGGTTCGATGGGCCGCGGTGGCTGACCCCTGACCTGACTCAGGGTTGAAATACTATCCCGCCGTGCTGCCATAACTGCGGAATAATTTCGCTCGCCTCCATTGAAATATAATACCACTTTATCAGTGAAATACGCTCCTACGTTAGATTTAACCAAAATTTTTGGTAGGCGAACATTTTTGAAAGTCTGAAAAACGAGATTTTGGAAAATATAACAAAAGATGGTTGAAAATAAGTTAATTTATAACACAATTTAAAAAAATAAGCTTTTATACAGTAGCCATGTCATGGTGAAACTTAAAACGGGCTATCACAATTAAATGCACATACAACATTTCGTGTCTGTGCCGCTAATCGTTGAGGAATTCCCTATTCAGGACCCAACCCCGAGTGCATGGTTGCTCCATGTCATGGTAAAACTTAAAACCGGCTATCATAATAAAATGCATACACAAAATTTCATGATCGTTGAAGAGTTCCTTTATCTGGAACTAATCCTGAATGTCGATGCAAGTCATGCATTACATAAATCATTAATTTGTGCGTTTACTTATCCATTTTATTGATGACACCATGTTTCAGTAATTCCATTTAAGTAAAATCAGAATTGCTATTCATAGATAGCGCAATATGGTTTATATTCTTCCTCTGTCAGAACAAAAACGCTAACAAATACAATTTTAAATCTATATGTGGAATGCGTATGTTGGATTTCCAAACAGACTTACATTCTTAGTTCTGGTCTTTCATGTCTTTAATTAACAAACTCAACAGAGCACCTACTAAATGCTTAAGAAAAAACCGAGAATTCCCGCTGCCAGTTCCCGCTTGAAGTTTAAATAATAATTTCGCCAGCCCTTGCGCATACTTCCAGAAGTTTACTTTTTAATAATGAAATGCAATACGAGTGGTAGTTCAATAAAACGAGGCGGCCCGCAATTTATGTGGGCATTAGAATGAATGACGGCGGTCAATAGCGCGCCGGACGTTGCGTTAGTTTAAACTTTTGGGAATGCTAGTTGCTAGATGTTGCTTTCGATTTTGGAGCGCTTTCACACAAACTCACACACACACACAGACCTGCTGCCTAATCGTGTAATAGATTTTTACCAAATGGCTGTTGAAATAATTTTCACAGGTTGAATAAGACAAGTATTAATTTAGGTAAAAACCTTGAAGCTCCCGACCGTTTTGTAATATACAAAACTTCGTTTGAAAGTTTCTTAAAGACACATTCCCCTCTATCTTCAGGTCGACGGTGTGCCGTTTAACATCTGGCATATTTTGGTAATGCTTAAGTTAACATACATGGCACCTAAACCCCAATTTGCAGACGAATTCACGTCAAAGTCCGTTTAATAATTTCAAGTTTGAAGGGCCTGGAAAGTTTTTTCTTTGGTTCGTTGAGGCGTAATACCGAATGTACTTGAGCTAAAGTGGATATTAATTATTTTTAATTGAGTATATAAATCTACCCTTGATTTATATACTCAATTAAAAATAATTAAGAAGGGGATCTTATACTTACACACACATCTAACTCACATTTGTTCAAATGTAGCAACGTAAACGGAAACGAACGAAAACGGAACTTATAGGAAATATCTGGTAAATCTTCCAGATTGTCTGTCATTTTAAAAGGCCATCAATATTATTGTGTATTATTTTGACATAAACCTGTTACTACTGTATACACATATATACTGTTTCCAGTGCTACGCTAATCCGTAGCAATTGTAGCCAAGTGCTACGAAAACTTTTCATTGCCATCTTGACAATATTGTTATTAATACTTGGGCAACCCCAAGCTAAAGCCACAGTATATATATATATGTACTGTGCTTATTATGTGTCTTAAATAGTAGTACCTATGTATTTGGCCACATCATGAAGAAGTTATATTTCATGAAATTATCGTTGACATCATGAAATGAATTGGCTAGATGTGTGAATGATAAGCGTTTGATGATATGAACAGCTAAACGCACGGCTACTTCATGATATGGTCCAACATTTGTGATCATATCGTAAAATAGAAGGCGAAGACGGAAGCCCGACTTGGCTTTGATAGTTTAGAAAAAACGCGAAGACCAAGGCAGGAGCTTCTTCCCACCTTCGTTTTTTTTTAGCCTTAAAATCCCAACATTTGAACACTTTTGGTATCATGAAAACCCTACATTAATGATACTTAATGATATAGCCAAACTTGGACTGAAATATCATTAAACGTTGATGTTTGAACGATATAGTCAGTTTTAGCTGGCCAATTCATGAAATAGAACCATTTCATGAAATGATCAATTCTACGATATGTCCACTACACCTACACAATGACATGATAACACTATGATGATTTTAATCTTCAATCCTCAAAATTAAATCCTGATGCTGCAGGGATTACACACACAGTATCCCTGCAGCAGCAAGATTTGAGGATCTGGATTGGGATGCAGTAGATCCCCAAACTTTAAAGCTTGTGGATCTACTGATTTCAAATCACTATTTGTAGATATCAAGCGGAAACTTTGTCATAAAACTCCGAGTTCCAACTCTTTAGTACTGATGCCGATAAAAAATAAGAATACTTATATTGTTTTGATCCCGAACCTTTTGGAATTAATAATAGTTTTGTGTGTCAACAAATTCAAATTAAAAATTTATCTAACCACTGGCCCCCCACCCCTGAGGAGTATCTCGATCACATCAGTATTCTAACATAAAAACCGCATCAAAATGGGTCCATTTGTTTGGGAGATACGATCCTCACCCCCATTTCACCATCCCCTCCTCCCCCCTCCTTCGAACCATCAGTTTAACCATCTCGATCACATCAGCTCACAACCAGAAAAAACTGCATCAATATTGGTCCATACGTTTGGGAGCTACAATGCCACAGACACACACACACACACACACACACACACACACACACACACCCACACACACACACACACACACACACACACACACACACACACAGTGATACACACTCTAAACTTATAACCCCCGTCTCTTTGTTCAGGAGTCAAAAAGGAAAAGATGAGAAAGGAAAATCACGTTGAGGTAATTATTTTTGTGGATTTAAATACGGCTACGGAGTCTTGTCCCCCCTCATGTCCCCCTTGAGGGAGACAAGGAGTTTTTTTTTAGAGATTTTGCTTGTGTTCTTGACTCTCCGAATTAAAGGGTTAGACCAAACTGTTCTCCTATTTTTTCTACAATAGAACAGATTGGACGAAATAAATCCAATCTGTTCTATTAAGCAGTATGACATATTGGATCCGAACAAATTGTGTATTGGCCGTCCATGCTGTTCTACGATAGAACAGATTGGACAACAAACAAATCATTTGTTCTACTGAATAGGGAGTAAGACTTTTTTTAAGTGACAGGTGTCGTAAAAATGACAGGTTTCAAAGTGACAGCTGTCAAACTTAAAACATGTATTACTCGGAAACTATTGGTCGTTGACTAGTACTTTATTTACAGAAATGATAGATCTCATCAATATCTTCATCATTCTCGTCTCGGCACGCGTGCGAGGTGATCGTGTTTTCGATTCCTACACAGTTGTTTATTTGTTAGCCGCGCGATAAGGCCGGCTTGGGAGCTTCCTGGGTAGGCGCATTGTTCGCGCGTCAGTAATAATGGCGAATGAAAGTGTAACAGAAAACGAAGAGATGGAGTAACAAGTGCGTGAAGTGGTGGCATGAAGAACGTGAGAGTTCTGAGGAAGAGTGGAACTTAGTAGAAGGAAAGAGTAAGAAATTACGCCAAGGGCAGTGCAGTAAGACAATGGAAGGAAGAGAAGAGAGTAAAAAGTTTAAAATTTATATTTCAAGCCAAGAATTGATGCCTAAGCAATTTGCGTTAGCGCGATTATTTAAAGACCTAAAAATTACGGATATACAACACAAAGTACTTGAACCCTTACAAAGTGCGAGTTCAACTTTACGACGAAATGAGCATGGAGTTACTCCTTTCTAATGAGACACTACAAAAGAAAGGATGGCGTTTCAATAAATTATCGGAAGTTAGTTACTCTTATGGAGTCATCAAGGATGTGGATCTGGATCTATCAGTGGAAGAAATTATGAAAGATATTACTTGTCGTTAAAAAGACTTGACCGTAGAAACAGAGACATAAATAGCAAAGATACAAAATGGAAGCCATCGGAGTCGGTTCGTCTTTGCTTCAAAGGTAACTATTTACCTACTTTTGTTTACGTCCATGATGTGAAAGTCGTGATCGATCCCTATGTATATCCAGTTACTCAGTGTTTCTTCTGCTGGAAACTAGGTCATACTGTGAGAATGTGTACCGTTAAAAAATAAGTTTGCCCAAAATGCAGCGGATATCATGCGAATTGTGATACTAAGGTCCTTAAATGTATAACACTTTTTTTTTAATTTAATTTTTATGTAATGATTTAGTTTTAATTTTTAATCTTAGTTAACTTGTTGTTATTCGCTCAATTTCAATTTTAATTTATTTTGTTGTGTACTTGCATGTTGTCCTCACCTATAATTACTGTGACATTTGATTTTATTTTTACTAAAAATTGTATAATATTATGAATGTGTTGGTATGCACCGTGTTGGTGTTCGAATAAATAAATAAATAAATAAATAAACTGCTCGGGAAGTCACATGGCTATGGCGAAAATATGCCCTGCCTACTTGAAAGAAAAACGAATAAGAGAAATCATGGCAGAATATAACTATACCTTCAGTAGGGCATCGCAAATGTATGCAGCGTTCCTATCATAATACCGGCCGTTGTAAAGAGAGACCCAAGAGCAAAAACGCAGACAATTACGTCGTCAACGGGATCAGTAACTTTGACACAACAGAGCCCTCTTGTGAGTGATGACACGAAATATGGATCAGATGTACAGTCCGCAAAGAGCGTGATTTTACCTACAAGACAGCAGAAGAAGAAAATATCGAAAAAGAAGACCTCAAACAGCGGGCTCAATAATATATCTGAATGGGACTTCGTAGTAGAAGAAGAAAGGAATCAGGAGAACCAACAAGAATGTAATATGAGCTCAGATGAACGGCAACCCGATAAGATCACTTTTAGTGAGCTTTTAACTAGAATTAAAGAGGTCATATTTTTGAAAAAGCTCGATGTTCATACAAAAATATTGAGCGTTATTAGATTGTGTGTCGAGTGGATCATACTTGTCGCGGTAGATAATATTTCTGATTGGCCAATATTAAAATTAGTCTACGGATTAATCAATCTTAATGGATAGTACAAAGTTAATTAACCTGAAGATTCTACAGTGGAAGGCTCAAAGTATTAGACCTAAATTGATATGTTTTGAATAGTTATTATTATAGGAAAAAAATCATATTGCTGCTATTAAAGAAACGTGGATAGAACGAGAAAGCGCTTTTAAAGTAGGTAATTATAATATTTACCGCTCTGACCGGAGTGACTCATGGGGAGGCGTAGCCATAATTGTTCACAGATCAATTAAATCTCAACTTATTAATTTACACTTGAATAATTCAAATATCGAAGTTGTTTGTGTTAAAATATTTAATTGTAAGCTGATAGACAACATAATTTCTATTTACTGTCCCTCATCAGTACGCACGAGTCAACACGACTGGAATGATTTATTTTCTTTATTTAATAGACGTACTCTGATACTAGGAGATTTTAATGCGCATCATTCTACTTGGTTTCATAAAACGGATTCCAGAGGAAATATAATATTTGATGCATTATTAGACAATAACTTTGTAGTTTTAAATGACGGTCGTGAAACGCGAGTTAAATTAGTTAATGGAATTCTACAGAAATCAGCTCCAGATATATCATTAGTAACTTCGGATGTTACACTAGAATTTACATGGAACGTTCTTCAAGAAAACCTAGGTAGTGATCACTTAATTATTAAGATTTGTACCAGTTATTATTCATATCAAAAAACTATTAATAAAAGAAACTATAATATGGCCAACTGGGATAGTTACACAAAATGCTTAAATGATATTTTTCATATTATTGCAATACCTATAGATAATCAAAAATATTATGATATATTTTTGGAAATTATAAATATGGCAGCAGATATTCACATTCCTTTTAAAAAAAATAACCAAAATCCTGAATCTAATTTTACACCTAAGCCTTACTGGAATACTCAGCTATCCAAAACAATAGCCGCACGAAGATTAGCATTGTTCAAATTTAGAAAAAACCCTACCCTACCCCTGGTAATTTCAATATACTGAATCAAAAAGTAAGTGAAGCTCAAAAACTAATTCGTCAAGCGAGAAGTAATAGTTGGTATAGTATGTGTTCGTCGGTCAGTGAAAAAACGTCTTCTTCTGAGATGTGGCAACGTATGAGGTAGGTGAAAGGCTATAGATATAATCAACAATATATCAATGAGAAACAAGCGTCCAATTTACTTAAATCTCTTGCTCCCGATTATATAATTCCGAACCAACCTACTTTTATGAACTGTAACTCTCAGATAGATGTTGAGATATCCATGCTGGAGCTAGATGCGTGTATTAAATCCAAGGATACATCTCCTGGGTGTGATGGTGTTTCATACTCCATGATAAAACACCTAACTGAAAAAGGTAAATACTTCTCTCGTTATACAATCGATTCTTATCAACCGGTTTTGTACCTACGCAGTGGCGGGCGGTAGGGATAGTGCCTATTCTGAAACCAGGGCGAGACATAAATGAAGTTACTTCATTACGGCCTATTTCTTTACTATCTTGCTTTTGCAAAATTTTTCATTCAATTTTAAATAAAAAGATAGAATGGTTTCTAGAACATAACAATATGTTTTCTTCGAATACGATTGGATTTACGAAAACTAAGTCGTGTATGGATAACTTGAGTTCCTTGATAGCCAGAATTCAAATTGGATTTTCTGAAGGTTATTCGACTATTGGATGTTTTTTAGACGTATCGAATGCATATAACAATGTTGACGTAACGGCACTTTTATCAAATTTAAATAAAATTAAAGTTGGTCCTAAAATATGTATTTATTTATGGAATTTTCTTAAGGAAAGAACTTTAAAAATGAATATTGGGGGATATGACATGACAAGAGTTCTGGTATAGGTATTGCACAGGGAGATCCTCTCTCTCCGATTTTATTTAATATTGCGTCAATGGATATTTGTAAGTTATTGGAAAATAATGTATATATATCTCAATATGCAGATGATTTTCTAGTATATAACCATTGTAAAAATTTAACACAGGTGGGCAATAAATTAGAATCATCTTTAAAATTATTATGCTCATTATTGGCTAATTTAGGTTTAGATATTTCACCTCATAAAAGTAAATTACGTATTTTTAAACGGGGATTTATAAACGATACTTTGAACATTAAAATAAATAATACCTCATTAGAAATTGTGGACCACATAAAATATTTAGGACTATGGATGGATGAAAAGTGTCTCAAATTCGTCAATATTTTTAAAGTTTTGGTCGTGTCAACTTGGGGTGTACATCCTATACATTTAAGAAGACTATATACAGCGGTTGTTCGTAGTCGTCTCGATTACGCAAGCTTCTTTTATGATAACTGTTGTCGTACTAGAATTTCTAAACTAGATAAATTACAGAACCAATTTTTAAGAATCATAGGAGGTTTTATTAAAAGTACACCTATCCATGTAATGGAATCAGAACTCTGTATTCCACCTTTATTTGTGCGTAGGCATTATTTAACCGGTAGGTATTGGCTGAAGTGTAAATCAACAAGCGATAATGTTGTTATTGAATTACTTGAAGAACTTTCCTATCTGCTAAGATTACCATACTGGAGTCAAAAAAGAAACCTTTACTGTTCATAATATCCTTAAATATAATAGCTTATATAGTAGTAAACAATTGGAAATGTATAGTTTGAAAACTTGGGTTAGTAATATAAATTTAAGTGATGTGCTGGAAACTAATATTAAAGTAATAGATAAACCTAAAATATATTATAATCCTTTTGAACTAAAACTTAAATGTGGTAATTATTTACGCGAGAAATATAGCGGGTTCTATAAAATATTTTCAGACGGATCTCTAACTAATGACGGAAGAGGCGCCGCATTCTTAGATTCTGAGATTGGTAACTTTGTTAGGCTTAAGATACGGTCAAAAATAAGTATCATGAATGTAGAACTTATAGCGTTGGCTGAAGCCTTTATCTTATATAGAATCAATCAATTATAATAATTTTGTCTTATTTACTGATTCCAAAAGCGCTCTATTTCATCTCGCTAGTTGTGTCAGTGGATCTAGCTTTAGAGGCATTCCAATTGCATATAATATATTAAAGAGTTTAATGAATATTAGAGACATGAACAAATGTATTAAAATACAATGGATTCCTTCTCATGTTGGTTTGGTGGGGAACGAAGAAGTAGATCGTTTGGCTAAAAAAGCAACTGTGGATGGAGATATGTTTAATTTTTTTCCCACTTTTTCAGATTTAATTTCTCATGTTAAAAAATGTGCTTATAAAATTTGGTCAGAATATTTTGATGAAAGATCGTTAACTAAAGATATCTGGTATAAAAACGTTCAGCCTTCACTTCTTCGTTTTCCATGGTTTTTGAGGGCCAACATGGGAAGGAATGAGATAGTGACGGCTCTAAGACTTCGATCTGGTCACATTCCTATGAATAAGTTTGGATTTATGATGGGCAAAACGAGTAACCCAAATTGCGAGATATGTGATAAATTGGAGGATATATTTCATATCATCATGGAATGTGCCAGGATCGAAGGCCTACGTCGGCAGCTGTTTGATGATGACCACGCTTTCTGGCAAGTTGGAGGATGTAACGCAATACTGTCGCAACCACTATCAACTGAGGCCGGAAAGCTATTTGATTTATATATAGCAGCAATTAATCTTAGATGATAAGGACCAATTGTTTGTTTTTAGTTTTTGATTAAGTAATAAGGGTGACATATTCTTGCAGAATAAACCCTGTATAAAATAAAGAGACTAAAAAAAATATACTTCGTTTTGGATGTCAGCTGTCAAATTTTAAAGGGCTACAACTCGGAAACTATTGATCCTAGACTAGTTGTTTCTTTACAGAAGTGATAGATCTCATCAATATCTTCGTTTTGGATGACAGCTGTCAAATTTAAAAGCGCTATAACTGAAACTATTGATCCTAGACTAGTTGTTTATTTACAAAAGTGATAGATCTCATCAATATCTTTGTTTTGGATGACAACTGTGAAATTTAAAAGCGCTATTACTCTGAAACTATTGATCCTAGATTAGTAGTTTATTTACATGAAGGATAGATCTCATTGAGATCTTCATATCATATGACAGCTTTCAAATTGACAGGTGACAGCTGTCAATCCTCAAAACATCTAGTATAGACATCAGATGTCAAAAATGACAGGCAATGTCAAAAATTACATAGTTCACGGATTTATCCGAAACTACTCGTAGTTTCTATAGGCAATAAATTGCCTTATAGGAAAGTAAGACTGCTTAATTTCTCATTGTGTATATTTATATATCACCTGTAATTTTTAACATCGACTGTCATTTTCAGTCATGTTTGACATTGCCCATCATTTTTTCATCAGCAGTCATTTTTAACATTGACTGTTATTTTGATATTGCGTCCAGAAGGGAGGTGGAAGGTGATAAAGTTTGACAGCTGTCACCTGTCAATTTTACAGCTGTCATATGAAATGAAGATCTTGATAAGATCAATCAATTCTATACAGAAACTACTAGTCTAAGATCAATAGTTTCAGCGTTTTAGTCCTTTCAAATTTGACAACTATCATACAAAACGAAAATATTGATGAGGTCTATCACTTCTGTAAAGAAATAACTAGTCTAGGATCAACAGTTTCAGAGTTATAACCCTTTTAAGTTTGACAGCTGTCTTACAAAACGAAGATATTGATAAGATCTATAATTTCTGTAAATAAACTACTAGTATAGGATCAATAGTTTCAGAGCCCTTTAAAGTTTGACAGCTGTCATCCAAAACTAATATATCGATGAGATCTATCAGTTCTGTAAATAAAGTACTAGTCAAAGATCAATACTTTCCGAGTAATACATGTTTTAAGTTTGACAGCTGTCACTTTGACACCTGTCATTTTTACTACACCTGTCACTTTAAAAAGTCTTACTACTCAGTAGAACAAATGTTTTTTTCGTTGTCCAATCTGTTCTATCTTAGAACAGCATGGACGGCCAATACACAAATTGTTCGGATCCAATAGTCATCATATCATAGTGTTCTGATCATACTGCTTAGTAGAACAGATTGGATTGATTTTGTCCATGGAACGGTTTGGACTAACCCCTTAATTGGGGGAGTCAAGAACACAAGCAAAATCTCCACTAAAAAATCTCCTTGTCTCCCTCAAGGGGGACATAAGGGGGGACAAGGCCCATGTCTCGACAAGCTCATAATACGAGTAGGTGTCATATCTTAAAGTAATTAAAATATATTACCGATTCATGTTCGCCATAAATTGCTTGTGCGTATTCAACGTTGTCTATAAATCGCACGAGGCTGACTATAATTGCACGTTGTGACTGATATAATTATTGCCTGCCTGCGGGCGCCACATAAGGGACTTATCTTTGTTTGTCGGAAGGGTCGTTTTTACACATATTTTTAAATATTTTTACCAATGTGGCCAATATGACCCATTCTTGTTGAGAGCAACCTAAATCCTAGCTGTTTTAAAGTAATGGAAAGAGAAAAAATAAGTAATATGTTTATGTTTTTAAAGTAATATAATGATGTCATATAATGATACTAGTTTTTTCCGCGACTTCGTCCGTGCGGACTACATAAAAATAACCTATGTCCTTTCCTAGAGTTCAAACTAACCAAATTTCATAAAGATTGTTTTTGTTTCGTAGTGAAAAGTAACAAGCAGACATAGAGAAATAGAGTTACTTTCGCTTTTATAATATTACTAACTATGCCTGCGGCTATGCCCGCGTGGTCATTTAATTTAAAATTAGCCCATACGTGCATTGCAGGACCAAAAGTACCTATAAATTACAATGCTACATTTCTTCAAAATTCGTTTAGCCGTTTTCACGTGATGCGCATCCAAACATACAGACAAACAGGCAGACACAATTTAAAAAAATGTTATTTGTTTTGGAATATACTCCTTTATTATAAGTATAAAAGATAGATAGATAGATAACTCTTTATTGTACACCACATAGAACAAAAATACAATAATAACTAAAACATTAATACAAAATATATGGGACAATGGGCGGTCTTATCGCTAAAAAGCGATCTCTTCCAGACAACCTTTGGATAGATAAGATAGATAATGGCCATACGTGCAACGGTATACCTGACAGGTTATCCTGAGCAGGTTTACTTTTCAGATATATCGAATCTCCCACAAGGGTATAACTGTACAATTTTATCAAATACACGTTCCGGTTTCCCTGTATAGGTAATCTGTTCAGATAAACCTGTTATGTACACAGTTGCATTAGTAAAAAAGAACGTATAGTAGTACGACAAATATAGTCTACCTTATAATGACTAGTATTTTTTCTCAATGTTTCTCACTGCTGGGAAAACGAAATATGGGAGACCCTAAGGCCAGCCAAGTTCAACTTCAAACTTGCTGTTTCAGTACCGACATCGATTATACCTGTTTCTGTGGATACATACTTGGCAATGGCAGTGTTAACATACTTGGTAATACTTTTAACGCTAAATAAAAAAGTTTTTGTATTTTTATAATGTTACTTGTTAAACTTATGTCTTGTTAGTATTCACAACACACACGATACTACACGAATTGTTTTTTTTTCGTTTCATATCATGTTTCCTTGCTCTAACTAAACGATCAAAAACAAGTAGCAAGCATGAGTTAAACAATTTCATTAAAGTCCAAAAAATATGTAAAAGTTTTGCACTTAGATATTTTATTTCGTGCGGCACGCAGCGTTACAGCCACGAAGGCTTGGATTTTTTATCCACCTACTACTTGTTTAACTTTTAATGAACGTTAAAAACTTATCAAATACCAGTGCTCGTAATTTAAAGCGATTTAAATATTATTGACAATATAGTTTCAAGATTTGTTATGAAATTGCCATGATCTATCAGATTATGAAATAATTCTGTATATTTTCAGGAAAGGAGTTTCTTGTCAAGAAGAAAGTATGTCGCGAATCCTCTGTGTTTTTGCAGTAGCCCAAGATCCAGTCCCATTCTTAGCCTTAGCGTGTTTACCACCTTTAACCACATTGTCACATAACGTTGTGGCTGGAGGTCCCCCCGAGTGTGTCTACCAGCTCAAAGGGACTCCAAGCTCACAATAGTATGTAGTAGGTGCTGAGAAAACTTCATGGTGCGAGCCATCCTTTTAACTCTGGATAGTAGATTTATCTCATATGGAAGACAATGGGCTCATAGCTGACATAACTTTAAGGAACACTTCTTCGAACCCTCAGTAAGGAAGTAATTTGCAACTATGGTATTTCCAATTAAAGTAATTTCACCATCAGGACTCGGAGTGAGGTAATAATAAAAACATTGTGCTATATGCTATATATGTAGGTGCACAATTATTAATATATTTTATCGAAATCTTGTTTTACAAAATCGCAACTCATCATAGAGGTGGGCCAATGTATGACATGTAGGCAAGGAAGTCATATATACTTACGTACAACTGGAACAATATCTTCAAAGAAAAAGCGAGGTATCGATTATTTGACCTTGAAAACTATTTAAAATTAAAAAAAGACAAGGACGTGAGCGGAAGCCCTTACTTATTTATAGTGTCAATCTCAGATGACAGCAAATACTTCGAAAAACAAACAAGACAAGAACTTCTTTAATTTCCACAATAATATTTAAAATCACATCAGATACCAAAGAGGATGTACTATGTAAATGTATTAGATAGGTGACCTCTTTAGTACAGTTGTCCTCGTGATGATTATTTCACAAGTTTATTTTTGTCTGTGCGAAAACTCTGAAACTTTGTACGAGAGAGAAAGAGAATCCTCCGTATACTTCCTTTGCTCGCATTTTCTTTTTAAATTACGTTTTCGGTGAGACCACTTTTTTATATGAGAGATATCGTTCCAGTTGCAGTTGTTAACTTCCTTGCATGTAGGAATCACAGGTTATTTGAATTTAGAATAAATATAGACAAACGGGAACATAGTCACAACAAAAAAGGTCAAGGATAGAAAAACCCAAAGGTTGTCAAAAGCTAGCCAATAAGTAAAAATAATATGACTAATTCCACCATAAAATAAAGAATGCTTTGACCAAATAGGTTTCAAGTTATTTCATTCTAAAAAAATGTCAAAGCCACTTACATGAAAACAATAATTGATTATATTAAATGCGTCGTTCCAGTGTAAACATGTAGGTCTCAGCTAACACAAGTAACTAGAAAATGATTTAATATATGTTCTGTTAATGCGTTCAATGAGTGTTTTTTTTATAAGTGAGGGTATTTTATTTTAAAGTTTTTCTCCTTCATAAGAAGAAAAACTACATAAGTAATAGTATTTTAAACTATAGTTTGTACGCATTCTTGGAAAAACTGTACTACGTTTACTAATATGCTTCTTAAGTAAACATGCAGTTAGATCTATAAAATTTCATTAAATACTACGCAAAATTTAAAACCGCTTGACGCATCAATTGAAGACTTCGAGGTAAATTAAAATAGCTAATCAAATAGCCTCGATAAAGTCAGGTAAGCTTGCAATTTAGTTGACTTTAGCTTGGCCTGTCGTTCGATCTAACCCTACACTTTCGTACGCATACATTATGGTAATGCTAGTGGTGGATAATTACGTAGCTACTAGTCTATCATTACTGGCAGTTGACGTCCTGGCGCTCCTTACACTGCGAGCCGAAAAAGACAGCTTTGTATTGGAAATGAAAAGGGTTTAAGTATTTTTATATCATTGTAACCGCCTTACAATTATTTTACATACATAAAAAAATCTACAATAAAAAAAAACTGCATCTATCTATCTTTTATCTTACATTTCATTTTTAGCTGTTATTGACAAAAAAATAATATTAGTAAATTTTTCACGGTAATTATTAATTTATTGACTTTAATATCTTGTTTTTATAATTAATATTGATAATTATCATTGCTAAATTATATTTCTCTTTGATTGTAATATTTGATAATGTGCTTTATTTTAATTTTTTATAATTTGTAATTTTTTGTCCATTTGTACGCCTCTTTAGGCAAAACATGTAGCTCATCTTTTCTTTTTTTTAATACCTTGCATGCTTAATTTGTATGTAAACACATCTTTTCACAAATAAATCATCTTTATCTTTAGTGTAGCATTAATTGGAGTTAATATGAAATTGTAATTTTAAATTTACTTACCTTACATGGTATTTAATATAGGTACATACAGTGTGTCCGGGTTTCGTCAATCGATATATGAAGGACTAGCGACCCGCCCCGGCTTCGCACGGGTAGATAATTATATAGAATGATAAAATTAGTTAGTTGGTACTTTAATTAGACAAATAGAACAACAACAATATACAAAGACCCGTATCTCCTTCTTAGTTTGTGATCTTACGTAGTATTTATATACTCTTTGGTTTGTGATACAAAGTAATAGAGTTTTTTTTGCAAAATTGAATACCTCGGGCTTTGTTACTGCAATTTTCGAAGGGAACTCTAATTTTTTGAAAAATAAAATCCTGCTCTTTGATAATTTAGCTTTCTTTATGTGAAAGAATTTTTAAAATTGGGTTTGTATTTTTTGAGTTTATCCATTACAAACAAACAAACAATCAAATCTTTCCTCGTTATAATATTAGTGTAGATGTAGATTAGTGTAGACAAGTAAAACGTTGACATTTGGTCACAAATATACTCTAGTCAGATTTTCTATCAACGTATCCACTATAGTTATTTAGAAATTGCATGATTGTCAATAAACCAGTCTATTGTTACTTAACTGTTTAAAAGTTGATAGGTATCAGCGAATTAGAATATAAAATGAAAAACATAAATGTTAATTTTTCATTTAAGTTGATGTCTACTTTAGTTGTCTGCTCTCCAATTTCTCAAGAGTATATTTTTCTCTACAATATTAATCATCAGGAAAAATTTTTTTTTTCGAATTAACTAATTGTTATTATATTGTATAGGTATTTTATAATGTAGATGTATTCATTCATGTTTAGGAAATAACGTTTACTTGTTCCCAAATAACATTACAAATCAGATCTTATACCTAAAGTAGGAAAACGTTATTTTAGGGAAATCCAAATTAAGGCCTTCGAAGGGTTTGTTTCTACAGTGAAACAACATAGTATGATATGATAGCAATGTTTTGAAAAGCTTGTTTGAGTGGAAAATATTTTCCCATTTTTTTATGTTTACTCTCGCTTTTCTAAAATCTATGGGAATATTTCAGCCGGGGAAGCGCGCTCTATTTGATTTGACCAATGAACGCCTGCGATGCTAGAGTATGTTAATGTTGCGAAATCCTCACTGGTGGGTGGGGACGGTCTGAAATCTATGGGAGTGATTTCGTGAAAAGTTAACAATGTGTTAAACAGTGTAACAAGGAAGTCGGGGAAACGCGCGCTGTTAGATTTGACCAATGTACGCGCGCGGTGCTAGAGTATGTTAATGTTGCGAAATCCTCACTGGTGGGTGGGGACGGTCTGAAATCTATGGGAGTGATTTCGTGAAAAGTTAACAATGTGTTAAACAGTGTAACAAGGAAGTCGGGGAAGCGCGCGCTGTTTGATTTGACCAATGAACGCGCGCGGTGCTAGAGTATGTTAATGTTGCGAAATCTTCACTGGTGGGTGGGGACGGTCTGAAATCTATGGGAGTGATTTCGTGAAAAGTTAACAATGTGTTAAACAGTGTAACAAGGAAGTCGGGGAAGACCGCGCTGTTTGATTTGACCAATGAACGCGCGCGGTGCTAGAGTATGTTAATGTTGCGAAATCATTTTAATTGATGTAATAGGAGTTACCGTTTCAATTCAATAAATAAATAAATCCTCACTGGTGGGTGGGGACGGTCTGAAATCTATGGGAGTGAATTCGTGAAAAGTTAACAATGTGTTAGACAGTGTAACTGTGGATGACAGTATGTTAGACAGTGGATGGGGTAAGTTGGGAGTGGTTTGGGGGAAGTGAGAGGAGGATGGGGTAAGTATCGAAATAGTGAGGCAAGGTTGGGGGAAGTAGGGGGAGGGTGGGGTAGGTTGGGCAAATGTGAGGCGAGGATGGGGTAAGTCAGGGATGGTTTAGGGGAAGTGAGGGGAGGGTGGGGAAAGATTGATAAAAGTAAGGGGAGGATGGGAAATATTGGAGGAGGTGGGGAAAATCAGCGGAGGTTTGGACGAAGTAAGTGGGGCGAAGGGCGAAAGGCGTAGGGCTTAGGGCATTGCTTATTACCAAGGTGAGATCTCAGATGTAACATATCATATGCGACTACTGTAAGGCTAACGCGCATCTTTTTTTAATTTTATATACCAACAATTGTATCTATGGTACACATAATTATGTATGTACCTACTCGACCAGATACTCCAGAATCGAGTCTTTGGCAACCATGCCCACCTGAGAACTTTATTTTAGTAGGTATTAGAGATGCGCCGAATATTTGTTAATTATTCGTATTCGGCATATTCGGCATAGATTTATATGTTTGGTATTCGGTCGAATATTCGGTTGATGTGCCGAATATTAACCGAATATTAATCTTATATCATTTTAATTCCTACCTACAGCTTGTATTAACTTTAAAATATTTAGCATACATATCAATTATAACTTTTAAACTTTCGCGATTCGAACACATAGTTATATATTTAAACGGGACTTAATCGCGCTGAAAACTTAATTTTTATTTACCTCGATGTTTCGATCAAGTTGCATTGATCATGGTCTTCTAGAAGACCTCGACGTCTTCGTCGAGGTATGCATGCATGCTTCGTAGAAGACCACGATTGGAGATGACACTCTGGTAAAGAGTAAGCTTCAAAGTCTGGCGCATCGACGTGAAGTCGCAAGCCTGTCGGTATTCTACAGATTGCACTATTGAGAGTGTGCACAAGAACTGCACAAACTGATTCCCCCATCACCTTTCCATCACCTTTCCATCACCGCAGGACTAGACGATCTGCAAAGCGCCATCCTTTTATGGTTGAAATACCTCGCACAAGAACGAAGCGTTACGCTTCTTCATTTATTATAAGAACTTCTAAGGAGTGGAATGCCTTGCCCTCGTCAGTGTTTCCGGTAAAATATAACCCTGGTGTGTTCAAGACAAGAGTGAATAGGTATCTACTAGGCAAGCGTGCTACACCTTCGACCACATCATCGCTTTCCATCAGGTGAGATCGTGGTCAAAAAATTGCCTAGAGAGAGATAAAAAAAAGTACGAGCCGAAATTAGTCGGCTTAGTCATTTTTATTTGGAAAATAAAACCAGCTAAGATATCAGACAAACATGACATATTTAACATTGATGTAAATTTTTATGGTGACAATTAATAATAAATGAGTATGTATTCATTAAATCTCAGATAACACAATGAAATCCATACCAATATAGAAAAGTGGAACGTTGTCTGTTTGTTTGTTTATTTCTTTGTTTGTTTGTTTGGGGAGCCTTCACGCGATAACGGCTGGACGGATTTTGATGAAATTTGGAATGGAGATATACCTTATACCTTAGAATAAAACACAGGATACTTTTTCTCCCGAAAAAATAAGTTTCCACGGGAAAACTGGAAAATGTTGATTACTCGCTGTAAGGAACGGTTACCATGGAAACGAAATAACAAGTCTGTCATAAAACTTCAAGAGCATTGGTTCTATACCTACTTTTGCATTGGTTTTTAATATCCTAGAATCCCTAGAAGAACATAGCTTAACAATAAAAAGAAATAAGAAGAACATAGCTTTTTTTTCGCGATAATTAGTAGTCCGCGCAGACGAAGTCGCGGGTGGGAAATCTAGTAAAAAAAAAATATCAATCAAATTATAATTAATCAAGTAAAATTGTTTTTATTAGCTCCATCACAGTAGCGTTTTGTTTTTGATAAGGTCGCAGAAGGGTCCTGGGACCCTACTCTGATCCTAGATTACGAAGTTTTGGGCTTAGTTTCGAAAGATTGATTGGTATTCTAATCATACGAAAAACCCTTATTTTTGACGAAAATGTAAAGGTAGACAGCGCGAGTGATGATGCCCATCTTAGAAATATATCGGTTTTCAAATGATTAGCCGGCCGGGCGCCTCTCGGACCTGTACTGTACAAACGTGTTTAGTGCGGCTAAGCGCCCCTAAATGTAACCGAATAGTTTGGCCGAACATTCGGTTCGGTAATCTCTGAACCGAACAATATTCGTTATTCGGTTCGGTTCAGAAATCCATGTTCGGCGCATCTCTAGTAGGTATCATAATTATATTCTGTCGAAGTAGAAGTGATTTGAATTTACCTTAAATTTCGTTATGGTCAACTTGATTTCGTGGTATTTATTTGCAGTAGACTAGTTTTAAGTGTGACTGAAACCTTACAATCGAGACTCGCAGAAAATCCAATTAACATTCTAGACAAAAATTACTCATTGTTGTTTACTATCAGATAAAACGGACTGAGGACGGCGGCTATTACAAGAGGTTTGCACATAGAAATGGCACCAAGCACGCGTTGGCAAAGTATGAGAATTTGGTTAAATAGCATATTACTAGATGTGCCTGCGGTTTCGCACGCGTGTTCATTTCTCTAAGTTAAAAGTACTCTAAAGACCTGGAATACCAATATACCAACATTTTATCAAAATTAGTTCAGCCGTACAAAAAGCTTTTTATCGATTGCTCGGCTTCTACTCGTCGGATGGATATACCAAGTACACCAGTTCTTTAGTCAAACCCATCGGTATCAGTGAAACCCGCATTGCCCTCAGTTCAGTGGTTTTTACGTGATTTGCAAACAAACATACAGACAAACAAAAAGACAGATACGATTTTTAAAAATGTTATATTCTTGTTCAGTAGCTTATTTTAAGTACCCTAGACCATTTTTTTTTAATTATCTTCTTTGTACGGTCTTTTTTGTTTTTATTGCTTAATTATAAGTATAGATGTGTACATAGAAGATTGTCGCTGGTAAAATGTTATAATCATTTGTTGATTGAACACATTACTCGGTACACAAATTACTATTAGATCCTGATTCCCGATACTCAGGCGACTACCCCGTCTAATTTTCAGGCGGACCCGCGGCTAAACGGACAAAACGGCAAGGAATGCGGTCTATCGGAACGCTCGCGCTCTGTAAAAAGTTTGAAGGCTTTAATTTAGCCCGCTGTTAATTCGTGCGCAACCGATTCGTAGCCAGTGGCGGCTATTATTAAAAGCGTAAATTGTCAAACAGATGTAGGGAACGACTTTCGTGCGAGCGGCAGGGTTAAAACGCAATGAAAATTACTGACGGGGCTTAGCCCTTTGCGGCCCTTCACCCGTTTGTAAATACGAGATTGACGATAAAATTCTAAATGGGTCTGAATACTTTAAATACTCTTGTTAACACTGTGTGATTGTATTTTTTTTATTTTCGAATTATTTGTTTTACAGTTATGTAGATGTATAGAATTGTGTTAAGGTAATCATACTGAATTAATTCGCCGTCAAATTTCTGTTTGATCTCGATGTCAAGTTTTCTACACCATCCTAATAATGTATGTTGGTATGCATTTATTGTCTTCTATCTATATACTTATACTTCTAATAAAGTAGTATCTATAATGAGTAACAATAAGCACAAATTAGAGATGTATATAACGAACGACCCCCCCCCCCCCATCCCCTTCCCAAATCTCGATCACAACAGATTTCAAATATAAAAAACCGCATCAAAATCGGTCCATTCGTTTGGGAGCTACGATGCCACAGACAGACACGGGATTTATATGGGAAATAAACCCTTTTAAATTAAATAACAACCATCCAAATTGGCTTAGAAATCTTAGAGATCTGAGCCCTGAGGCAATATAAACACACCTGGAGCCTAATGCTCTAATTTTAAGACGCCAGTTCCACGCCGCCTGTGTGGAATTTGTTCGTGATTCCACGCAGGCCGCGTGGAATCGGCGTGGAATTCGCGTGGAATTCGCGTGGAATTGGCGTGAGTGGCCATACAGAACCCAGGCCCTGGAGCAAAACAAGATTTTTTAAATCGGTCCGCCATTGACGCAGAAATCGGTGAACATAAACTAAAAATACATCATACGGGTACATACAGTCGAACATATAACCGTCTCTTTTTGTGAAGTCGATTAAAAACCAAACAATCGATGAAACTACTCGTATTTGGCGGCTAAACAAATATTGATGAAATGTAGTACGAGTATATTGTGCTTTTTAGACCTATATGAGTCTAAAGTAAAAAAAAAAGAAAAAAAATTACAAAAAAAAAAAAAAAGAAAAAAAAGAAGATATACAAAAAAATTGACGCGGGTAAAACCGCGAGCACAGCAAGTGTTGAACAATTTTAATGTTTATGGTAATTACTTCGTTATTCTCACAATTTTTGATTTTGTAGGGCATGTTTATTTTATACTAGGTTTTGTAGGAATTTAATGTCGTATGTCTATGGTTGTTTGCTTTTAAAATTAAAACTGTAAACGGGCAAGACTTAGTTAATGAGTTTGCAGGTAATAAACTTCCCTGTTGTGTTGTCTCTAGTAATTTATTATGAGTGTATTTGCATTCTCATAAATCTACCTGATACAGTTTCGCATACTAAATTAGTTCTTTTACATTGGATGTCGGCACATTTGGTTAGGGAGTAAAAAATGATAGTAGTGTCATAGTACATATATCGTTACTACTATGTATACTGTGGTAATGTCATTCTAAGTAGTGTTATACGTAGTATGTCAAACATATAATGTGATTATTGAAGCGCAGTAACGACTTTAAAAAACAAAATCCCGTAACCTCTAACCGCCTACTAATAAAAAGTTATGCAAAGATTAGTAATACTGTGCACTACAATATTGTACTGCGCAGTACTAATTGACATTTATTAACTCTTTATTAGTAAGGTGGTATATGTAGCTCAAAAGACCAGTGTAATGTAAAATTTCCGTTGCGTAACTTATCTTACCATTTTTGGGAAAATTATGTTATCTATCTTCTATCTATACTTATAATAAAGCAATAAGTACCAAAAAATCTGTACAATGAAGATATTGTAACAAAAAAATAGGTCTACGGTAGTTAAAATAGGCTACTGAACCATTTTTTTTGTTTTTTTCGTCGTATCTGTCTGTATGTTTGTACGCAAATCACGTAAAAACTACAGGACTGATTGCGTAGTGGTTTTCACCGTTTGATAGCTTAGAGTTTGACTTAAAAACATGGGTACTTTGTATCTTAATCCGATGATAAGCTGCCGAGAAATCGATAAAAAAGCTATTTAACGGCTGAACGAATTAAAAGAAATATTGTTTATTGTATTTATAGGTACTTTTGGTCAAGAAATAACACGTATGGGCTAGCTACTTTTAAATGAAATGACCATGCGGGAAAAGCCGCGGGCATAGCTAGTATTATTATATACATTTTTATTATAATTTGCTATTGTTTGTATATGAGGTTATTGGCCTACAAAACTGTACAACTAATTAAATGCGTTGGTGGTGCTGGCCTGTAGAAGAGATCAGTATAAATCCAAGGTACCTAGTGTACAGGTACCTACGAGTGACAGCACTCGTCTTTTTAAGCACCGCCACCTCTCACCAAAACATTCCTATATAATATGTACCATGACTATAGCTCCAACAAATACCACCCAATTACTTCGAGGACGGTCTAATCTAAGCAAAGAAATTAATCTCGTCATTAATGTTTCATGCGCAGGTTGGATCATCCTTTTTACCAGTATGAAGTACGCACAGAACATTATACAAGGGCAAACGAAATCGTAAAGCGTGCCTATCTGAATAAATGAAGAGACTACCCACTGAAAGCTTATTCAAATCAGACCAATTAGTCGTTTTCAAGCTTAGCCGGTTTCTACAAAAGTAAGTACCCAATTTACGTTTAGCTATGCCAAAGATAATCGAAAGGATAGATAGCTATATCCTTACTCTACTAACAGTAGTTTTAAAAAATGTTGCTAGATGGCGATACTTGGCTCGCTAGAACTAAAATTTACCTGAAATCAACGAAATATCGCATTTTACTGTTCTGCTTTATCATATTTATTTATTTTGAGAATAAAATACAAAAAATTCATAACATTAGTAACGAAATTTGCAAATTCATAAGCAGGTATTTTTAACAGTTGATTTATTGAACCAATATCACGATTTAGCTGAAGGAGCATGCCGTTATACAAAAAAAAACGGAAGATGGCGCACATTTGAGTGTTAAGATTTTCGCGCGTTTGTCATTGTTTGTTTGTGTCATAGGCGTCAAGCGTTTTATGTACATACAGTAGTTTAGTATCAAACATACAGATAGACAAACTCACTTCCATATTTATTAGAGATTAAAGAATGCCTATCAAATCAACCTCACTCAATGACAGATGGTCCCTAAAAATACGTATGGTCCCTAATAAAGCCGACCTACCTACCTACCTATTTAAGTACCTGTTTTGGAACGCTTCATAAATACCTAGGAAGTTATAGTACCTACCTACAGTTTATTAAAGTTCAAGCTTTGGAGTGAAGTTATTTATGCTTTAGTTACATAATTACCTATCAAAAAGAAATTGTAAATAATTCCATCCCTGGATATCCACACCAATATATAAAAGTGAAACGTTATCTGTTTGTTTATTTTGGGAGATTTAACGCCAAAACGGCTGATCAGATTTTGATAAAAATTTGCAAATAGGTACTGTACGGAAATGGTATGTTTCCACGGAAAAACTGGAAAATGTCGATTACTGGCTGTAAAGAACGGTTGCCATGGAAACGAAATAATAACAAGTCTGTCAAAAAGCATCAAGAGTATCCCAACGCTCAGGAACATAGGATGTTTTTTTTCGGGATATACTGCACGAAATCGCCGGCGAAAGCTAGTACTATTATAAATGCGAAAGTGAGGTTGTTTGTTTGTTTTACTTTCACGCTCTAACGCTTAACGGATTTTTATGAAAAATTGAATGGAGATAGCTTATACCTTGGAATAACGCATAGGATACTTTCATCATCATCATAATCACTCACGCGGATGGAACAGATTTTGATGAACTTTCGAATGGACATAGCTTATACCATGGAATAACGCGTAGTACACTTATCATCATCACTCACGCAGGTGGAACAGGTTTTGATGAAATTTGGAATCGAGATAACCAATACCCTTGAATAACACAGGATACTTTCATCATCATAATCATCATCACTCACGTGGATGGGACAGATTTTGATGAACTTTGGAATGGAGATAGCTTATACCATGCAATAACGCATAGTATACTTTTCATCATCATCATCACTCACGTGAAAGAAATGGATTATGATAAACTTTGGAATGGAGAAAGCTTATATCAAGGAATAACGCATAGGATACTTTCATCATCATCATCATCACTCAACGAATTTTGATAAAATTTGGAATAGAAATTGCTAATACCCTGGAATTGTTAATAATTTAATCAAAATCCGTTCCACCTACGTGATTGATGATGATGATGATGATGAAATGTATCCTATGCGTTATTGCATGGTATAAGCTATCTCCATTCCAAATTTCATAAATACCGTTCCACCCGCGTGAGTAATGATGATGATGTGTTGATGATGATGATGAAGATAAAAGTATCCTATATGTTATTCCACGGTATAACCTATTTTCATTCCAAAGTTTTTAAAATTCCGTTCCACCCGCGTGAGTGATGATGAAAAGTATACTTTTTGATATTTCTGGGTATAAGCTAACACTCACCCGCGTGAGGAATGATGATGATGACGATGAAAGTATCTTACATGTAAAGTATCTTACATGTAATTCCAGGGTATAAGCTATCTCCATTCCAAATTTCATCAAAATCCGAATCGCGTGAGTGATGATACATTTCATCATCATCATCATCATCATCATCATCATCATCATCACTTTGTCTGGAGCTAATCCTTGGAAATGAACCAACATGTTAAAATTCTACTCCGTAGGATAAGAGGAAGTTACGCGCGCTGCTAAGAGCATACAGAATAGAAAACTAAAATAAAATGACGCGACGTACAAGTAGCACAGATTAACTAATAGTTACTTCGTAAGAGGTAGCTCAGCTGGCAGATGTGCCGAGCTTCTAACTGAAGTCTGGCAACCTCGCGCACAGGTCAAGGCGCGGTCCACGCGCCATGCCGCGGGAATGAACCGTCGCTATCTCATGCGCATACTAATTCCTGATTTTACGGGCAAAATACGTTCGTGAAAAGTTGCGTTTTAGTAGGCGCAAATAGTTTTTACGTTAAAATCCTTATGTTTAATTATATATTTGAAAAAATAGGACCTACAGACAAAACTTACGAACTATAAGAATAACAAGGACGAGTTTACGTACTATAAGAATAACTAGGCCGAGTTTGGTACTTAACGAATTTGACACACCGATAAAAAAATGACTTCTAAGATTTTAAGACCTTGGTACTTCAAGATATTGTAATACGATATCTTAATTTCAAAGCTCCACATGCTATATTTTTGCCAGGAAATAGCACGAAAAACGCCTCGTTTTTGTGTTTTCTCCTTACCCTTCACCTTAATTTATCAATTTTACTTAGGCAAATTCTAGTTATCTAGAATATTCTAAAAAACCCAAAAAGTGTTAACAGAATCGAACCTAGGGTAGATGTCCTAATCATTGAGTCGTGGCATCATTGGATAAAAACAGTGATATTTTGATTCATTCGCTAGTCGACTTACGTTACGCTCCATCACACCCACTCATATGTCACGCTATACATACCTTTACACACACTTACAACGAAGTTTTAGTTTCCAATTGTTCGATAGATGGCACTAGGTGTATCACACTTCAGCTAGTATAGTAATGCCATCTAATATATTAAGGCAAACTACTAGGTACCGGCGACGACAATAAGTTTTACGTGAGCTTTGTATTAATGTATGACGTTAGGTATCTTTCCTTTCGATTATCTTTGGCTATGCATACCAATATATAAAAGTGAAACGTTGTCTGTTTGTTTGTTTGTTTGTTTGTTTGGGGAGCTTTCACGAGATAACGGCTGGACGGATTTTGATGAAACTTGGAATGGAGATGGCTTTTATCCTGGAATAAAACATAGGATACTTTTTATCCCGGAAAATTGTGAGTTTCCACGGGAAAACTGAAAAAATATATTGATTACTCGCTGTAAGAAACGGTTGCCATGGAAACGAAATAACAAGTATGTCAAAAAACATTAAGAGTGGTGCTATACCTGATTTTAATAACCTAGTAGAACATAGGATGCTTTTTTTGAGATAAACAGTACTACTACGTGATGAAGTCACGGGCGGGAAAACTAGTCTTATAAACATATAATATAATAAACCATATACTTATAATAAAGCAGTAAGTAACAAAATGTCTGTACAATGAAATTTAAATTAAACAAAATTGGCCTCTGTTAGTTAAATTAAGCTGTTTGTCTGTCAGTCTGATCGCGTATCACGGAAAACTACTGGATGCCGTTTTCACTGTTGGGTAGCTTAGATGTTGACTCAAAATCTGGTGAACTTAATCCGATGAGAAGAAATGAGCAATCGAAAAAACTATTTGACGGCTGAACGAAAATAGGTATATTGCACTTTATAGTTCCTTTAAAAGCACATAGGGGTACATTTAAATAGAGAAAACACCACGATACGTGCAAAGCCGCGTGCTCAGCTAGTGACGGTCTTTAATAGAGTTTTTATAAAAGAGAGATGGGGAAAAATACTATTAATTTGAGTTGCAACGGATCTCGAGATCAGATGAGAAGAAAAATAATATTAATTAGAGTTGCAACGGATCTCGAGATCCAATACTAAGAAAAAATAATAGTTTTTTAAGATGCAATGGATCTCGAGATGCAATGGGAAGAAAAGATAATGTCTATATGAGATGCAACGGATCTCGAGAACCGATGGGAAGAAAACATAATATTTATTTGAGTTGCAACGGATCTCGAGATCCGATGGGAAATACCCCTAAAAAGATCTGCAACATAAGGGCAGCTAATCGCAGTCTAGCGGGCTAATCCTGATACGATTTTTCTATCTCACGAAGGCGGGTTGTCTTGATTGTGTATGTAGATACATTGTTTCTGTGTGCGTAAGCTCGGGAGCAGCTGTTCGGGCGATTATACTTACGCGCACAGAAAAAATGCACACGTGAATTTACATAAACAATCAAGACCAACCCGCCCATGAGATAGAACACTGTGCCACAGTTTATCAACCAAAACAAAACAACCATCTCAGGGACCACGAACAGAAGAAGAAGACGATGGACGTTTAATGATCATATAAGCTTTTATACAATTACAAGCCTTGCCCGCGGCTGTGCCTGCGTGCAAACTTTGCCACTACACCCCTTAGATTAAAAATTTAATTATATTAAAAAGGCGTTTTTATGGAATTTGCGGGGCTTGCAAGCACATTGCAGTTGTAATTTTCAACATTAAATATAGCTCCTACTCTCCTAAAGTAGAAACTTAAGGGATGTTAGTTCCAAATTTCAAGACTCTATAGAGGATTGTAAATTTGAAATTGGCCTACCACCGGCTTAGATTGTACGTTGCCTGTCAGTATCACTATTGTGAATTATTGCAATTATTTAATGGAAACAATTATTATTCTTACACTTAAGTGTACATACCTGAAATGAAGAATTTATGGAAATAACGATGCTAGCAAATATCTCATCAACAAGACAGCCTTGAAAAGTAAGCTAGCAATGCATTTCAAAGTGACTAACTACACAGCCGAGATGCTGCCTAAGGGCTGCCATCAAGACCTGTTTTCAGCAACGTTTTTAAACATGGGCCGCCTGAAGCCTATATCCGCCAGTGCCCAGGGGACTGTCCCATCTCACCGGCGGACTTCCTGCTTTGAATACATGCCTTTTCCATTCGCCTCTTTGACAACATACGGTAGGGTAAGACGGGGTAAAAATCAGCATGACTATCTCACTAACTAAAAGTCTGAGTGACAATTGAGTTAACAGGTGTATGAAGGTGTTGCGGGCAGGGTACGCATACCGCTTCCCGCGGTAAATAGATTTATTTGCTTGACCGACAGTGTGGGAGTGAGAACGCTCGCCAAAAAATAAACGTAATATTTATTAATTTCACTTATTTTTAGTCTCACAGTTTTGTTTGTAACATTAAGAAGCTAAACTTCTGTATTGTGTTTAGCGTAGAGTCATTTTTTTAACCGTTTAATACATACCATTGCTATTAAAACCATTTCCAGGACTTTTGTACGTACGAAGTTATGAGGCAATATAAGTGAAATGGACCAAAAGGTCCATAGGTAGGACGGGGCCGAAAAAACCCTGTTCTACTCTACATTAGAAGTTTTCCTCAAATAGTACTTGAACTAAAGATTTATCTATCTTTTCTTTAGAGCGTTACATTACACAAAAATTGTATTTCGACTTCTAATAAGACAGTATTGAACTAATGTATTATTCTTATCTATACTCCTACCTCCTAATACTTATACTGTACAAAACACATGGTGACAAGCACGCCTACAGAACGCGCATTGCCGATAAAGATGATAAACATAAAAGAGTGCTGTCTGTTTGTCTATCTATCTGGAATAATGTCGATATATATGTTCGAACATCACGTAAAAACTACTGGATCGATTGAAATGCGGTGTTGGATAGCTTAGCTTTTGACTTAAAATCTGGTGTACTCTGTATCTCAATCCTATAAGTAAAAGCCGAGCAAATAGGATATGAAAGTTTCCAATTTAGGCAGTACCACAGAATAAATTATAGTAATAATAATTATACCTCTTCCCGCCTACGCCTCTCCGGATTCCATTTTGGCATTCGTACCAAAAAATCCATTTGCCTTTTAAGTGCTTTAATGATTTGTCGAAATATCTCAGGTCTCGGGTCATTAATTTCTCCAATATATTGATGACTCATTATCTTCAGTTATAATCTGCATGATAAAGAATAGAAACTAACTTAATGTTGTTCGTACTAATGGTTAATTATTGTGAAATAATGAAACTAATATATAAACGAAAACAATTTATTTAAAACAACAAGTGAATTAATATTAAATTGAAATTAAAATTATTGATCACAGCCATGTTTTCGATACTTGTTTTTAAGAGTTAAATAAAATATTTAGAACAGCTATAGGCCATCTTTACCAAGTCCATAGGGCGGTTTGTCTGCCGTAGTGAAGTAATAGTTTCCGGGCATCCTAGAACAGGAAAATTAACATTATTTGCATGCATTTTTGAGACATCAACATAGATCAATTTGTAAAAACTATTTAAGGGGTCAGCGGAGGATAATTTTTCCATACAAACGAAAAAAATATGTAATTCATAATATTTTTCTAAATAATTACTCACCGTTTAGGAAGTATTCGTTGCAGGTAATTATTTAGAAAAAATACAGATTGGTCCACTACTACTAAATACTATGTGAATCCGAATTAATAGTATATGCTTCAACAATAATTGTAAATGATTTTGATATTATGTTTGAATGAACAATTTATCATCCACCGATCCCTTACACAAGCCTCCTCGTCACATTGTCTATGGTCATTGGCCACATTACAATTAAAAGTTCCCTTTCTATATATTTCATCAACATCAACCCATGCCGTTAATTGCTAATTCTGGAGATTGATATAGATAAGATATAGAACATAGTCTTACTATTAAAACAGACATTTAAACATTTCCTTTCTAAATTAATGTAAGATTTTAATTTATTCATAATTTTCACGTGTATCAGAAGCAACATAATGGATATAGATGCCACAAAATGAAAATCTGTGTGTAAAATAACATAGCAAGATTTTCAATTTAACGTTGTTAAATACATGACGTTGTTGAGGTGCGCGATAGTTTATTTTCAGACATAATAATAATAATTCGAGAGTAATAAGGTACCTACAACTCTACACAAGAAACTTTCTAATAAAGTTAATTTCAAGGATTTTTAAAGGAAATGAGAAAGAAAAGATGTGACTGTTTTACGAAGAGACTAACCATTGAAGTATGCAAACAATCCTTCGAGCTAGGATTGGTTGGCAGGCTTTGTTCCAACCAAATGCTTCCGTCAGAAACTAGGAATTTGAAAATCGTTAAAATTGTTACTTTGATAATTCATTTCTTTAAGTTTATAATGTACCTAATTATATCCTGTATAATATCCAAATACCAGCATATGACGGAATTATTTGATTTTATGTAACAACATCATCGTTTTATTACATCACACTCATAGAATAACTATATATACTCCTATTCACACTTCACACTATAAATGTTTATTTTTTGGTTTATTGGTTTGTTTGTTCCTCTTTCACGTAACAACGAAGCATTTGACAGTTTTTTTTTTGCATAGGTAGGTACACTTCAAAGACCGGACATGACATGATCCATTATCATCATCATCATCATCATAATCCACGCGAGTGAAACCGCAGGACCAGCTAATACTCAATAAAAATATGGTTCGTCTCTATTACTGATTAATTATGATTCATACAAATAGAAACAAGTACTACATTTCGTGATACACCCGTGATATATTTTTCCCGTTTGTGATATTCAAAAGTGTGGGTACTATACTTACGCATTACTATAGAAGACACCGAGTTCCAAAACGTTTCGTTCTCTTTCTGCTTTAGAATATTTCTTCCACGTTCTGAAGTTATTTGCATGGCTCCCTAGGATTGTACCAGGATTCTGCATGGCATCAATAAAAAGTAGCCATGCTCTGTTATGGCTGCAAAAATCTGAAAAGATGTGTGTCCATCTTAATATCTCGTAGAAACAAATAAGACTTGACAACTCATTAATTTTCCATTCGTTTCAGAACTAACCATCCTCCGAAAGCCTTGGTGAACTGGCACCCGGGCACCCAGGCTGTATGACACTTCCAAAACCTTTAAAGTTTGGCCAGAAATTTACCAGTCCAAGCTCTTTCTTGCTTCCAAATTTTTGCGGGTCAGAATGGATGGCAACCGTGAACAAAGCTGAAGCATAATTCAGCCTCAAAAACGCAGGTTTCGTGTCAAATCCAGTGGCCGGATCCAGCCCAGTGATCCTAAAAAAGTAAAACTAACGGAGTTACAACTGCAACAGTAACTTAAATCTTCGAACTACTATTGCGAACAACGGGTGGGTGTACAAAGTTTTGTGCACACAATTTTTGGAACAATAAATAGTGTTCTTTGCGTGCACCCCGATACAGGCCCGATAGTATTTCGTGCAACTGTGCATGATTTATTGCACCACGTTTATGTTTTTATCGAACCAATTTATTTTGCAACTAAGTTATGATATTGGCAGTTAAGTACCTGCTGTCTGATGCATGATGCCTTAGTCGAATGTTTATGAAAACTACACTAATTGTTTATGATATTTACAAAACTAAAAGTCTGTAAAATGTTCTAAGTAAAAAATCTGGATCACGGACGGGATTCGAACCCGCACCATCCGTGCCTCTGCGCGGCACATGCCTTTAACCAATTCGGCTACCGTGACTACTACACTATTAAATCCAAATTTATCCCTCAGTCTCTAAATCCGTCTAACGGGGACGGTAACGCCATAGTGTGTTCCTAGTGCTTTGGTACCTTTTATTATCTTGAGACTTTTGTGTCTCACTAAATCCATACTTCGTTATAACACAGAGATAAAGCAGTTATTTTTCTTACCATTTAAATTGAACTCCCTTTTCCGAAATTGTATTGCCAGCAATGCCAAAGACGTGTGCTCCGAGAGAATGTCCAACAAAATGAGTGTTATTTAAATCTAGTCCAGCTGCCGATAATCTGAGCATACATTCAGCTAAATCTGCTCCCAACTGAAAATGACAAATGCATGTATCAATAAAGAAATTAAGTAATTAAGTAGGTAAACCCAAAGATAAATAAAATAATAGAAGATTATTTATCTATGGTAAACCATACAAGTTTCTATGAATCACAGGGCTACATAATTATACACCACCACCCCTCTTATTCCACTCAAATATTCAGTTTCTAACAAGGTTTCAAACAACTGTGTTAAGAATTTCTTTCATTATCAATTTAATATAATAGCCCCTTAAGATACAACAGGTTCTTGATATTATGATCGAAGGTAAAAAGGTTTTTTTGAGCTTTGTTTCGTGACATTTATGTACAGGAATTCTAAACAACTTAGGGCGGCAAGAAGTTTAAAAAAAGCTATGTCTGCTATATGAATACACAGAAGAAGAAAAAAAAGACACCACGAGTGACGTAGTGGTCACGGTAGCCAAATTGGTTAAAGGCGTGTGCCGCGCAGAGGCACGGTTAGTGCGGGTTCTAGTCTCGCCCGAGATACAATTTTTTTCCTTGAGAAAATTATTAGTAGTAAGAATCGCTTACAAAATTACAAGTCAAGCTAATAATAATGCGATAAAAAGAGCCACCTTTTCAAATTCTTTCGTTCAAGAAATATTTTATTTGGATTGGCAAATCAATAAACTTCTAAATAGGAACAAAGACCACATAAATCCCTTCCTACTAATTATACACAAACTTTCGCATGAATAATATTGGTTATTCATGCGAAAGTTTGTCTATATGATTGTTACTACTTAGCGCTGAGACGGCTGAATGGATTTAAATGTTTGGGATAGTATTATGAGATGTGTTGGGAGCGAAATATCATCTAACTACTCCAAGCCAACCTCACCTGCACGCGGTCATCCTGCTGGATAAAGAACGAGGCTCTGACGACCGACAAATAACCATCCCAAAACAAGCGTAGCCAAATGACACAGGCCATTGACGGGCAGCAGCGTCACCGGTGCGAGAAGATACGCCCTGCGATCGCCAACCCGCATGCCCAGCGTGGCGATTATGGGCAAACCCTCCTTTACATGACAGACACATCCAAAAAATTGGCCCCCATTCACCCTGCTAGTCCAGCCCACGGTGCGGTCACGGAAATGGCTGGGCCAGGGGTGCGAAAAATCCCCGGACTACTATTAGACCACCCAAAACAATAACAAATGACCCTGGTTACGTACAACAGACAAACGATTAGGTGGCACATTCTGGTTAAGTGAATTCTAAAAAAAGGGGGAGGACACAGTAACCCTGGAATCGGGCCACCTATTCTACTTCCGGGAGGGCAATCAGCAGTCTCAGGATGCGTGGGGTTCCTCGTCAACAATAATGTTGTAGAAATATCCCTTGCGTCGACCAGGGTAGCGTACCTGGTTCATAAGGTCGTGCAGGTCTACGCACTGACCTCGTCACAGTCGGATGATGACGTAGAAGGAATGTTTGATGGCATATCTTCGGCCTTATATAACACCACAAAGGCCCACTATAATGTTGTCATGGGAGACTTTAACGCCAAAGTGGGAGTACAGGCTAGCAGCGAATTAAAAATAGGTCCACATAGCTATGGAAACAGGAAGCACGGTGCAAATGCTTGTTAACTTTTTGGAAAAGGAGGAGCTCTTTTTGATGAGTTCTTTCTTCAAAAAGCAAACCCAGAGGAAGTACCCCGAAACTGTGACTAAAAATGAGATTGACTTCATCATGATGGATAATAAGATAATAAACTGGTGATGATCTGATGTTTTAGTAAGGTCCTGAAATGCCAAATATAATACTTTTTATCATCATCGTCATCCATGCAAATGAAACCGTTGGCGCAGCTAGTAACACCTAATTATCATAAATGCGTAGGGCTGTGTATGTTTGTTACCATTTAGTTCCGTAACCGCTGAATGGACTGTTATGAAACGACCTGAAAGATACTTTAAAACCTGGAATAACTTATTAGAATACCCCCTATCCTATCCCGGAAAAAATTACACACGGGCAAAGCTGGACACGCAAATAAATGTTTAGAAAATAGAAACAGAAATTACATTACGCTGTCTGAAAAGGTACCTGGATAGCATTAGGTATCGCTGAGTTCATGTAAGAGTTCAATATGCCTGGTAGAGTCATAGCAGCCAACTTATCCCAGTTGAGGAGAGCCACGTTGATGTTGCCTTGCTCTAATAATGCCGTTATTATTGCCTTCACCGCTGGGCCATTGGGATGCCCTAAATGGTAGAAATAAAAAAAATAGCCATTTTCTTAAATAAGCTTGTATATTTTATCCTATATCAGCAACACGGTCGATTGGTGCAATACAGTTATTTTTTTATTGATTCTATTCAGGGCCTGCAGTCTCGATATCGATAGAGATTGCTTTACAACCGAAATTAGTCGCTAAATCCTATTATTACGATATTTGGTAGCTCTACCAAATATTAATGTCAATCATGATCAATGTCAGTACCAATGGCGAAGGAAATGTTACTCTGTGGTCAGTACAGATACCGATGACAATAGATAGCTTTTGACAATAAGTTTCAAAGCTAACAATTGTCATCGGTATATGTACCGATTTCGGTTGTAAACGTAGAGAAAGTGTAAAGCAATCACTAACTACATCGAGACTGCAGGCCCTGGCTATAAAAATAGATTAGTAAAAGGGTTAATAAATTAAAATATAGTTTAAAAAAGAATACTCTCGTCATTATGTGTGTAAAAGGTCTTGTTATGACAAATCTAATGAACCCAAACTAGAAGGGCTTGTTAGTTAATGGCTTGGTTCCTTTACCCACCTTCCAGCTCCATCATCAGACCAGCTTGATGGTACCATATTATTGTATTGTCATCTGAATTTACAAAGTTTAAAATGGTACGACCACATAATGTGGGTGAAATTTAGTTCCCTATTATTCCATTACATAAAGAGTTAGTGGACCTAAACGCGTGTTAAAAAAAAACTAAAGATGCAGTTTCAGTTCTCATTAAAATCAGGCGTTTGACTCCTTTAGGCTCCTTTCAATATTCCTCAGTGGTCGGATTATGACCGAAACCCAATAGTGTAGATATATTTGTACAGTTTTGTTCCTAGATTGGTCTAGGAACTTAAAATTACAAAGGTTACCAGTAAATCCATGAGCAAACATAACTGTCCTTTGGCTGGGATGGAACCATGTGGTTGAGAATATGTTTTCGCTTTCATCTAGAGGCAGTTCCGTGTAATTTTCCATTGAACTGAAATAAATTTAATTAGATAAGTAAACAAAAGTTCACCTCGATTAGTTTTCGTTGGTTTTTTTACTTGAATTGATTATTGCTTAGGTGCGGCGCGGACGCTGCACGCGAAATCAGCTTGTCTAACATTCCTGTGCCACTACAATTATTGATCCTTTGATTATGATATATTGTGAAGTCAAAGATTTAAACTGTCGTTTCGTGTCAGCGGTGATCAATAAAGCCTACAGACCATATGTCTTACTTGTATATTCTTTGTTGCAAAGCAAATTGACAATTATACATTTTAACATAATACAACAAAGGCAAAACTAATCCAAAAAAGAGACTCTATTTATTTTTTGGTAATTTCTCGTATATATACAACAGGTAGGTCGACGTGTTGTTTTTTTTTACCCGACTGCGGAGGGTTATGTGTTTTGTTTGTTTGTTTGTACGTTTTTTGGCGCGTCCTACAGCCTAAACGGCTTGATGGATTTTCATAAATGAGTTATCATTGGATATCTCTTAGTCACGAGACATACAGTGACATACAGCTGCCATATTGTATTTCCAACAGGACCAAAAAATTAACAAAACCTATCGAATAAGGTATCAAAATGAAGGTCTTGAAAAGACAACTCCTAAAATATATAAAGTAAACAAATAATTAAAATATATGCAATAAAAAAATATATTAAAAAAACACAAAACCCGTCTGCGAACAAAACTTAAAAGAGGCCAACAAGCTTTAGATTATTGATTTTGAAATATAAGGTACAGTCGCCTAGTCGGAGGCACACTAGAACCTGGCGAGCTCCTCATGCCTCCGACTGCATCCTATACTAGTCGGAGGCACACTAGAACCTGGCGAGCTCCTCATGCCTCCGACTGCATCCTATACTAGTAGGAGGCACACTAGAACCTGGCGAGCTCCTCATGCCTCCGACTGCATCCTATACTAGTAGGAGGCACACTAGAACCTGGCGAGCTCCTCATGCCTCCGACTGCATCCTATACTAGTAGGAGGCACACTAGAACCTGGCGAGCTCCTCATGCCTCCGACTGCATCCTATACTAGTAGGAGGCACACTAGAACCTGGCGAGCTCCTCATGCCTCCGACTGCATCCTATACTAGTAGGAGGCACACTAGAACCTGGCGAGCTCCTCATGCCTCCGACTGCATCCTATACTAGTCGGAGGCACACTAGAACCTGGCGAGCTCCTCATGCCTCCGACTGCATCCTATACTAGTCGGAGGCACACTAGAACCTGGCGAGCTCCTCATGCCTCCGACTGCATCCTATACTAGTCGGAGGCACACTAGAACCTGGCGAGCTCCTCATGCCTCCGCCTGCACCCTATACTAGTCGGAGGCACACTAGAAGAAAAATGAAGAATCTAAAGCTTGTTAGTTTAGTTCGCAGTCTGGTTTTGTTTGTTTTTTATAATTATTATTTTTTATTTATTTCGTCATCAATTTGGATACAATGCAAGCCTTTTACCCGAATCCATTTCGATCAGTTCTGCGCTAGTTTCATGGAAACTTCACTTTGTACTTAGAGAATAAATAGCATAAGATTTAGATACTTACTTGTGATAAAATCGGATTTTTGCCTGATTTTCATCGCTGCTTATAACTGTAAAAAGAAACAATCTACACTTATAATAAAGCAATAAGTACAAAAATGTCAGTACAAAGAAGAGATAAAAAAAACGTCTAAGATACTTAAAACAAGCTACCGAACAAGAATATATATATATATATATATATATATATATATATATATATATCTCTTTTTAAATCGTATCATATCTATTTATACTCGTATATATACATATATATTTTGTTTGTCTGTATTTTTGTTTACGCATCACTTAAAAACTACTAAACCAATTGCAATGTGGTTTTCACTGTTGGATAGCTTAGGGTTTGACTTAAAAACTGGGGTACTTGTTATATCAATCCGGTGAGTAAAATCCGAGCAATCGAACAATAAAAACTTTTTGACGGCTGAAGGAATCTTGATCAAATTTTGGTATATTGGTATTTTAGGTCTCGGAATAGCACATATAGTACTGTAGTATAGTATTGATTTATCCTCATAATAGTTTTAAGCACCTAGCCAATGAGGCGGTCCTCTAAAGTGTACAAAAAAAAGGTTTTCTTCGTCACTTTACAAGTGATCTAAAAATAAATATTTTTTTTAATAGTAGGTACAGTTTATTTTTTCGAAACAATTTTATGTATGCCATGTGCCAAATTTCAACATTATAGTTATATAATAATAATAGGTTCTGAATAAAATTAATTTTCCCTCAACTCAGACACAGAATAAATAATAGTACGTTCAGACTAGAAGAAAAATACAGATGTTACGCGCTAAACACTGAAAACATGTATAAATGAAAATACGACGCTTTGCTTTTTACTGACTCGAGTTTGTATGGTGAATTTTTGTATATGCTTTTTGCCTCACTTTCGTGTATTATTGTGTATGCTTTCGTTTCCCGTGCGTGACATCTTTTTTTAACCACGTTTTTATTGTCACTTTCTTGTTTTTCTTTCCGGGTGGAATCTTGCCACTCACATTTTGTGCACTTCCCTATTAGCTATCTGGCTGAAACTTTCAGGGTAGGTCCCAACAAGACTAAAACGTATTTTGAAAAAATATATTAAAAAACATCCATTTTAGTTTAATTTTTTAATCTACATTTGCTGCTTGTTACAAGCTCTTATATAAATTGCAATGTTTGTACTCGTATGTTAATTTGTGTAGGTCAAATCTTGCAAGCTGTATTAGAATATCTTCCTCTTATTCTACGGAGTTGAATTTTTGCTTCATGGTTCAGTTCCAATGAAAATGCATTTTATGGTAAGCATGACCTGAATCGACATCCAGGATTAGCTCCAGATAATGGAACTCTTCAACGGTCAACAGGACAGATACGAAATTTTGTGTATCTACGCATTTTATTTTGAAATAGCCGTTTTATAAAAGCCTGTTTAAAAAAAACTTCTCACCTGAAACTGCGAAAAATTATGAGAGCTTCGTTTTTAACTACGGAACCCTTTAAAGCTTTTGTAGTGTGGAAATACCCCAGGTAGCTACACAAAAGTTGTTACATAATATTCATGACGGAGTGCCGAGCTGACGATTGCGTTCATTCGCTTATATATGTAACAGGATGCTGAATAAAAGACGGCAAAGAGATACGTAGATTTGCGAGCTTGTGCACAACGCGGTGACCTAGTAAAGACTGAACACGTTTCCTGCACGCAAGCGCTAACTCAGACTAATTAAATATTACTAAAGAAATATAGTATAATATTAAATCAGACAAAATATTACTAAATACTTTAGCAATATGAGTCTTGCACTCTCGCCTCCGCCGACGCCGCCGCGCGCCGGCGCCATTAGTCACTGTTCGCAGACTTCGCGCCGCTCGCAACCCCACTCAGACGGTGGTCCTCTCTATGCTTCGGAAATACTCAATTGAGCATCTAACAATGTAAACTAATCAACTGTTTCTGAATTAAACGGATAAATACCAAAATTTATACAAACGCACCGTCATTCACATGGTAATATATGTTAATATATATGTTTTACACTTATCTGACTCTGTCGTAATATTTCAGATGATTCCAGTTTCCTAACCGCTTTTAGTTGAATACCAAACAGTGCATACAACTTTATAATTTTTGGATTGTTAACCTCATAGGAACTTCATATTTTAGATGATGTCCTACTTTATAGTTTTAGTTGTCATACAAACGACTATGGGGAAATGTCCCTACCTTGCAACAGATTTGAAACGCTCGCCTGAATGGCAGGTATCAAACAAACAAACACGAGTTAAGTTTCGGTTTTCGCTGCTCTCGTTACTATAATATTTATCGAAATACAAAAACATAAGTGTATTTTTATCCATGTAATTTAAATCCTTTTGTGTAAGAAATAACCAAAAAAGGAGTTGTTTTAAAATATATCACACATACACTTATAAGCCCTAAAGTTTAAAAAATCAGTCTATTTTTTATAAGCTTTTATTTAACTTCACTTTTATGTACGTATCTTTGTATTTCTGTCTGTCCTGTAATCTTTTTAATTCTCGAGCAATTCCTAATTAGCTATATGGCTGAAACTTTCAGGGTAGCTTACAAATTGAAGACAAAGAAAAAAAAACTGAATTTTGCTTATTGCAGTTGAAACAGATAGTTCAGGGCCCCGACTACAGGACTTGGCTTTAATCGGATTGTCAATTTCGCTATCACTAATGCCTTGCGATACAGTCGAAATTGCTATGAAGAAAGTAATAATCCGAATGTAACCAAGTTCTGTAATACGGCCACTGGTACTCATTTTTTGGAGTCTAATAAACATATTGACTTGCATCCCATGACTGATGGAGGGTGGGGGGGACGGGATCCATACAAAATCACCCATTGTTTTTAATTTACGTAAAGTATAAATATAGATGATAAGAATAAGAATAAATTTTATTGTATAAACTGTGTAAATAAAGGTCTTAAAATTATTTAGTAACAACAGTTTAAATCCATTTCGGACGTACAATATTCTTTTAGACTTTAGATAGTACAGGCAGAATAACATTTTACAGTAATAAATAATACTGATATTACAGGAACACTAAAATATAAAAGGCCAGTATAATTATTAAATCGTATCAAAAAAATCGTTAAGATTATAATGAACCAAAAAAATAAAAAATAGCCATTCATTTAAAGTATTTTTTCCATTGTGGGATTTTAAGTCTGTTGGTAAGTGATTATATATTCTAATGGCACTGATAAATGAACTTTTATAGTACAATGTATTATTAATCTGAGGAATACATATGTTATATTTATGTTTGCAGCAAAGATTACCCGCACGACTAGATTGTGTATTAAAAAAAAATGCGTTATTTTTAACAAAGATACAAATTTCTAGAATGTCAATCCCTGTTAAAGTAATAAATTTCTTGTGTTTAAATATAGTGCGAAGAGAATCTGTGTTTTTATAAACCATAAATACATTTTAGGCAACGCTTTTGTAGAAGAAGACAATGCCATAACTTAATTGAGGATATAGGTAGGTAACCATATTAAGCATTGTTTGCTACAGATTTAGATGTAATACCAATCAGTATTGACAGAGCATAGCAATATTTTGAGATGTTATTATTTATTTTACTTAGATGAGCCTTCCAATTTAAATTTGAATCTAGAGTTATGCCTAAAAAGTTAGTTTCTTTAACTTTTTAAACCACTGTACCTTTATTTTTAACTTTTAACTGTAAAGTAGGAATTTGAGGTTTTTAAACTGTATCATGTTCGTTTTCTCTATATTGACTTTAAGATTTATTAATTCAAACTAAGTTGTAACTGATTCTAAAGTATTATTGACTTCTGATTCGAAATCGCTGTGAATACTTTCTTGAGGAATAAAAATGGTGGCCTCATCTGCAAACATAACGCAGAGATAAGTGGCAATTCGTTAATATATAAAAATATAGATACAGGACAAAGTGTGTTGATGAGTTCACAGCATGACATTGGGTAATAATCAAATTACCCAGATTGCAAATAGCTTTTGGAATTTGGAAAACACGACTTGTGCAATCGTATTAAGGATAATGTTGACGGAAAGTTCCTAGATGTTAAGACACAATTATACTTACCTACTTCAAGTTAAGGTTATCTTATGTTTCTAATAATTTTATTGGTAGAGAGCCAATGTACCTACTTGTTCTTTATTTATAGACAATACTACAAATGGATTTACTAAGAAACTACTGAACCAATTTTGATTAAATTTATATGGGTCTATACTGGAAGATATAAAAACATATCACCCAAAGGTTTAGAAATCCCTCAGAAGGACAGATGACGCATAGAGATATGAGTACAAACAATATTAAAACAGTAAAATTACAGAAATAACACATTAGGAAGCTGCAGCAGAAAAGTCGCACTAAAATAAAGTTTTTATTTAGTTTTGGATTTCTTTTTTTCTCAAGGAGTGAGTAGTAAGTATTTCGTAATTAAAAAGATTGAATTGGGCTAAATTGGACGAAATAAAAACGAATCATTCTAAGGTCCATATTAATAAATCGCTCTTGGTGGAACTCTCAAGTGCGATTTCAATTGATACGCTCTCAAGTTGTGATCATCTTTTTTCTTAAGATTGTCGCTGATTAATAAAGACATATCAAGAGCATCTCAGATCACGTCGCTTTCAACAGCTGCATCTCAAGATGCTACGTCACGAACCAGAACTTGAGAGCAAGATTGAATGAACTATGAATGAACGGTTTTTGCTCAAATATGATATAGCGTAAGGTTAAAATTTATTACTTCGATGTAGTTGAATTAAATTAAATGCGGTTATATTAAACGTAATGTTTATTTTCTACATAATTATTATAACCTTACATTAGTTTTTTTTATAAAGGATGTAAGTCATAATATTTGTCTATATTTTCAAAGTTACACTATCTATTAAAATACTGAACGCAATCCATCAACAAATAACTATAAGTTATGAAAATAAAAATTCGTTGATCAGCCATCCAGTATTTCCAGCGTTTATCCTTTGGTTCCGATTTCGGATCTTTTTAGACTTCAGCGAGTCCTCGCCAGGTTCTGATATCTACCAAATCAACGGATCTTTTCGCAAACATGCCAAATAAATTTGTTTATTTCCAGAGGAATATAAAAATATTCTTATAATGATGGTTAGTATAATTATAATAATCAAATTCTGACATAATATTTTCGAAATCCTTGATTCTAGCAACTGGCAATCACGCTCTCAAGTCACGTATCGACTGCACTCAACATTATGCATCTCAAAGCGCATCTCAAGTATGCTCTTGAGAGTCGAGATTAATTTATTATTAAATACTAACTCAGCTGATTACGGCATCTCAATCAACTGCTTAAGGTACTCGACTAGACTATCATATATATATATATATATATATATATAACCCTTATATTTAATTTAGGAGGTTCTTAATTCGACCGTATTTTTTATATTTTCTCAAAAATCTCCAGGATTTCTGAATCTTAAGGCCGTATATTAATAAACCGACCTCAACTCTGAGAGCGCTATTGAGAGCGATCTCAAGATGCGAATCTAGTATAATATATATAGTAGTCTAGCAGTCTAGTATAGTATAATATATATATATAAATTATACTATACTAGACTACTAGACTACTATACTATATAGATTATATATATATATATATATATATATATATATATATATATATATATATTATACTATACTAGACTACTATACTATATAGATTCGCATCTTGAGATCGCTCTCACTAGCGCTCTCAGAGTTGAGGTCGGTTTACTAATATACGGCCTTAAGATTCAGAAATCCTGGAGACTTGTGAGAAAATATAAAAAAATACGGTCGAATTAAGAACCTCCTAAATTAAATATAAGGGTTTTTAAATATCTGTGAAATTTTTATACAATACCTTCCATACCGTTTTGTGCATTGTCTTGCATTTATTTAGGATAAAAGGCAAAATACTATATATATATATACTATATCCACAGCAGCAACTATATATATATATATATAGTTGCTGCTGTGGATATAGTTTCTATTCACGACTTGTTATCCCAACAAAAATTGGGCAAACAGATAAAACAAAAGGAGCACTAGGTGTAAGTTACGCCCGATACAAATTTCATTCACGTACCATCCTACACGCGTCCTACGGAATTGAACACCGGCCCTGAGCCTGAGTGAAAAACAATACATGACGAACACATGACTCGTCGATCGTAAACAATGTAATACAATAAGAAAAGAAAGCGAAAGTCGACCAAAAAAGACAACAGTTTGAGGCAAATTTTAAAACGAAACCGGTTTAAACGAAATAGGTCTAACTCAAATAACTCACCGACACTGATGAATAGTAAATAAACGACGAACACACTAGCGTACATTTTGCCGGTTTTTCACGAATTGTTCTTTTGGCAGCGTGCTAATGTTTTTATATAGGGGCTGGTATCAAACGTCCTCAAGTTGAACCTTTAGGAGTTCCCCTTGACATCATAATTTCGTGATACGAATTTACTTTTGGCACTATCAATCACCATAACTTACGCCAAGTGGTATCACTGCCAGTCTGATGCCGGCCATGAGCGAGGTTTATAGACCTTCAGCCTTAGATAACAACTGTGCAGGAAATGTGCACAAACAGACGAAACATCTAGACCTACTAGGAAGGTTTATTGATAAAAGCCGTAACTTGACCTAATTAGCGATGGTTTTTACAAATAATTGTGATATTAAACGAGATAAAATCCCGGAAATGCCTGTCAATTCCGGAAATTCTAGGTCACAGAGCTCTAGATAACAGCATAATGTACCTAAGTAAATAGTGTATTCAGGAAATTGAAAAAAAAAACAATCCTTCACCTCTTACTTACCTAATAAATATAAATGTGACTGTAGTGCAATCATTAGATAAGGTACTGAAAGTAGGTCAGTCGGTTACTGAAACACAAATGATAATTTTGGTGCATTGTACAGGTGTCCCATTGACCATGGGCAATGAGTTCAAATATGTGAGGTGTTATTGTGGTGTAATTTAGGCTGCCTGTGAGTTATGGAGAAAAATAAAGCACATATATGTTTATATACATCTAGGTGCTCCCCGGCTTTGCATGCGTTCAAATTTTGCCCCGTCCTCCCCTTCCCCATCACCCCTTTCCCATATTCTCACTCCTTTCCCACTCCCCCTTCCCACGCTAGTTGCCTCTAAAACACCCACCAACAATGCCCGGCGCAGTATATTTTTTCGTGAATTTTTTATTTTTTTTATAGATTTCTGCAATTCGAAGCAGAGACAAATTCAACAAATCAAAAATTGTAAAAATCGGTCCAGGCGTTCTTGATTTATAGATGGTGTAACTAACCTGACTTTATGTATTAGGTATTTAGATAGAGAAAGAAAAGCAAGTCCGATGAAGGTAAGAGTCCAGGTATGCCCATTTCAATTGCAGTGTCACCATAGAATTGGATTAAAAAATCTTATGAAGGGCACACAAACAAATCAAGAAGGCCACAGCACAGACTAAACTACTCTGTGAGACATTGTTTTTTTTTTTTATTCCACGCATGTCTGTCTGTATGTCACTGCCATTTTATTCAGATACTAGAACACTACGAGGTTCAAATTTGGCAAATGCATAGATATTTATAACCTTCATCCACGCGACTCTCACCAATACACTACCCTACTATAAACATTTTTTATTTTGGATAGCAGTTTTATTAGCTGCGGAGTCCCGGCCGTATCTCCGGCCCAAGAAGCGATGACAGGACGATCTGGATACGTACCAAGAGGGTTTGTTAGACGTGGCGCCGAGACTTCTGGAAGGAATTGGAAGAGTCCTTTGTCCAGCAGTGGGACAGAACAGGTATAAAAATTCTTTCGAGCACGCTGCTGACGAACATACACGAAGCAAGTGTAGAGGAAGTGCTTTTTTTATTTGGTCCCTTCTCTGGAATATTTGGGTCTGAATGACCATTTTTTTTTCTTTTTTCCCTTCTACTTTTAAAGTACAGTTTGAAAAAAAATATATAAATTACATAAATCTACATTTATTATTATTATATAAATCTACATTTTATGAGGTACCGTTGTCACCACCTACCACAAAATTATTAACATATACCAGCACCAAAATGGAAGTAATTGGTTTTATGATGCTTAATGTTGAGTATTTAAGTCATTCTGTGAAACTACGTGTGTATGTAATTCGTGATGGCGGCCCTCCGTTGCTAGGAAGAGATTTTATGCGAGCATTTAATTTACGCCTTGTGTCATTGCTCGAACATTCAGAGTCGCGTGTACATAGTATTCAAGAGGATCTCACGAAACTCTTCCCTAAAGTATTTTCTGACGATTTAGGATGCTTTAATAAATTTGAAGTTAAATTGCCTCTAAAGTCAGACGCTAAACCGGTTTTTTTTAAGTCCCGTCCGGTGCCCTTTGCCTTGAGAGATAAAGTTGACGCTGAGCTCGATAGATTAGTAAAGCTAGGTATTCTAAAACCTGTTACTTATTCTGAGTACGCTTCGCCTATAGTGCCTGTGTTGAAACGCGATGGGATTTTTCGTATTTGTGCTGACTATTCGGTTTCAATAAACAAGCAACTTCAAATAGAAAAATATCCGTTGCCAACTGCAAAGGAGCTGTTTTCTAAATTACATGGTGGAGAAGTATTTAGTAAGCTTGATTTATCTATGGCCTATAACCAGCTGAAAATCCATGAAAACTTTCAAAGCATCACCTGGATCAACACACCGCGTGGTCTGTTTAACTATACGCGACTAGTCTTCGGCTTATCTAGCGCACTGGCTATTTTTCAACGTGTTATTGAGTCTATTGTAGGAAGTATGGAAGGAGTATTAATATTTCAGGATGATTTATTAATTACTGGCAATTTAACCCAGCATAATAATCGACTGAAAGAAGTATTGTGCCGTTTACAAGATGCTGGGTTAACGCTACGCAAAGATAAATGTTCATTTTATCAAAACGAGGTTTCTTATCTCGGATTTATAATCGATAAAAATGGCATAAGGAAAAAATCACAAAAAGTTGAAGCTATTCTGCGTGCGCCCATACCCAAAAATGTCAGTGAGTTGCAGTCGTTCTTGGGCCTTCTAAACTACTATAGAACTTTTATACCTAGCGCAGCGGCAATTTTAAATCCATTACATGCTCTGTTACAAAAGGGTGTTAAATGGCACTGGAACTCAGAGCAAATCAATGCATTTAATTCAGTAAAAAAATGTTTAGCGTCCGATAATACTCTCGCGCATTTTGATAACAACGCGAAACTTATTTTAACAGTTGACGCATCTTCCGTCAGGCTAGGCGCAATTTTATCGCAAGTAGGTATTGATGGTATTGAGCAGCCAGTGTCGTACGCTTCCCGTTCACTTATTCCGGCTGAGAAAAGTATTCACAGATACAGAAAGAAGCAACTGCTATTATCTACGGTGTTAGGAAGTTCCACCAATATCTGTACGGAAGGGCAGAACCCTTTATATTACGTACAGATCATAAACCACTGACAGCAATTTTTGGTAAAAATCGTGGTATTCCAGAAGTGTCAGCTAACCGTTTACAGCGTTACGCTATATTTTTAAGTGCCTACAATTATACAATAGAATTCATCAGTAGCATTTCTAACACAGCTGATTTCTTATCGCGCGCAATACCGGTTGGGAATGCAGGTAAGCGCGGCGCGGGTCATGCCGCTACCGATGAACAGGGTGAGGTAGCAGCCTACATTAATTTCGCTGTAGAAGGCTGCTTGCCCGTCACCACGCGAGAATTGCAAACTGAAACCGCAAGTGATTCGGTTTTAAGAAGAGTGATTAAGTATGTTAGAAACGGGTGGCCACGTAAAATATCAGATCCAGAAGTAAAACCATATTTTTTGTGTCGCATACAAATTTCAATGGAAAATGGTATTTTATTGAGAGGTCACAAAGTTATAATTCCGGCGAAGATACAGCAGAAAATTCTTAATGAGCTGCACACTTCGCATTTTGGCATAGTTAAAATGAAGGCAGAAGCTCGTTCTCGTGTCTGGTTTCCAGGTATAGACGCAGCTTTAGAAAGGTTAGTCCTAGCGTGTCATATATGCGCTCAGTTACGGCCGTCACCGCCCCGCGCTCAGCTTGCACCGTGGCCACACCCACCGGCAGCGTTTCACAGGATTCATCTTGATTTTTTAGGTCCGATTTGTAATAAAATGTTTCTTGTGATAGTCGACGCGTATTCAAAATGGGTTGAATGTTACATTATGAACAATAACATTACAACAAAGGCCGTCATCACGAAGCTGTGTGATTTTATGTCCAGGTTTGGAATAATGAATTATGTGGTAACTGACAACGCGACTTCATTTACCTCTCAAGAATTTGAAAACTTTTGCAATTTAAACAACATATCGCACTTATATTCACCTGTGTACCATCCAATGAGCAATGGTCAGGCGGAGTCATTCGTAAAAATTATTAAAAGAGGTATTAAAACATTTCTTTTATCGGGCTGTCAAGTAGATAATATACAGAATCGACTTTCTAAGTTTCTATTCGATTATCGCAACTTCAACAACACCACCACAGAAACATCTCCAGCTCAGTTAGTATTCGGTCATAAACTCCGTTCAAGGTTGGATTTGCTCACTCACGTCGATAATCCCTTACCTACAGACTTATCTAAGCTCGTCGATCGGAAACAGTGCTTACAGGTTAAGAATTATGGTGGAAAAAATTACGTAGTTTTTAAACCAGGCGATAACGTTACTGTGAAGCAATATGTAAACAAAAACAAATTTAACTGGATAAAAGGAGTGACTGTTGAGAAAATTGGCAAAGTCTTATATAAAATTAAATTGCTAAGCAGCAATAAAGATATTATTAGACATAAAAATCAAGTTTACGCGAACAGAACCAACGTACTAGTTACTGATAATCATGGCAATACGGCTAAAACGTGGGACGTAACTTTGCCACAGGAAGAGGCAAGTTCTAGTGAATTATACTCTGCTGAGTCGGACGTTAGATCACGTACAGCTGGTATGGAGATAACCACATCACAGGAGTCCATCGCTGAGTCATCTGATGTGAGCGCCACTCCTGCAAGGGATCAAAGTAGCCAGCCATTACCCAGTACGGACGCGGAAGATAACGTCCATCTCCAGTCACCGCTTCACTCATCAAAGCAAATTTTGTCAAGTCCTGAATTTAGAACTCCGGAGCCGCCTGATGACTCACATATGCCGTTACGGGTCTCAAACCGCAGAAAAGGGCAAAGAGTAGATTATAGGAAGTTTTTTTGAGGGGAAAGATGTTGTATATGTACCTAGATGTAAAAGACATGTATGAGTAGTGGCGGTTGCACCGCCTTATAAGTAGCAGCTGCATACAAAATAAATCAGTGTGCATTGAACCAGCTTGTTGTCACTTCACCCTACCCTCCTAGGATAGGATAATTTTCATCCAGGAAAATTAAAGGATTCCCGTAGGATAGGGGTTGAAAGTAATTTAAAAGAACACCTACCACGCTGAAACTACTGGACGAATTTTGATGCAACTTGGCCCAGTTATAGTATACATATTATGGGTTAAAATTGAGAATACTTTTTATCCCGGAAAAATAATGGGCTCCTGCGGGATAGGGGTCTAAATTTATGCTAATTTTGAACTAATTCGTCGCATAGAATTTTCTTTATTATTTTGTAAAACGTGAATCTTTTCTTCCACGAGTCGGGAGAAAACGGGATAAAGTGAAGCGGTTCGAATACGGCGCGGGAGATTACTCGAACAGGATAGAGCCGAAGCTTCGCAGATACGAGTTCCACATCAGGTACAGAGAGAGATGAAATTTGAATGGTCGTATCGACGAGGATGTGATCATGGAACCGTGATTGAAGAGAGGTGGGATTTGAGCGACAGGCAGCGGGCGCTCAGTCGCTCGAGGCTCTTGGAGTTCCCTGAAGGTGACAGAGCGAGGATGTACGACCGCGAGATGGAGTGCCGACAGTACCTACCGCGACTTGGGTGAGCGGCAGCCGCACAAGTATTGTCACAGTCACGCCGAGCCCGTCCCCCGCGGCAAAACTTGACTTGGGACAATATTTACGTTTCTTAACCCTTCACAGATGGGCCCTCAATCCTCTGTGTGAGAACTGAGGCCCAAGTTTTCAGCTCATAACTCGCTTTTTTAACTTTCACAAAATCTTATTCCAACTTTCACAATACTCTTAGGATGTTCACTGAAACCTAAGTATAGTTCAAAAGATTATTAACTTTCGGGCCCTCACACCACACACACATAACATTTTGGACAAATAAAATCCATACATTAATTGCGTTTTTGTTACGCTATATAAAATACTTCTTTAATTCTTCACAAGCTTCTTACTGCAACTCGGTATGTTGGTATCCACCGCCGAAGACGCGACATCCACCTTTGACTGCTGCAGTCGATTTTTTGTTATCATCAACAACAGACCAGAGAACTCATCAAGACAAACCAAATGAGCCCGAACTTGAAGGGGTTCCATCATCCGATTGTTGAGTTCCTTTGACTACCTTTCGGCTCCAAAGCTTGCTTATAGCTACTAAACCAATTTTGATGAAATTTATACAGTAACACACTAGAGGTCTTCTTTTTCAAGTAAAAACAATCATCTAATTCGCTTCAGAAATCCCAAGATATAAAGCATTTACTATAACACAAATAGATTTTGTAATAAAAATTACTGAACCAATTTCAATGAAGTTTATGTGGGACTACACTGAAAGTCTACCCTTTTGTACAAATTAACAACCATTTAAATCGGTTTAGAAATCTTAGAGATTTGAGGCAATATACTCGCAAACACAATTCAAATGGATTTACTAACATAACTATTTATTCTCGAAAAACTACTAAACCAATTTTGAGGCAATTTATATGGGACCACCTGGAGAGTATACCCATTCAAACAAAAAATAAAATCAGCCCACAAGTGACGGAGAATCGGTATATATACTTAAAAAATAAACATACATACAGTTGAACATATAACCATCTCCTATTGTGCAGTCAATTAAGAAATGAAATAAAACTGCTGTAGCAAAAAAATAAGCTATATATATAAATACTCTACAGCTCATTTAGAAACGACGTGAAGATCCAGCAGTCACTTCGTCAGATCAACGGGCTTTGAATAAGCAAATATCAAAGTTGGTAAGGCGAGACGTCCGACGCTCCAATACAAGCGCTATAGAAGAAGCGATAGAGCGGAATCGGGGTTCAAAACTCTTCATACAACAGCTTCGTCGAAGCCATCTGACGAAGTTGACCACATCAAGCGGGAAAGTTGTCGTTTCTAACCCGGAGATTCTCGCGGAAGTTGCAGATTTTTATGGCCAACTGTACATCTCACATGCGTCGCAACCCGAACCCGATACGGAGGATTCCAGGGCCACTATAACCCGTCACTATAGCCTTGACGAAATCGAGAGGGCTCTCAAACAGCTCAAAAATGGAAAAACCCCGGGCGAGGACGGAATTACAACGGAGCTCCTGCAGGCAGGAGGTACTCCCACGCTTAAAGAATTTCAGCGTATGTTTAATTCTGTCCTTTTCTCTGGGAGAACTCCAAAGGCATGGAACAAGAGTGTGGTCGTCCTGTTTTTCATAAAGGGTGACAAGACCCTTTTGAAAAACTATCGGCCGATTTCCCTCCTGAGCCATGTCTACAAGCTGTTTTCGAGAGTCATCACGAATCGTCTTGCGCGGAGATCTACGAATTCCAGCCAACAGAGCAGGCCGGGTTTCGGGGAGGATACGGCACCATAGACCACATTCATACAGTTTGGCAGATTATACAGAAGACAGAAGAGTATAATCAGCCCCTGTGCCTGGTGTTTGTAGACTATGAGAAAGCCTTTGCCTCTATCGAGACCTGGTCTGTTTTGGAGTCCCTGCAACGATATCAAGTCGACTGGCGGTATATCCAAGTGTTGAGATGTCTGTATGACGCCGCAACAATGACCGTTCAAGTACAGAACCACCAGACTAAGCATATCTCATGTTATAACATGTTGTTATTATGACATGTTATTGCGGAACCAATTACTGTTAACGGAACTGCTCTCGAGGTAATATCACTTCGAGAGAGAGACCTGCAGAAGAATACAGCTGGGCTGGGCAGCATTTGCGAAACTTCGTCAAGTCTTCTCGTCGCTAATACCGCAAATTTTGAAGACAAATGTCTTCAACTGGTGTCGTCGTGAAAAATATTATAACCTAAGCAGGCGCGACGTGAAAGTAAAAGAGGGTGATATTATATGGAAAAAAACATATCCCTAACTGACACGTCAAAATTCAAAGCAGCAAAATTATGCAAAAAATATGAAAAATGCAAGGTAAAACGGGTTTTATCACCATTGGTTTTTGAATTGGAAGACATGTCCGGGAAAGCATTGGGATCATGTCACATGAAAGACCTAAAAGTCCTAAATGATGTTTAACTTTTGGAATTCAACCTTTACATTACTCTAAAAAAAAACCTAAAATGTTCTGAAGTTTTCACAATTATTGCTTCGATAAGGTTTGTCTCTTAAGGTTTAGTTCCAGCGGCAAAATTATTTGAAAGGTTATTTTTTATTTTTTCATTATTTAGTTTGTTATCATAGCTTGTCCAAGAGCTGTCGTAATACTATTGCACATAGTCAGATGTCGGGAGATGATATAAGCGCTGAGGACAGCTCCATATTTTCAAAGGAGGGGTAGGGCCGCATGTGCTTTCTCTTGGTCACCTCTCGTTGTCAGCGTACGATACACATATTTTGCGTATATACATGAAGAATGACTAATCTGAGAGGTTTTGTTTTGGCGATCGTAAATGATCGTTTTTTTTTAGATGTTGTTGTGTTCGGGAGATCGGTAGAGTTGAGCCGATCACAACAGGTCTAGTTTTGATCGTATATTGTGGGATACACAATGATCGTTTTTTGTTATAGATGCTGTTGTGTTCGGGAGATCGGTAGAGTGGAGCCGGTCACAACAGGTCTGGTTTTGTGATCATATATTGTGTGGTACACAATGATCGTTTTTATAGATTCTGTGGTGCTCGGAAAATTGATGGTGTGGAACCGGTCACGACAGATCTTGTTTTTTGCATGCCCTAGTAGTGTGTTGCGTTGAACTTCTTTCCTGGGGAAGGCACATTGCTAAGAAATGATTACTGGAGAAATAAGGAAGAAAGGTTTTATGGGTAGTCCAATTTTTTTTTTTTTGCAGGATAATTTTTTTTCCTCTAGATTTAGATTTTCAGGTTTTGGTTTCTTGTTCTAGGTTTAGGTCAGCCAACTTAGAATTACTGTATTAGAATATAGGATAGCCCGGACGAGACAGGATCTTTTTGGCGTGTAGAACATTGGTCCTGGCTGATGGAATAAATTAGGAATGTCAATCTCGATAAGGTAAAGGTAAATGGGTAAACACTCTTGTGACATTTTTAAACGATTTAAATAACATTATTTGTGTCAATGTTTGGCTTAATTTTCTTAGAGACTGGGCTAGGTATTTGGATATTTTCTTCAGGCATATTATGTTATTTTGTTTAGACACATATTTGATCCTAGTCCAGCATGTTATTTTTTTATGTAGTTTTTAACAAACGAGCGTAGAGGCGATTTAGACTGGTGACCTCTTTAAACTCAAGCCTAAAAACTAGTTAACCAAACAGAGGCGGTTTTTTCTGGTGACCTCTATAAATGAAAAGCCTAAAACCAGTAAAAGCGCGAAGAGGTGGATTTCCTGGTAACCTCTATAATAAAAAGCCTAATTACCAGTAACAGAAATTCTAAAGCGGGTTTTCCACTCAATACTTTTTTTTACAAGGGGATAAGGGTGTATGGATGTTTGCCAATGGTAGCATAAGTGCCAACAGCTAAATGTTTGGTACTGTGTCTATATAGGTTGTTTGAAAGGAAAGTGTATGCTCACAATTTAGGTGTGCAGCAGGACTTATGGTATAAAAGAAGGGTTCATACTGACTTACTTACTGACAATACTTGATTTGTAGTGATTGTTTTTTGTCAGGGATTTTTGTAAATAAAAGGAGTGCAATATAAATGAGTAAATTGTTAGTTTTCACAAATAGATTCACCCGAATAGATTGGCATTATATCAAAATGAGTAGGAATCACTACGGAGGAAATATGCTAAAATAGAGATCTAAATAAATATATTGTACCCGGTTGAAATAATATATGAATGAGGGGGGGGGTTTCTATTCTTTGGTTTCCACATTGTCAATGAGATGTTTTTTTAGTCTGGTTCTGTTTGCTTTTATTTTTTGTTTGAAATAGTTCCAGTGACTGTTATCGCTGAGGGCAGCGAGTGTTTCACATTGGCATGTGAAACTCTGGTGTATTGTAGCATGTTAAATCATGACTCCGAGGGAGATTTGTTAGAAATTCCGATTAAATAGAATATATTGGGTACAACGCCATCTGGCGAGGAGGAGCGTCTTCTCTATTAGATCAAGGTGCGTTTTCTCCTTAAGTGGAAACCAGACTCCAAGTTTGGTAAAAAACGCTGAACGACCGTTCGCGGCGCCACTTTCTTCGATGAAGGAACAATGAAAGCATTTCTATGTTGAAGACAGATTGATGATTTCGCCTTTCTAAAAATCAAGAGATAATGGTTGAATTTGCCTCTGCAAGTGGAAGGGCAAAGTGGAAGGGCAAAGTTTTCATCTCATGGCTCAAAATGGTTAAGGCGGGGTAGGCTCTCAATTGTTTGTCCTGCTCGTCCAGGTGCAATGTGAGCGGGAGAGGTGATGGAGCTTGGGAGTCGATTTTACATATTTTTTGTGCTTTTCTATCGATATCTCGATACATAAAACTCAATTAAAAAATGTGTTCGGTTATTTGTCTAGTTCAATAGGGTAGCAATATAATTATTACAAAAAAGTATGTTGCTGTAAACAAGTTATTTTCATGTGGTAGTTCGTGTTTTTCTTCCAAGGACACCAGGGCATTTCTGAAAATTCTGTTCGGTTATTTGTTTAGGTAGTATAATTTTCTTTCCACAATATTTTTTTGTTTGCATAAAATTGTTTCATTACGCCATTCTCGACGTTCTGCTATTCGTCTTTTTGCTGATTTCGGGACGAGACATGAACTAGAAGGAAGGTGTAAACGATGCGGAAACCTCTGTCGGGAAGTAGTACAACTTTTGAGTGTTACCTTATAATAATCGTTACAGGAATTATTCCAGGCCCTGGATAGCTTTGAACAAATGGCAAAATGTTTGAAAAATGCGGAATAAGTCGTATCTTTGAGTTGGCTAACGAATCGGAAATTCAGAGGGCAGCAATTCATATGTCGAAAATAATTTACACATACAAATCGCTTGCGATGGACACACCATGGAATGTTTTGACATATCGAGTAGAACACAGAAAAGTTCCAGATTATTTGTTTTTTTTATATGAAGTTGAGAGGGTTGTCGCGAGGCAGTCCCCGGGTTTGGGTTGCTCCCACTATTCCAGGACACAAACCTCTTTGACACAGAATTACAGGAACTTCCTTCCGCTTGATTCTAGCACACGGCGGGAGCAGACTCGGCAGGCCAGAGTCTGATATCAAGCAAGCCGCGCGAAGCAGTTCATCGAGTGCAACGCGATCGGGCGCTGCAACTCAATGATGTTCCTCAAACCAGAGTAGCAGACTTTTAGATTTTTTATATTAGTGTTAGCGAAGGAAGGACGAAAGATATATTTTATAAATTAAATCAATGAAAACACTAAAGTGGAATATTTTTCTATTTTGACTAAAAATCAATGTCAATGACAGGATATTTGTATCTAGAATGGATAATGAAAATCAAAATGAAAAGAAATGGATTATGAAAAGAGTATTATTATGAAAGAGGTTTGGACCTCGTCACAGGGTAAACAGCCTTATCAGACCGGAAGATGACTGGAATGTACCAGAGCTGGCTGGAGGACAGTGACCTGTATAGCTAGGCCGACGGGGTCTGAATTACGATGCAAGCTGCAGAGTAGTTTCCAGAGATTTCTGGAACAGCGGATGTAAAATTTCGGAGTATCCTGCTACTCGACGTAGAAGCCAGAGTCCGTATACAAAAGAAAAGCTCGCTGCAAGTATTAGAATACAAACAGTTAATTAGTTGGTTTCACATAGTTGGCACGTGATTGAGATCGGCGCAAGTGAGAAAATTTGTTTGTTTCTGGGATTCCAGTAGGTTCTGTGCGAAAACGACTTTGTCTTACGGGTTTTAAATTCGCAGGCAGCAGAAGAACACGCAGTCTCTTGTGTGGACAAAACGACCGAGACACGCAGTCCAGAACGAAGCGCGGAAACCGTGACTACTTGGTAACCGGCGAAATAAGTACACGAGTGCAAAAGCCAGGTTATAGTCGAGCATCGACGGACGGCCGCTGCCGTCATCACTGCGAAGCTGCTGTGCGCCGATCTCCCGGGGCTCACCAACCGATCTCCGAGGGTCACCAGCCGGTCTCCGACGCACCATCTGTCCCATAGAAGATATCGATCAAGAAAGACACCAGACACCGACTGTCGGAGACGCAGAAACCGTTCGAGAGGATCGGAAGGCACCGTTCGTGGAGGCGCGCGAGTCGACAGTACGGCGTCCCGGGAAGCTTCCAGGTTGGTCCACTCCAAATCATTTTCGAGGCAGCGAGCTGCGGTAGTGAGGGAAGCCTTCGCCTGCTTGCATGTTAGAATACTGTTGAAAGATACTTTCTGGTTTACAGTTTTACATCCCTCTGGGAAACACAACCTTACACACACACTTCTGTTTGCACAAGTACTCTTTTGATTTTAAACGTTCTAAGGCATAGACAAGAGTATTCCGTTGCGTTGAGACCAATATATGATGAACTGCTGAACACTGTCTCTCTAAGTTTTTACTAGCCTACTGCAGTTCTAATGTAGATTCATATCGTACATGCCGAATTTATGTACTATAATATATATGTTTGAGAAAATTGTAATCATATTTGAGAATTTAAATCTTATTATAAGAACTAGCAGTGTAGAAATATTTTTGATGCAGAACAAACTTAGTTAAGTGAAAAATACTTCTTTTTTGAATTCCTCAGTAAAGGGGAGAGAACCAAGCTTTAATAACTCATGTGTGTTTTTTTCTATTTTGTAATAAAGCCCTTTGTTATTGAATTAACCATCTTGTTTTAATTACCTCGCCTTTACCTGAGAAGGAGGTCCGTTTTCCTTAGCCGGGCAACGGTCTTTCACTACCTGTTATGATATACGGAGCCGAGTCGTGGACACTCACAGTACGACTAGTTCACCAATTTAAAGTCACTCAGCGGGCTATGGCTAAGGGCTATGCTTGGAGTTTCTCTGAAAGATAGTATCCGGAATGAGGTGATCCGGCAGAGAACCAAAGTTATCGACATAGCCCTTAGGATTAGTAAGCTGAAGTGGCAGTGGGCTGGTCATATCTGTCGAAGGACTAATAACCGTTGGGGTAGACGTGTTCTTGAGTGGAGACCGCGACTCGGTAAACGTAGTGTAGGGCGCCCTCCAGCGACGATATACGCAAAGTGGCTGGCAGCAGTTTGAAGAGAAGAGCCGAAGATCGGGCTCAGTGGCGTACTTTGGGAAAGGCATAAGTCCAGCAGTGGACTGACACGGGCTGATGATGATGATGATGAAAAAAATATGTAGGTAGTAGTTTTATTTCCCGGCATAATATTATTATGATTATCTGGGGCCGACCGAAGAGCGGGCGCGCGCCGCGGATTGCGTGCCGCCACAGAATATATAACAGTTGATGCCACGGCCGGTCGATAGGAGATTTATAGAAAGTATTTTGGGTTTTTAATTAGATTCATTGGTTGTTTTGGTTTAGATTTGTTTGTTTTATATGAAGTTCGTAGGAAGATATCATTAGTTTCTTGGTCGAGATAATAATAGCTACCTTTACCTACCTACCTATCTACTTAGCGATAGTGATCTTAGTTAAGAATTTTGTGTAGGTATGGTTTAGGAACGTTTGTTTGTGAGGTATTTCTTATTCGGAGTTGGTATTCAGGTTTTCCGGTTTATAGTTAATTCCGTTATGCACCTCTAGGATACTCAAGGAATATTCCTCCAAATTTCAAATCCTTAGGCTGTGCGTTGTCCGTCAGTCAGTCAGTCAGTAGGTATGTCACGGTAGGTACTGTTTTATAGGAATAATTAAAATAATTTAATAAAACGCATCTTTTTATTATTCTGCCCAATGGTGAAGGGAAATTCACAAATTCCGGTAAATTTTTATTTTCAATAGTTATTATCATATTGCCCTTTCATATTGGGCATTTGTCAAACTATACATCTATTATATAAATAATTATAATAAAGCAGTAGGTAACAAAAATATTGTTTAAAGAAGATAATTTAAAAAAATGGTCTATGGTACTTAAAATAAACTACTAAACAAGTTATTAATTAAATCGTGTTTGTTCTCCCATCGCGTAAAAACTAGGTTTTGTCTTAAAAACTGGTGTACTTGGTATCTCAAGCCGATGAATAGAAGCAGATTAATCGATAAAAACTATTTAAAGAAATAACAAATTTTGATGAAATGTGTAGGTAGGGTAGGGCGGGGCTAGTTGAGCTATTTTTTACTTGAGCGGATATAGCTCCTCAACGATAAGTCTCGATGGGTTGTTAGGCAACCTGATGAATTAGTAATTTATCCTTTTGTAAAAGTCTCATAGTAATTTATTTCTTATAAGTTGGATTTAAAAACACACTGTAGCTCTTAAGAGCTACAGTGGTTTAAATGCAGAAAGTCAAAAATGCTCAACGTACCCCATAGGTGAGGTAAGTTGAGCAAGGGTATGGGGTAAGTTGAGCACTTAGAATGTCTAGCCAATCCACAGCCTTTGCAACATTATTTAAGTCTTGAGTAGTGTAAGAACATCTTGCAGTCTTCTTTCTTATATAAGTACACACCCTTAAAAAAAACATACATTACTTTTGTTCTAAACCGTGAGGCTATTTGAGCAACTTAAGCTTAACTAACCCCAACCCGAAATTTTAAAACATAAGTGAGGTTATGAACAAAACGGTAAGTATTATATCCAGAACCTTTATACATATCAAAAGAACAGTAAATGTATGGAAGATTAACACTTTTCTGATTCAAAACAGATAACATTTGACTAATACAGACGAAAACTTGCGGTAAACGAATTTTTTACTTTTTGGTCACAAAATAAACAATGCGCACGTATGCTTCACTCGCTTGTCGAGCCGCCACTGGCGGTCGTGCCGTCGCGCGATGATTTCCCCTCCCGCGACCCCTTCTTTCCGCTATATGGTGCCTACGCATGCGGTGAATAGTTTTCGAGATATTTCGATTACCCAACTTGCCCCTATGATCAACTAGACCCGCCCTACCCTATATAATATTATATTGTACTTTATAGGCACTTTTGGTACTGGAATAACACATAGCTTACTTTTTGCCCAGTAACATGACCACGCATGCAAAGCCGCGGGAACAGTTATTAAAATCTGATCTTTTTTTAAATTAACAATACTTGACATACATATTTATTGCCAAAATTTACTCTAATATTTAGGTGACATGTGCATGTGATGTTATTATTATTTATTATTGTATTAATGTTTGACGTCTTCATAGGGAAAATATGGAGATTTATTTAATTGTTATAATTATGTCACCTTTTTTTCTTTTAAGCAAATAAATGAACCCGAATCTGAAAAATAACTGAAGCATCTAGGTATTTCTAACATATTAATGTTAATTATAGGTAAGTAATCTTTACATTGTTTTTTTTTAAATGCCTATTGATAAGATATTTGATATGATTTAAATGCCTATTGATAAGATATTTGATATGATTTAAATACCTATTGATAAGCTAGATGACATGATTTAAAAAACATTGCATTCTTCAACAAGTGTCGTATCCTACATAGATTCATGCGACGGAGTGGACAGAAAGCACCTTATGGGCTCCAAACCTTGTTTCTATATATTAAACTGCATACATAGGTACCCCTGTTATATTTTACCAACCTGATTCTTGCTAAAAAGACTCTAAGCTATGAACCGTATCTGTTTATACTACAAGCTATGTGTTTCTTACAAAACCTCAGAAAACTTAGAAAAAACTATAAATAATTACGAACAAAACACATATCACTATACCTAAACCGCTTTCATATCATGGCACTTAATGGGAACCCCCAAACCATCTCTTAATAATTTGTCCATATTATTTGTAATCATGAGAAAAAAAAGTGGTTCTAGTATAAAAATGACTCGCTCTAGTGTGAGCTGCTAGCCGTTAGTTTCCAAAAATGACTCGCTCTAGTGTGAGCTGCTAGCCGTTAGTTTCCAAAAATGACTCGCTCTAGTGCGAGCTGCTAGCCGTTAGTTTCCAAAAATGACTCGCTCTAGTGTGAGCTGCTAGCCGTTAGTTTCCAAAAATGACTCGCTCTAGTGCGAGCTGCTAGCCGTTAGTTTCCAAAAATGACTCGCTCTAGTGCGAGCTGCTAGCCGTTAGTTTCCAAAAATAATAAGTCTCACCAAAACCTTTTTAAGTAGTAGTTTTTAAGTATTTATTCCATTCTCTACTACTATTCTTATACTTCATATTCTTTACTATCTACTAGGTAAGCGTGCTACACCTTCGACCACATCATCGCTTTTCATTAGGTGAGATCGTGGTCAAACGATTGCCTAGACCGAAATAAAAAAAAACTTTACCTTCGGTCCTCCGTGATTATCTTTCATTGTTGTATATGCGGGATAAGTAAAACTATTTTAATCTTTAACATAGTACTATTTTATTTTTTCATGTACATAATTGCTTATAATTCTTAATTTGGAATGGTAATACGTTTAGCTTAGAAATAAATAAAAAATCGTTAATGCTGACTTAAAACAATACGCAAAATAGTTATGTGTAAAGGAACATGACAAAGAGTTAGATGAACGCGACTCTTTGGTTTGGTTGAAATGTTACTTTCTCGACTGTTAGATCTAATACAATTAAAAATAAGAAGCGTTTATTTGTGTTTCATGAAAAAATATATGCAAAAGCTTTCAACCCTAAAATCAGCGAAACCCATCACGTCTAAATAGACACAGAAACTCACAACTATGTTAATTTTTGTACAAAATAATATTTCGACAACGATATAAGTACTATAATAATAATGTTAAAATATCATTATACGAAAAAACAATACAATAAATATACCTATCTACATTACCAGACATTACTGATACTAGAATCTATTTACTTTTGCCAGACAACAATCAACAGACTTTTTAAAGCCGATGCGCCTGACACGATAAAACATTTTATAATTCTTTTTCAATTGAAACGATACAAACAAGAATTTATTGCACCAATAAATAAAACGGAAAATAAACAGAAAATGTAGTACATAAGTAGGTTCTTATGCATAAGATTAAACACCTAAACAATCGTAAAGAAAAGAAAAGAGGCGAAAGAAGTAAAGTAAGGAGAAGGAGTAAATAAAGTCTTGAAATATACAAACCGTTTTTATTCATTGGCGCAATACACAGGTACATATAACGCTTTTCCTCAAAATATAGCCGAATCAGATTAAATACAGTTTTCAAGGCCTGAATTTTTAGAAAAGCGGACTTATTTTTAAAACTGGTCTGGAATTACTCGATTATCTTATTTCGATGGGTTCACTACGCCCCTACGAAACACGTCGATATTTTTTATCCACTTATCTACTGCAGAGGGCTAGAGTCTAAAGAAATAATATAAGTGAGTAAGTTCCATCAACTATATATTAAATACTATGAGATATCTCTAAGAAATTACTGATTGTAATAGATTTATAGTAAGAGACACGGCGAGAACATTAATGTCAGCAAAGTGAGAGGAATCCAAGTAGCCTAAACTTACGTACAAACAGTTTGGTCACTGGATAGGTTAAGATTCTCGCCATATGACTTACCTTCCATAAAATATAATAATATCACCTCGAGCTACGTTCTGGTGAGAAAGAGCAAACTTGTAGCTACTTGAAATATCAACTATAAGTATGTTTCTAGCTCATAAATAAATTAAAGTCCATCAAAATCATTGACGCCATTCTCCGAGAAAAGACCATGCTTGATCAAATATTACCAGTATTGGTATAAATTACATTCAAAATTTTCTTTATACTTAGATAATTATTGTTTCAAAAAGACATAACACTATGAATCCAAACCATACGAGCGAATTCATCATCCGGCAAGAATATCAAATCCTTCTTCAATCATATCTTAGCCCGATTTCTTAGGCGAACTTCATATTTTTTCCATTGCAATTGCAAGAACTATTGGGTATATCTATATATTCACATTCGAGTTAACATATATCACGACTAGTCGTTCGGCCGTCTTTCATTTCTTGAGTTTACACGAAATGTAACAAGAATAATTATTAGTTGACCTGGCGTTCGTCATACACGTCAGCCAATCCTTTGAGCTCCTGTTCGATTAATTACAAAAGGCCTGAACATTGGAATAGACGAGCCATATTTTAAGAATAATACTTACGAGCAAGCCTAACGTCTTATTAAAATCAGTACTAGGTCACGCACAGTTGCAGAAGAATCGTGTCCGGTACAGAACATGTTGCTTATAACTATAAGTGGGCTCTGTCGCTTCTTTGATATCTTGAGCTGGGTGCCTTTATCGGGTATTCACGAAACAGTTCATGACTTTAAAAATCTTGGTCACACAAAAGCTAAAATACTGCGTAATACACAATCGAATAGTCATCCAAAACCTTTTATTTCTGGTTTTCGCCAGATAAAAATGTCCATATCTGTCATTTCCTAGACAAGTTTACACGATACACTTCACTGGCGAAACCGAATAGCACCCGAAAAGTCACTCAAGAATCAATCAAATCAATCTCAGGGAATACGAACAGTCGCCTATAAACCCTCAGTATTGACGGTCATCATATATATAAATGGCCTCGCCGGCGGACTCCTTGAGCAGCGGGGGTGGCGGTGGGAACTCCAGTTCCCCGGGGCGGAACAGCTTGGAAGCGTTGGGGGCGGGAGAGGCGGGGGCGGGGGATCCTCCGCCGGGAGAGCCGCCCCCGCGTCGTTTTACGCCGCTCGGGGACGCGGACGTTCGGAACGAAGACTTTCGCGCCAGTCTGGGAAAGAAAATGTGGAGGTAAATGTTATGTGCAAATGAAATATGTATCTAAAGAGAAAGAGATTCTTACTAATAGGGACGTTAGTTAAATATAAATAAAAAGTAAAAGCTGCTGCATCATCAGTGATCATAAAATCACACAAATGATGAAAGTTGTTGTCACATTATGATTCTTCTTCTAAGAGGAAGATCTACTCTCTTCTCTCCTAAGAACCCTTTATCCCAGTGGATTACTCAAATTTATTTCTTCTAGAGCCTTTTTAAACACAAGCATTCAGCTGAATCTAATAACGATCCCCTTTGCAACGGGCCGTCGGAAGATCCGATCCAGCTTCTATTAACATCCATCGGAACCAAACCTTCTGTAACTAAGTAATATTTAGGAAAGGACAGTTTATTATTGAAGGACTTGAACCCGCGACCTCCTTCCTTGCCTCCACAAACTAACCTGGAAGCGACTTCCTCCGGGGTCTCCTCGATCTCCAGCACCCAGCTGACGGAGTCGTGTTTCTCCACGACCCCCTTGACGGCGGGCAGCGGGGGCGTGTCGGGGGCGGGGGACGCAGCGGGCGAGGGCGGCGAGTCCGGCGGGGGCGACGCCGAGCGCTCCGAGTCGCAGGACGTCGTGCGCGTGCGCATCTGCGATCGCTCCTTGTAGCCGCTGGCTAGGATGGTAACCACCTGGAGGCAACAGTTTTTCGTGATAAAATGAGCATGAGACTCCGATAAAGGAAAATATTTCAAAAAATCTTGGTATATCACTAGTACTCGTAGTGTGCGCCTGGTTATCTGCCAATCTCAAATATAAAATCTGACTCCAAACTCTTTCGTGGTGTTCCGGCAGTTGTACTTGAGAGTCAGTTCCATTATTATGTCGTACTTAGCCTGTACTACCACCATCGACCACGACGTTACGTGAGTGATCAAACGTTCACCAATAAAGAGCTGATTCTACATTTTTATCATCATCTTCAGCCGCCCAGTCCACTTCCACTGCTGGACATAGCCCTCTCCCAAAACACGTCACTGAGCCCGATCTTCAGCTCTTCTTTTCAAACTGCTGCCAGACATATTTTGTAAATCATCGCTCAACCTAGCCGGAGGGCGCCCTTCACTACGATATATTTATTTATTTATTTATTAAATTGAAACGGTAACTCCTATTATATCAATTAATCACATTAAACTCCAGTATACATTAAATTCAGTCCTATTCTAAACACAGTTATTTGAATTATAAGTAGAATGTCACAAAATAATAATAAATGTCAAATAAAATATTTAAAATATTTCCAATACATACATAGTCAATAGAAATATCGAGAGCATTATGGTCAAAAATTCAATCTGCCAAGATTACAATAATAATTATACCCACTACAAAAATCCAAATTTACAAGTAAAATATAAATAATTAATATAAATCCAGATGTCATAATCATGCAAGCATCTCACAGTACTCCAAACATCCCGATAAGAGCACCTTCCATTCATCTGCGAACACATCACAATTCAGACTAGCTACCAGGAGGGCATTGAGCGCAGTGAGAGTCCGTGTTATAGGTGATCTAGAACGGGCTTTGGTACGACACACCGGTACCGCAAACAATCTATGTTTTCTGCTCCGATGGTAATTATTGGGAACAAATAATTTACACAGCTTACTATTTAGATCAGGGGCGTCAACCTTCCCTCGAAGAATCTTGCACATCATCGCAAATTGGTCACGAGATCTTCTGACCTCCAAAGAGTTATACCCTAAGCAACCTAGAAGAAATTTCGTTGGGTACATGTAAGGGTAATAGCCATATATGCGCTTGTATAAGTACCTTAGAAAAGCCTTCTGTACTTTTTCTAATAAAAGCGCATATTTACTATATATTTCTAATAAAAGCGCATATTTACTCTCGTGTGATATCTAGATTTTAGTTATCATTATTTTACGGCATTGTGGATAGCCTCTTTGGTGTGCTAAAGATTTTATCAACTCCAGAAGAAGAAAAAAACACCGCTGGGACAGCTTCTGGCACATTGAAAATACAGAGGAGAAAAGGAAGCGAGGCCCTCCTCGCTTCGCTTTTTTCCTTCCGCAAAATTTGATAAATTGATCATAATAACACAAAATAATAGTAATATTGTGCAAATCGTTGGTTATCAACTACCTATTTCATTTTAGACCAACTTGGCCCCAAACCACTTCTACAAACTCTAGTTTGTATTACTCTGTGTCATCAGAAGAAAGTAAGTGCCTATGTGCTTAAACGTCTTGACATCAGTACCCCTAGTACGAGTTTTTATAGTTTTTGAAAACGAAATGTAGTTTCGTTTAGTTCCATACATTTACTGGCAGCGCCTCTAGCGCCAACTTGCAGGAATTAAAATCGGTAGGACGGGTTTTATCAAATGGTAGTATTCAAACTCGATAAAAAAAACGAGTATTCTTTGCATTTTACCAGTACGAGTTGCCACTTTGACAATTTAGCGGTAGTAAACTTTGACTTATTCGATCACTTTTAAAGTATTTGTACTCGTTAGATAAATTTTCGTGAGAGCTCCATGAGATCTTGCTATTTTTTATTTTATTATGATAACGAGACGGTATCTTGCGTGGAGGTTAGCCTCGGAAGCTGTAGAACGTAGCTGTAGAAGTTGACCGTCGTGAAGAGGAGCGAAAGGAGTACATTGGCGGAGATTCTTTACACCCAGACACACATGTGCAAAGGCGGCTCACTAAAGCAGAGTTTGTGTTTCTCTGCAATACTCTGCGGGAAAATACAAGTCTCAGGAACTCTCAAAGAATCTCTCTCTAGAGACCAAGGCACAGAATAAATAATAGAACAAGACCAAGGTTAATAGTAAAGAACATACTTAGATACTTTATCTTATTTCGAACTTGTATTTTTATAGCACATACCTACAATAATGATTCCAAAACAATATATGAATTGTAGTGCGAGTGTTTCGCACTACAATTACCAATTAATTACAAGTAATTGGTAGATTAGATACCAATCTACTTACTTTACAATTTTAATGTCGTGATAACGTCACATCGATTTATATTTGGCGATATACGACTCAATTAATAAAACAAACACTTAGTCCAGGATGTCCGGCTATAATTGATAAAAAAATCAAGCATTATATGGAAGCTAGATGTCGTACTAGAGGCATAAAAACGATATAAAATAGGTACATGGGTTTTGTTGGATTAATTTGGTCCGTAACTTCGTTATTACTGCACGAAATTAAAGACCAAAGGTACCGGTAGATTCAGAAAAATACGTCGTCTCAATTAAACGTAAATCGATAATCATTTTTTCCCAATAAAACCACAGATAAAAACGACATACGAAAAACAAAACGGTCAAACACGGTGGATTTTTGTCTCTTTTTTTTGCTTGTGGACTAGAGAGATAGAAATGTATGTAGTGTGAAGTACGTTAAATCGAGCTCTTCGAAGGTTATTATCGTGTAAACTTCACCTGAAAATATGATCTCATCCTACCGATTACAACCAAAACTGATAGGTTAGCGAGCTCACGAAAACTTTTTCCGTTTTTTTAATGTGCAAACTCGTACTAGGCGTACAGGTGAGGCAGCGAGTTAAACCGGCGTTTTTTTATAGAGCCGACGGTCGACATCGCGCAGCTTGTTTGTGTTTTAAAGGAAATGATGATTCAGTCGGACTCACTTTATTTTTCTGCCTCAGTTTATATCTGAGCTCCTCGTTGAGTGCGTCGAGGCGGGCGGCGTGGTCGCGGTCGCGCGCGGCGACCTCGCGCAGCCGGCGGTTGTCGTCGCGCAGGCGGTCGACGTCGCGCTGCCGCGCCGCGGCGCGCTCGCGCAGCTCCTCGGCCGCGTGCCGCGCCGCGCGCGCTTCGCGCTCCGCCGCCTCGCGCCGCTCGCGCTCTGCGCCCAACTCGGAGCGCGCGTCGCGCAGCGACGCCATCTCCGCTTGCTTCAGCTCGATCACGGCTCGGAGAGAACGGACCTGCAAGTAACATCACATAGTGCTTCACATAAGAGAAGTCTCATCCATAAATCAACCCTTACTATAGTAATAAAGTGTCGCGAAAATTGAAACCAAATATGCTTTTATTCAAACTTTGAGTGATTTTCATTGCTTGCTCGCTTGTCGTATGAAGTAATAACAGCCGGGACTGACAGCTAAACGCGCCCTACGAAGCAAAACAGACGTGGTTTTCATTCAACTGTACATATTAACTTTAAGGTAAGGTTCCATAAAGTCAATAACTCAATAGAGATTTGCGATGTAATAGTAAACTCGGTCTTCGCCGGTGATATCAAATTGATGGTACATTAGAGGAGTGTGATATGGACATTACGGCTTCGGCATAAGCAATTATGTGGACAATAATGTAGAGAAAGGATTATATTAGCATAGGCCGTTTAAAGGCATTAAAAATCCTTCTAACAAAGTTAAAACTTTTACGTCTACGAACTTTTTTTTACCTTTACGTTTATTACCCGACTGCAAAATATTAGGAGGTCCTCAATTCAACTGTTTTTTTTATAAATCTTTGTTTTCCTGACGTCTCTGGAATTACTCAACCGATTTTTATTATTATCTTTTCATCTGAAAGGGAGACATTTAGACCTCCAGAGCAATCTCATATAAATTTAATTGGCCCATGACGTTTATTTAATAAACTCGTTATTTTGGTACATTATGTATACTAGAATTATATACTTAGGTTTACCTACTATGTAACGTAGGTGGGCTCGTGTTAATTTTATAATTTCTGACTTTACGACATAACCAACCTAAATGTTACAGAACTATTTGGTCGTGTAAATAGTATTCACACGACCGTACAATAAACGCAACACGCAACATTATTACGATGTTTCCTCACCTCAGCGGCCAGCTCATTAGCGTCCGTGCTGAGTTCCTCATTAGCGGACAGCCTGAGCTCGCAGTCCTCCGCCTCGCAGCAGACGGGATCGCAGGCCGCGTCGCTGGTCGTGCACGGCTTGTCGCACGACGAGTCGGACGAGTCGCGCGACACGTCGCTGTCGGACCTTTCTGTGGCCTCCAGCTGGGCGCGGAGAGTGCGCTCGATCTCACTGCAAGCGTGCAGGCGCGCTCGGCTCTCGACTACTTCGTGCTTTAGGGACTCGATTGTATCCTGGAATCGAAATAAATGTTGTGTGGCTAGTTGTTGGATTACTGTAAAGTATAGGTACCGTAGTGAATATCTATTCTCGAACTTTAGGCATTTATATTAGTGAATGCAATACTAAACAAGACATAAGTTCAAAATCTAAAACCCGACTACGGTCGGGTAACTCTATTAATGAAAGCGATTCGATTGATACCTCGCTTGTCAAAATCGGACAAACAGGGGCGACGCTATGGTGGAAAATCCACATATAACATTACATAGACTGTTACTCATTACCCTTCCCGTGCTTCATCGTAGTAGTGTAAAATAAATACCACGCTGCTCACTCATACTCGTCACTCATAACTGCTCTACCGCCCTCGATGATCAATTATTGATCATCAGGGAGTCTTCAAATCGATATGAATAGGTACCGCGTCGCCTTCCATCAGGTGAGACAGCAGACAAATGATTGCCCTTACAGCAATAAATAAATACATTGTTCTCAAGTCGACATCCTACAGTCTACATAGGATAAGATATCTTCGCTTTAGTGCCTAGTAGTGCCTACGCCATTACATTTTTTTTTTGCCTACTCCTAATCTGTTTAGTTTCAGATAAGAATGGCCATCTTTATCCATTACAAAGAAACCGCAGATTACTATGATCAAACCTCCAAAAACTCCAAAATGTACTAATCATTTAGAAAACGTCAGGATATTAGCACCATTTGATAAGGAACACGAAGATCCGAGCCTTTGACTATGACATCAATTCTGTATAATATAATCCAATATTCGTCAACGTCAAGAAATTAACTTCAAGGTTAATCATCCCTAATTAACATCAATTTTGGAAGCACTCAATGAACCGTAACTACTTAACCAATCTACTATGTAATTCTTTAACTTCCTTTGACATGTTTTATAATTAAGTAGTAGGCATTCTATAGGTACATTCCACACTTAATCGCGACATAAACACCAAAGCCAGTCATAATTAGCATATACTTGCAAATTGATATTGATAATGCAGCAAAGTTAATTTATACCGGAGCTTTAAGGTGGCATTGTGGAATAATTCTTCACCTTGAGGTGCAGTTCTTTATTACAGGTAATTGCTATGTTCAACGAACTCTGCCTGCTTTTGAATGCAGTAGGTATCACACCATTTCCTCAAACATTTATGTGCTCAGTTATTCATGAACTCGCGCTTGAATAAGTAACGTAGCAATAAGATTATTTGCCTTATAACCCGTAAGAAGACTAACTGGAAGAAGATCATTCACACTGCTCAGTTAGTCTTCTTCAAAACAATTTACTGGAAAGTGAGCACAATTACCTTTGAGATCTATAGATTATTTCTTATAAGTCGAGGACGTATGCATCGCATTCGGTGTAAAGGCATGAACTATAGACGCATTGATCGGTAAGTAGGCAATGAGCCAGCTCGATGAGGTTACTACCATGATCGCTAGTGAACTATTTGCTATTTATCTATACAGCCGCATACATACATAATTACTTACGCTGGTCCCAATAGGTATTCGATCTATCAGGATTTTGCCCCACAAGAGATCTACAAGCCTCGTAATAGTGCTGTAATTATTCTTCCTAGTGTGGAAAAGGTCTTATTATTCTATAACAAGACATAATCGAAAGTGCTACAAACCCAGACTGCGAACAAACTTAAAAATAGACAAGAATGACTGCTAACCAACTTTAAATCGTTATAGATCATAAATAATGGTAATTCGAAATGAAAAATGATAAGAGAAAAACCTAAACCTAAAGATGATTTTCAAATATCTATTTAAATGTGTAGTTCGTCGACATTCTTTTTTTTTGCTTTTTCTCATTATGGCGTCTGGTTTGATTACTGTCATGTCTTTAGTGACACTCGCAAGATTAAGACAAATCGATTGACGTATGAATCATCAAAATTGGCCCACGCGTTTGATCACTAGAGCGCCACATAAGAACAGACATACATACATATAATACATATACAGGCTGTCCCGTAATGAGTGGATAATCCTGCAGGTACTTGTGGAGGAGAGCAAGGCCGAAAAGAAATGTAATTATTTGTAATCTTGGGAAAATTCGTACCCTTGTTCACTGTTTTGGGTTTTTATTTTTGAATGTTAAGTTTGAGCATCTGTGGTGTAAAAAAACTGAATGAGCCCACTACTTTAAAAACATGTCTACTTCAAAAAGATTATCTAAACTGGTATTTTCCTAGTAAAGTTTTTTTCCCCCTTGTGGCCGCCCCACACCCGCAAGCCCCGCCTACAAATACCTGCAGGATTATCAACTCATCTCATCACGGGACAGCCTGTATAGGTTGATAAACACATTCCCCTCAGCTCAGTCGGGTAAAAAGCTTTCGATACCTTCAGTCCTCTGATATCCGAGGCAAGTGCGGCGACCTCCTCGATGTGTGCGGCCTGCAGACGCGCGTTAGCTTCCTCCTTCGAGGCCACCTCCATCTCCAGCTCTGAGATCTTGCTCAGGCATTCCGCGACTGGAACATTTATAAGGACTTTTGAGTTAAAGGAAAAATCATAGAATGCTAGTTGCAGGTTTAAAGATTTACAATATTTCTCAAAACATTTAAAATCAAGCCGGTGATCAGAGCACAGGCTCTTTTGCATTGAAAATATGTATCCTTCAAAATATCATGCGTTGCTATTAGGTTCCTATGGCTAGTACAGCTAGGTATAGTTAGGTCTGTAGCTAGTACATCCAATCACGCGTAAATTTGGCGCCAAACAGTAAACACCGATGGCGCCAATTTTGTTGTCAAAATCAACTTCGATAGACGCTAGTATCGCCTGTCAAAAATCGTTTGTGGACCATAATACTGCCGTCCTGTGTTGAGTGTATGACACTTTCTATAGTAGGCCAGTCATTGGGGGAAAGTATGAAGCTTTACCCTACAAATGAAGAAGATGTTTGGATTTGTATTGCTTGCTTAGTTATAAAGACTTTACGAAAAATCCAAGTTTTCGACCTTGGGGGCTGGGAGCGGTAGCCGCCATCTTGAATTGAAGGGGCCAAAACTAGATTTTTTCGAAATAGTTCTTTAACAGTTAGCTTTATGGCAGAAGTGCCTATGAAAAGTATAAAAGAGACAATATTTGCAACATTTTTTGCATTCACATTTGTTTTGTAAGTCTCATAGGTAAAAAGTTATAAGAAGCGAAAAGACATCTATACTAAAAATGGTCCAATGCCGTTTTTAAACCCCATGAAATGCGTTTTTTTTTTAGTCTAGACCTAAAAAACATATATGAAAATCATTACTACACCAGCTTTTTCAAGGCAAATTTCTCTACTTAGGTACTGGCCTATAGTGGCTATAAAAGCAACAGGAGCGGCAAGCTTGACCACAGACCATGTTGATGTGAGCAGTGGTTTACCACAGTCGCTTGCAGCTTGTGGGTCTGCGTCGGCTGTTATGTCATTCTAAATTATTTGCTGTAACTCACTGGTATCGAGATCCTTCTGCGCGCGCTGCTGGCGGTCCCGGTCGGCGCGCGCGGCGCCACTGCGCTCTGCGGCGGCCACGCTGCGCCACCGGTCTGCTTCCAGCCGCCATGATCCTCCGTTTAGTGCGTCCAACTGTAGAGAATAAGAACATGACCCGTTACATTTTCAGTTAATCGTCTATAATCATATTTATTCTGAACTAGCTCTGCTTTGCCCGCGTGCTCATTTTTCTGGTATAATTGTATCCTATTTGCTATTCCAAGACCAAAAGTTGTTATGACTCAGGGGGATACAAGATACAATATACCAAATTTCGTTCAGCTGTCAAATAGTATTTTATCAATTGCTTCGGCTTCTACTCACCGGATTGAGATACCAATTACACCAGTTTTTAAGTCAAATGATGTCTATTCAACAGTGACAACGCAATCGGTCACGTAGTTTTTATGGGATGTACAAAAAACAAACAGACAGATACGATTTAAAAAATGGTATATTAGTGTTTAGTAGCTTATTTTAAGTACCCTAGAACATATTTTTATACGCTTTATATTAGCTTGACCGACTCCTTTGGACGCTGTTTTGACCCACTAAACGGTCAGATTTCATTCAAATTTTGCACACCTGTCAAAGACCGATGACAATGCATAATTCAAAAAAAATAAAAAAAACGCTCTTATAAATAAACCATACTAAAAAGTAGAAAATAAGTAATAGTTTAAAAAAAACTATAAAACACGCTTTATATAGAAAACCAAACTAAAAAATAGAAAATAAATTTTAATAGTGTAAATAAGAAAAAAATGTTTTTTAAGATATTATCGAAATGATAATCCTTCGTCTCATATCTGTCAATGAAATATTTATAACTATTGACCCATGCACCCTACGTTTTTTTTTTAAATAAATCATTTTTTTCTTATTTACACTATTCAAATTTATTTTCTATTTTTTAGTTTGGTTTTCTATATAAAGCGTGTTTTTTTAAACTATTATTTATTTAATTATCCTCATTCTACAGACTTTTGGTACGATATAAGTAAAATTTTATCGACAAATCACCAAAAGTAAGAAGATTTTCTCCCAAAAAAAACTTGGAATTCCTAGAAATCGGAAGTTCTCTACTAATCGGGATAGATGGTCATATTCAAACAGACATAATTTCTAAACTATCTCACTAGGGCTAACATATCAAGAGCTATTTAGCCAACATTATGTACTTTCTACAACAATAAATATATTAGTTTAACGGTTTTTTTCTTTTGGCTATTTTTATCCTACTTTTAATAAACCTCTTTATATGTTATGGCTTAGTAAAAGAGCCCGTGTTTCGGTCCAAAAAAACAAAATGGCTGCCATATTATTATGGTGGGAGAAAAACTACTTACTTATTTGTCGATAAAATTAACCATATAATTATCATATCACTAAAGACTACGACAACAGTAACCGGACATATTGTATAGACGTATTGAGTGCTATTGCATGGAACGTGCTTGCCTAGAAGATACGGTCATTGAATATCGTGCTGAAATACAACAACATTGCTTGACATCGTCGTTTGTATGGTGGGTCTCTACCCACGGCCTAGCACCACCAGTGAGGCGGCTAATGCAATCAAAAGTCTACCCCTTTTCGCTTAAAAATACCGCCCAGACTCATAACAAGGCATAAGAAAACTTACACGAAAAACCAAATACTGGACTAAAACGCCCAACGCTTCGACGCCCTTAGCCGCGTGCGCGAGGGCAGCGACTTGCTCTCTCGGCGGTGATAACGCTGCTGGGAGCTGGGCAACGAGCGGAGCGGGTAACGGGACAGCGAGCGGAGCGGTCGGCGTGCGCACCTGCTGCGGCGTCTGCACTCGCTTGCCTCGTGGCCCCACCGCCGGTGACACTCGAGGTGTCTCTACAACAATGAAAAGCACAATTATAACTACTTACAATTCACACATTTTCCCTATGAACATGATACGTTTCATAAATATGCTACATAAAAATTACATAACTTCTTACATAATTTTAATAACAGTAATTAATACCTTTATGTCCATATTTTCCAGCAAAACTTTCATGTGCATACTCTTTACGCTTGGAAAAATATCATCGAGTGAAAAAGAAAGTTCGAAACGCTACATTTAACGCAACATTAGCAATACCTTATTCTTCAAATTGATCTGTAACTAATAAAAGCTAATAGGCACATAATTATAGTAAGTACATATACTTCCTATGTTCGTTGTTGTTCAACAACTGTTCTCACGCTGTGAATGGGACAGCGGATCGAAAGTCGAAGAGGAAACAATAGGTAATGATAATCCACCTACAAACGAGTTTTCACATGAGTTTTGTTTACCTTCTCTTCATTAATGTCATGTGTTCTTGTATGTATTAATTTGACATTGAAGGGCATTAGTTATGTAGGTATTATTACCATGATATCAAGCAACGGTATTTCTGACTTAGGCCCACCGCAATATTCTTCTATACCCGCTTCACATTCTCCTTCCTACTTCGCACGTTTAACATGTAGAATGAAGTGCCATCTTCGGTCTCCCACAAGGAGGCCTCTAATAAACGGAGTCTATAAGGATCGGCAACACGTTTTAGCGCCTCTGATGTTAAATATCATAGGCGAAGCGAAGGTGGCCGCTTACCATCAGGCTCAGTTAGATCAGAATCTTCACTGTTGTCCCATAGTTAGAAAGTATAGAAGGCTTCATTGTATTCTAGAGGCATACATTTTCATAAGAACTAACCAGGGCCTGCCCGAGCAAACTCGGCGCCCTAGGCGAATGACGTAAATGGCGCCTCTTTTTGCAATAAAATCAAACAGATATGTATTTTTTAAATAGGTATATTATTATACATGTCCGAACACAACATTCTCTTACAAGAGAGAGTTCTACGTTGAAGAATGTTGCGTTTTGCGATCTTGCGTCGGTTTTCTTGGCATTTATGTAATTTCGAAGATACAAAAATGAATTTTCCTGCAATTCAAAATATTACCACATATGCGCTTCACAAATATAATGACAGTTTTTTAATATTATTGTTAATATACATAATTAAATGGTTTCCTAGAACTACTAGTGGATCTGTGAGCTGTAGACCTCGCGCACAAACTTTATTGCAAACAATCTAGCGATGCACAGGAGCGCCATCTAGTTACCTTAATTTAAAACTAAAATTAAAAACTAAGGTGCTCCATCAATCCCTACCTAGTGGGCAAAGTGCTGATTCTACTGGTAGAAACCTAAAAGTGAGAAATTTACTGCATTTTGATGAGCTATTCTGGAGGAGGAGCCCCTTTTGCCCCTTTTTGGGGGAAGTACGGGTACTTCCCCCAAAAAGGAGCAAAATGGGGGCCACTGAATATCTGCGCCTTATTAATGTTATTTTTACATTAAGGTAACTAGAGGTCTAAAATCCCCGACGATTAAAAAATTCTAAAAATTCGTTTAACCTGTATACCAAGTTTCGTCTAGATCGGTTGGGAAATGCGACCTGTAGATCAAAACAGAGATCCGGACTGACATCCGGACATACGAAAGCATTTTTGCCATACATACATTTGAAAGGGAAACGCCTCGCACGCGCTTCGCGCTCGCTCGGTCAAAAATAGGTTATGAAAATGGTAAAAGAAATAATATTGTCAAATAGAAAGAAATAGAAATAGAAATATATTTATTTACTAAACACAGGAATGATTACATATGAACAAATATGATTATACAATAGGTAGTTGACATAGACAAAAGAATAAGCAGCGGGCCCCAAACTCGGCCAGGCCTGTATCTTGGGACCCTTAAACAACAGTTAACTCTTATGAGTTAGCGCGCAACGTGTCGAATTTAGAAAAGTAATAAAAATGGACCCAAGTTCGAGAATATGGCGATAATTTTCAGCTACTTGGACGAAAAAACTAAGGATAGTTATGGACAGGTACATATCCTGATTATGTGAAACCTGCACTCTAAAGGTGCGAGCGAAGCGAGCACGTAAATCCCACTTATATATTATAGAAATTAATGTTAGGATTGATGGATAAACAATAATTAGCAGGAAATTAGGAAAAATATTAAATGACGCTAGCGAAAAACATTTTAACGATGTATATGAAAAAACAAAGCATTATAATGGACAGCTTGAGAAGTTGCAACCACCAGTAATACAAAAAGGCGCGAACGAAGCGAGCGCGAAAATTTAACTATTGGTAGAAGTTTATGTTAGAAACTATGGGTAAACAAGAAAGCGCCGATGTCCCAGAACAAACACACCATGAACGGATTATGCATAAACTTTACAGCCCTCATTAATCACGCGATGTTTCATAGTGTTCGAAATCTCTACTAATTTTTTTTAGTACTGACGCAAGTCTCGTTCATCTTCGCCATGCCGCCCCCCCAGTCGAGCGCCCTAGGCCGCCGCGCCATCGCCTAGTTCGCCTAAAGGGAAGGACCAGCCCTGAGTACTGTGCATATTCATATTACACACTAGGACAGGTAAAACCATGATTCTTTTAAATTAATTTAAGAATAGGCCAGTTAGCAAAAACTTAAATATTCCCACAACACTCACTACCTTTAAAGATTGTATCTTTCGTTTCTGTGTTAATCTAAAAACAGAACAGATTAACACATCACAGAGGTTATATATTTCAACAAAGTTTCAAAATACAGCTTTTAGCAACTTGTTTTACAAAATGTTGAAGCTTGTAAAATAATTATCTTTTTTATTGTTGTGAACTGACTTACTAATAAGTAAACAAAGAAGTGCGACAAGTTGCTTTAGCATGAATATTATTGGGAGCTATGCAATATAGGTATCATGAGAAATATTGTTGTGTAGAAATATGTTTTATAATTGGCTGAAGATTAGGATAATATCATTGATATTAAAAGATAAATAAAGAATATTTTAACTTTATCTTCACAGACAATATTAATCTCTACAAATCAATATAAATCAGCCCTAGTATTAAGAAAAGTTGTATAGTTTGGTATAGTCTACTTTTAGTCATTGATCCTACTACCCCCTTTTAATAGGATCAATGCTTTTATAAATTCTTTCCGAATAGTAGGAAGACGCCCTAAACGAACGGTTGTTACGTAAATTCTCATAGGCTTTCTATATTTCGTCAACGCTACTCGAGGCCCTTGGCAGTTGGCACCGACACGCTATTAGGAAGTGAAATCGATGACAGAATAATTATTTAATTACACTGTTTGGCTTAAACATAACTGTTAATGGCTAGTACAACTAAGTTTACGCTTATCGATCACAACACCTTTACCTATTTATGTTAAGTATTATCCATTTTTTAATACAAATATCATTAGCAAGGATCTTGGTATTTTATCTGTATGATGTATATAAATAACTGAAATAATTATTTTATATCTTATAATAACTAGCTTAAAAGCTAATAATACACGCCTGCCCTGCCAAAAAATAACTTATGCCAATAAATTATATACTGTTGGATTGTGCTTATCAAGGCCTTCAATTTGATACCTATATTGTAAATTTCCCATTTGAAAATGGAGCCATCTTTATTTTTTCAAAAAAATAATATCCTTTGTTACTCGGGGGATGTAAGGATTCTAAGGATAGCCAATACGTCTAAATCTGTTCAGGAATTTAAAAGTTATGGTGGAATACAAACAGACATGAATCCTAAAAACATTACACTCCTTTTTTTGGGCAATCGTGTAAAAATAGCAACAACTACGTACACAGTCGTGTATCTCCAGTCTCCAGCAAAGAATCAAGACCAACGAGGACCAAAGTGATAACAAAATATTAGTATAAAATAATATAGTAAAATATTAGTATAAAATAATATAGTAAAATAAAGTAGCAAGAGTTCAAGAAAACTCCATGTTTTAGAATATATTTGAATCTGACCTGTTTATCTTCTACGTATCATCCTAATTATTAGACAGATTTGTTATCATAAGTAAAAAGCTCCATAATATTGATCGTCCTCATTTTTACTTCAACACCAATTATTTGAATATGTATATATCATAATAATACATTAAGCAACGATTCTAAATCAAATCGATCAAGAGCGCATCATCCGTATAGGTAGAACATAAATAATTACAGTCTAAAATAGTTCTTTTTATAAAAGTAGGTGTTCCCACGCGGCCCATTGGTCTGGTTCACGCACCATTAGCACTGCACCAACATTCGGATACCATTTCCGTCATGTGATAATAATAAAGCTTACAAAATATCGATCTGCCGGCTGAACCGCTCGATTAGGTTTTATAAATGCACCGAAAACAGAGCAATGTCCTGCTTGAGATTTGATGATGTAGCTAGCTGTAGATTTTAACTTGAATAAGAACTCTTCATTGTTTGGAAACTTTCCTTTCTTAAAGCTGAAGGGCGGTTTGCATTTAAGCAGTTGAGTAATTTAAATTTAGTGAGTCGAAATTATCTTAGATTTTGAGCAAAGTGAGTCAACTTTGATAAGCGTTTACTGTTTACTTTTGCACATGACTCCCTGCGGTAACTCTTGAAACCCTTTAGTTTTGTAACGACATTATTGATTATGTTAAGCTGAGACATTCTTGCTGCTAAATCCTTGAATGTAGCTTTAGTTGTAATGGCTGTCAACATTGTTTTTAGTTGTTAGTCAAAGGTAATAATTGCAGCAAACTGCACAAAAGCTAGGCGCTCTGGCCCGGCCCTAATTTAACCTGCCTACTTGTGCCAGTTACAAGGCTTGGTAGTTTCACTTCAAATTCTTCAAGATATAAAAATTGTAGCTCAACTAGTCTCGTTGAGTACAAAGTACAAGTGCAGTGAAGTGGACTCATAAAGCATAATTATTGCGGATGATGTCTCAATAGTAATTTTGTGAATAGCCGCTTAGAGAGGGCCGGCAACGAGCGACGCGTGGGCATCAATTGGGAGCCTCGTTGAAACGTAAAATTAACGTAAGAAAGGGCTGCCGCTAGTCTGTTTCAAATCAGATGAGGAACTGTCAAAAACGGATGCGTTAAATCTGTGTTAATTAAGATTAGAGTTAATTGGCAACAGGTGGTAATTGTTTGTTAGAATCTTGTTAGATTGAAAACAAAGCTTTGTTTATACTAGTTTGCTTTATCTACAAAATCGATTTTCTTTATTGTAGTTAATACAACAACAACAAAATCCATTGAGCTCTATTATCGTACATATATATATATGCAGATATCAACTTTATTTTTATAGAAGTATTAGCCAGAGTTAGAGATGTATCATATGCTTGAGGTACTATTATTGAGGTATTATTGTTGTACATAATTTCTAATCCGTATATCCACGATTCTTTTTTATTGTTAAATTTGGTGTATGTTACTCATATTTTGTAAACTAAGGAAGAAACGCCCATTTGGTCAACCCTGCTATTTAACAAGTGCCTATGTGCTAACGAGTACGAGTCTGCGCCTACGCTGAGCATAGGTGCCCTATACTTTGGTTCGTATGATTGATAGCATTGTTATGTTGGGAAACACAAGTTCTTTAATTTGTCAGAATTAGTCCAGTGTCATTTTAAATTGCACATTATAAGACATGACATGAGATGATGAGACGTTTTTAAAACAACCAATGCAAGCTTCATGTTATGATTGGATATTATGTACGAGTTCGTTTCTGCCTATAAAAAAATATGAGTTTTTAGGGCTCAAACACAGTGTGTGCGGGACGGAGAGCGGAATCCGCCCGCGAATATCGAAACCATATGGTATCCTTTCTGTATAATTGAGTGGAGCGGGCGCGTGGAATCCGCGACGGCACGAGCTGGCCACCTAAGTCCGCTAATCCGCTCCCGCTGCCCGCCCCTCACCCACCGTGTTTGAGCCCTTAGAATAGGTTTTGAGTGATTATATCGATCTATGGGCGAGGTTTTTAGCCCATACTATCTTTCACAGAGAAGATCTCACATTTGTGAGAACCGAACAGCATAGAATAAATAATAGTACAAATACTAATAGGCTGATGAAATCTCATGATTACCGACTTAATGAAGAAAATAGATAGCTCCAAATGAGTCGTCAATAAAAAAACAAAAGCTCATTATCATCATACCAGTCGAAGTGGCACTTTACGGTACTCACTCGATAGGAAACGTAAAGTTTGATGAGCTCGTTAACGCCGTCAAAGAGAACACCATGCAGTCGTTACTGCTATGTTTTGTCTTCGCGGCGGGCCGAGTGTTTGTATCAATATTCCAGTTACAGAGTGGGCTAACGGGTCTCCATGCCATGTGGTGTGTGGTGAATAAATACCTCATTGCGCTTACGGCTTAATCAGCTTGGCTGTGGAGCTGTCGATGTGTATTTACTTCTTGGTACATAACACATCGACGAAACGATCTTGTGACTAATTTTATTTATAAACATGATCTAGATCACTAAAATGTCGATTACAAGGATATACAGAATGTATGGTATGGTTGATATAATCGTACTATACTCGTACCTTAAACAACATCAATTGTATGTTTAGTAATAAATCTTACAAAAATACAATTTTAAACACAGGTACCTACAGTCTATCATAATAGTGCAGAGAAAAAAGGGCAAAAGAAAATAATAATAATGAGAACATCAGAAGCACTACCTAACACCTCCTTATTCTCAATTATTCGCTAGTTCTTGCATCAGGGTTCCAAAATATAAATGTCATTAAAGCATTTTATCATGTTCCCTACTTCCCTACTTATATCATATTCCCAAATTTCACTATTAACGTGGTGAAACTGTTTATTTCATGTAATGCGGTTGTGTGACAAATACAGTCGAATCAAGTTCCGTTTGGTTGCATGCCTAATTAGCAGTAATTAGTACAATGCGGTGTCTACGACAAGGAAGTACGTCACATGCTAGTAATGGCGGTGAAAGGGATTCTGCTCCATCAACTTTTTTTTGGACTCTTGAGGCTCTGGTAAAACCAGAAATGTGAAGCGCAGGCTGTCAAAGCTGGGTTTATTTATGGCCAATAAAATTGAGTGCATTTTAGGTATATTAAACAGAGAAATAAGTACTTGTCACCAAGTCAATGCAGAGCTAAACTGGTACCATTTAATTTAAAGCTGATCGGGCAAATAAATTAAAAGTATTCTAGATATACTCGTACTTAGAAAGTAGAAACATTACATACATTTCGTCGAGCGAGTGTTCAGTCATTAGGGAAGAAGAAAGAAATGAAACCTGAATAATGATTTCAGACGGAAGCAGAAATTGACCTTCACATCTAAAGCTTGATCATTAGAGTCATAAATTAGTTGAGAGTAACATCACGTAAGTAGGTGAGTCACAGACGCAATTTAGAATTGCTAGAGTGCTACTCTGTTACTCTGTATCTGTACAATGTTGGCTTTAGAAGGTAGTACTATTATTTATTCTGTGCTTTAGGATTGGAACAGAAAGCTTCCTGTAACCAAATCACGTATTGAATCAATCAAAGACTCAGTGAAATGCAAGATGCTGCAACTGTACTTTGACGTTTACTTCCTGGGAATGGAGAATATAAGAAACACAGTCCTTTTTGAAATTTGGTGTTTTGCGGTAAATTCAGCAGTGACGTGGATTTTCAACGGTATCAAGATATTAGTACTCTGTTATCAATTTCAGTTACGTAACAATGTGGTATCCATTGCCAGAACACATGTAGGCAATCCGTCATGAATTCTGAAAAATTATGCAGCATCATAGTACTTAAATCATTTCCGGATAGCAACAAATCGCACTGCAATAGTTCATTTACACGGTTATTTCTAACGCAAACTCTCTATTAATACGTATAGTTTGCGTCTAGCGTGTAGTTGTGAGAGAATCACAAGTCTAATTTTAGTTGTGTTTGTATGTATGTCAGGGGGCCGCCGCGAGACGCCCGCCCGCCCTAGAAGGGTCATCTGCCCAACGAGTGTACTCCAATGACACCGAATTGCGAACTTTCAAGATTACAATCAGATGACTAATTGAGGTTAGATAATGGCTGTTTGAGTTTGAATGTGCTAATATAATGATATCAACTCTTTGGCACAAACAAAACTGGAACTATTGAAAGCTAAAGCTGTAGCTGTTAATTAAATATTTAAAAATATATATAAAGTATGTATCGAATAAAATTATGAAATTTTCCAAATAATGTCAAAGTATTAAATAATCTTACAATGGTTCTTCTTGGCCAGGGGATCCGTGTGGATAAATAATCCAAATGAATCCCCCAGGGGATCAATGTTAGGGGAGCCAAGTGGACGGAGGCAAAATTATAGATAAATATTCCACGTTGACAGTAAAATAATTGTACCAAAGTACTTCTTTTAAAACAATACGGATTCATCAGTTACTAGAAGGCTAGTTATTTTCCATGAATCACAAGGGCAAATGATCACAATACAATTAACCGTGTAGGTCCGCGTTTCATGCAAATTGTATAAATTCTTGATAACGACAGCTGGCTTTATTTCCTTAACTTGATTTAGAAACAGCACGCGATATGCATTTTAACAGGTTACAAAGTTGCACACCTAGATATAAATTTAAGTTTTTATAGGCCTTAATGTAAATGATATTTGAAAACCCAGTAATTGTATGCCCGTAATTGCTGTTTCGCATGCTCTACGCACGACTAACATGTTATAATATGAATTTGTCTTAAATTATGTTCAATTCGTAGTAAACTACAACTAAAGCCAACAATTTGAAAATGTTTACCAACATTATGAAATAATATTCTGTTTAATTGACAATAATGTAGCGTAGCACATCTACAAGCAGATACCAAGGTTACAATTAAATTATTGCAGATTTGTTTTCTTCTTCACACATCCTATCCATGTCTAGATCATAAACCGTCAGCTCTCTAAACCATGTCTAAATTGCAAGTTGCAATAAATTTAGCTTTAATTCCGCTATTAAATACGTCTTAAGACAAGATGTATTTATAATCTGTCGACGATGACATGCGAGCCGTCTCATCAAACGAGAGCCCTCCCACCTTTCCGACTCTAATAAAGTAACACAACCACACTAATATGGCAGAAAGATATTAAACACAGTTACATCGAGTAAATTTTACTATGAATTTCCTGTGCCTGCCACTAATTGACGTTTAATGGGATGCAAACATTTGTAAATACAAGCCACAAAAATATGATGCTATACTTTTACTCACACCCTAAAGAGGAAATAAATAGAGCGTATAGAGGACGTCCGCTTCTGGATCAGAAGTATTTTAAGAAATTTTTAAGTGTAGATCCAATAGAGCTCTAGCTTGCACCACGACGTTGAAACTGTGAGTTTAATAACATACTCGTACATGCAGTTTACGTAACCGCAAAGTTTGGGAACTAACAAAACGCACAATAGATTTTATGGGAGTTATAATTTTCAGCAATAAGTGCCTGGATCACGATTAAATTATGATATACGATTTTGACCCCCATTCAAAATTTCGCAATTTCCGCACCGCCGGCACAACAATGAAGTGCTGAAATAATAAAACAATGACCTCAATGCCAATGAAAAAGACAATCGTATCTTCAGCTCACCTCCGTACAAGAGATAATTAGATGCAGCATTTGACGCAATATTATGCAAAGGATTATAAGTTTCATAACGATACATGCTTCGGAGGGCACGTTAAGCCGTAGGTACCGGCTGTTATTGATTAATAGCAGTCGCTATGGCATGTCAGATGCCCTCTATGGCCCTCTAGGCCGGCCTGACAACTCTGACACCAGAGGCCAGCATTATCCATACCAAAAGTGAAACGTTGTCTGTTTGTTTGTTTGTTTAGGGAGCTACCACGCGATAACGGCTGGACGGATTCTGATGAAATTTAGAATGGAGATAGCTTATACCCTGGAATAAAACATAGTCTATCCCGGAAAGTTGTAAGCTTCCACGGGAAAACTGTAAAATGTTGACTACGCACTGTAAGAAACGTTAGCCACCATAGAATGGTCTGTGGTTGCCTTGGAAATAAATAACAAGTGTGTCAAAAAACATCAAGAGCATTGGTGATAGCAATGTGTTATATCTACTTTTACATTGGTTTATAATATCCTAGAATATAGAAGAATATAGGATGTTTTTTTTTTCGCGATAAACAGTAGTCCGCGCGTACTAAGTCGCGAGCGGGAAAACTATTATCTCGAAAGACAAGCAATAACGAAACACGTTAAATAAAATATATATCATTAAAATGTAGTTTGTTTATGTGGATTAAATGATATTTTCCAGTATTTAGCGAAAAGATGTACCTTTGATGATTTATTTGCATTTGTTTTATTGTATAGATATCGCTAGTTCCGATGCTTGGATAATTCGTTCATAGCTCAAACAACTCATCTCAAATTTGTTACACTATTAAAACTCCCAAAATAAACAATAGCAAAAAGGTAACAAATAGGCGTGACTTGTTCACCGCATCGGATGTGAAAAACTGCATCGCACATTTAATAAGAGAAACTTTCGAAAGCATAGTCTTTGTTTTCCCAGAAAATAAACAGATAACGTTTCATTCATTATGTTCATTGAGATTCGTTTGATAAAATTAGAAAAGTGTTGTAAGATCGTTTGCGTTCAGCAAAATGGGGTTATTTAATTTCAATGTAGTATCTGCGAATCAAGGTTGCAAGCAAAAGCTGCTTTTCAGCAGTAAACAAATCGAATGAATGCAAGGTGAAAACAATATTTAAACATACGTTATATATACGTTTACGAGGAACAGTTTTACTTTTGAAACGGGTGGGGTTCCCAAACTTTGGAAAGTGTGTAATATTTTGCGAGAATTTTGTAGTTGGAAGATATACTTGCAAGGATCATCATTTTATGACAAATTATTCTATTTGAACTATTGATTTAAAGATTTTCAACACATTATTAATGCTGTAGGTACTGTAAATCTCACATCAAAATCCCCATATTTTAAACAAAAATAAATAGACCTACAACGTCTGTAAGCAGGTAAACCCGAACCACATTATGATAACGGTTATTAAAATTTAAATGCAAAATGAATCTACTTGCAGGTTTGAATACTACATTTAGTTAAGACGTGAAATCCGGCGTAAGTCTACTTGTGGAGTGTGAAGATTATAAACAATAGATTTCGATAAGTATTAAGGCGACCTCCAAATCTGTGACGAACTGACGAAGCCAGGTATTGTGCTTGGCAAACGCCCAATGTTGATGTAAAAATTAACGATCAAAAGCTGGCCAAATTGTCTTTATTACCAATGGCCTCTACACTCCACACAAAGGACTTGTTTGTTTTACAATCGTAATTAATACGACGATGTAACGCTTTAATGATTCAAATAACGCAAATATTACTGGAGATATTGGAAAGAGTTGATTCGTCCACTCTAGCGGGACCTTATTTCTTTGTATATAGGTTGAATTTAAAAGCATTCTTACGAAATATATATACATTTCTGAAGTTAGAAGTTTGGCAAATTGATAGTAGCAATATCGGTCACAGACGGTCACCTGATGGTTGATGTTGCTTTTAGAAGCATCAAACTCACCTGATGGCTCACCTTTAGTGTAAAATGCAAAGGTGGACATGCTCTGTATAATTTAACACCCACTGGTGCTGGTCACTGACCAGTTAATAACCACTTTTTTAAGATTGCACAAAACGGTACTTGAAGGCATTAAATAGTCGTTTGTGGAAAAAGTGATTGAAATAAGGCTAACATATTCAGTTCACTCCCATTTAAAAACAAAACTGTGAATGAAACCATATTCCTTTATAATCAACACATGTTTAGAACTGTGTTGCATTGCACTTAGGTTTTTTTTTGACATGGCATATACTCGACACATGGTCAAAGGCAATGCCTATAGGCTTTACATCCGCAAGTAAATATCCGATGTCATTATATTCTGTAAACAATGGTGATCAGTGTTGATAAAAGCAATTCACTGCGGTAAAAAAATTCGTGGAAGCCTCGTTGAGGGCAAGGTCAGACGGCACTCACAGGCGGAAACTTTCAAGTTTAAGCCCTATAGCACAGAATAAATAATAGTACAACCTATAGTTAAACGCCCGCCGGCAGGCGAAGGTCATTGGTTAAAATGCTCTCGACAATTAGCATTTGTTTCAAGATACCGGTAAAGTTTCGCTATCGGTAATTATCGAATTAACAACAGAGCTCTGTTTACACAAGCTGGGACTATTGCGTCGTCGCAGATAGGCAAAAGTGAGTTTTTTTTTAGGATAAACAATACTAGATAATAATAAGCTCACCAAAAACAATAACTTCAATAACGAGCCCCAAATTTAATATTTAATGTAAATGTACTTCACTGAAAAATATAATAAAAATAATCAAATATGAATTAAGTAACTTGCTTATTTGGTATTTAAAAACATATGGAAATCGGCGATGTGTGTAAACAGAATTACTTATGTGATAATATGTGTGTGCAATCCAATGAACGAAAAGTAGGATCATTAATTTTTATGATTCGATATGCATAATATCTGCTTACATTTACATACATTTAGTGCAACGAAGACATCACAACGCAATACAAAAGACACGCGACGTCAAAAGAAAGTTCTCTAAATAACATGCACACAACTCTATAGGCTCAGGATAGAACAATGGTCAAGAACATCACTTTATTGAAATTCGTAATTTATATTCTCTCACAAATTGGTACAATGGGCTCTCTTATAGTGTGATTAACATTGTACCATTATTTTTTTAAATGCTTTTTTATTATTTTGTTGGTGTTAATAAAGAGGTCTCTCTATCAAACTCTCTATCAAATCTGTCAAACTAATGATAAAGGAACTGTCGCTCTGTCTGTTTGTTCCTAGACTAAAAGCTTCATGAAATTTGATAAGAATAACTAGCTTAAAAGCTAAAAAAACACGCCTGCCCTGCCAAAAAAAAACTTATGTCAATAAATAATATACTGTTGGAATGTGCTTATCAAGGCCTTCAATTTGATACCCATATTGTAAAATTCGAAGAAACCATTCTTATTGATTTTTTTGATGGAAAATATGGCCTATTTTACTCAGGGGATAGATAGATAGATTAACTCTTTATTGACACCAAAAAAATAAAACGATACAGACAGGAAAACACTTAGATTACAGGTACAATGGGCGATCTTATCGCTAAAAGTTATCTTTTCCAGATGTAAGGATTCTAACGATACCCCATACGTCCAAATCAGTTCGGGCATTTAAAAGTTATAGTGGAATAAAAAACTCACATACATACATACATGAATCCTAAAAACAATACACTCCTTTTTTTGGGCAGTCGTGTAAAAAAGGAAATATTAAATATATCATGAGGAAGATCATTTTTTACTTTTACCCCGGAAAAATGTCGACGCAGGAAAAACATCGGGACGCAACTAGTATATTATACAATAACATTGCTATTTAATAACTAAGTAAATTTTAATATAATTGTCGTTTACTCAGAAATAATCCATTAAGAACTATTGTATCCTTCAACAAAAGTCCTGTTTCCCCACTAAAAATTGAATACTAACCCCTTCCGTCGAGAAACATTTGCAAGCCTTCTATCCACTAGCTCATTATGATTCGTAAGTTTGTTCCACAGCACTTGTGCACCACTTCACTTAAACGCACTTCCATTGTGCAAATATTGCCCGAACGTCCGCCGAGGAACCGCAACTAAACGTAACGTAAATAGTCCCTTGTTACGATAGGAACGTGCGATCAGGTTCACGCAGTGTGTCGGACTGGCGCGCTCTGCTCTGTTCGTTGTTCAAACTGTCTTCTTCATTGAAAACGAGAAAAACTACAAGGCACACGCTATTTCTAATTGTTTTTCATTGAAAAGCTTTCCCTGCTTACTTTTAAAAAAAGAAGTCTGATTGCACTTGGTCGTAATCTATTTAAAGGACTAGAATAACAAACTCTACGATTAGCTGTCTCTACCTACTGAATATGCAAACTATTAGAAACTTTCTAACTACCTATTAGGAAGTTAATTTAATAGACTTAGATAAGTTACGAGGGCTCGTTAAATAAAGCGATACAGGTAATCAAGACAGAAAAATCTATCGTTACCTTAAAAAGTGGTAACTAATTGAAACTTGTACCTAGTTGACGAGTGCGTAACAAAATTGTGCAGCATCGATATAGCTTGAGTTGAGCACGTATGAACTGTTTCCTAATCTGGGCATGAACGCATATGCGAAACTTTTCCCTTCTGAAGTGTCAAGTGAGTGTCGGTTCAACGCACGGACACGACACTCGTCTTGTAAAGAAAGTTGAGGAACGACGCACCTTACATCTTGCAGTTTTAATGCAATGTAAACCTCACATGAGTTCGTTTCTTTATCGCTATTTTTTTCTTGGTATTAAGTGGACGCGAACAACTGACTTCTTTATGCCGCAGTTTTGCGTAAAGTTAATGTCGTTGTGCAGATAAAACGGTAAAACTCCCGCAATTTAACTGCCACAGTTTTTGATGTCAAGCGTAGTGGTCAATGTCGTACACTACAATATTTTGTCAAAGCCTTGTCATGCTTAGTTAATCCAAATATTGAAAATTATTTATTGGCTTAGTCGAATAAGTACTGAGTGCGTGAATTAAGGTATTAGGAGTTGTAGGTATAGCTAGCCGCACGTAAGTCTAGCGGTGAACGAAACGTGGCGGGGATCTTGGCACAGTCAGTTTTCGGGATAAAAAGTATTCAACATTTTAACAAATTATATAAACTTTGACTGTGCCAAGATCCCCGCCACGTTTCGTTCACCGCTAGACTTACGTGCTGCTAGGTATAGGCCGAAGCAAACATTTTAAGTTTTTTGCAGACAAGGTTTCGAGGAAAACATATACGAAATAAAGGCTCATTAGCTGCCTTCACCCCTACTGCAACACTGTAAGCTTTGGCGTGCTCGGTTACGTATAATTATAATATCCGTGATTAATCCAACTCTCAGCACAGTACCGGAAAATGTAATAAAGACATTTTAATGTTAAGGCCCCGTAGCGGGCATTAAACGTAGTCTGGTCATGGTCAATCTGCAATATGGAGCAAAACCTGCTTTCTCAGAGCTCCATTATCTAGCAATCAGTGAAGCCGCAAGAACAATAAACTTAAGATGAACTCGTGTTGCCAGGAAGCAATTTTAAGAGAAACGTCTTCTATGCGAATCCCAGAGTAGGGTTTCTCCATTGTGCTAGAAAACTTGGTTTTGAAGAACTACTACTACACTTATAATTTCAGGGCAACTACTGCTATAAATCTATAAGTTGGTGATGTGGAATCTAGCTGCGTACCTACTTTATTGACCCTTGTCTGTTCTAAATTATCGCTTGCAAGAGTGCTAATTAAAATACACCTATTTTCTACTATCTTCATTAAACTTGGCAACACAAACAAGATCAATCAGTTTTAACTCGGCTACTAATCGCGTGCTACTAATTATGGTTTAGTTGAAACAGTGGGCGACAATTAACGCATACTACACTAGGCCTCGCCGCGCATCGTCGGAAACTATACGTAACGTGTAAAGAATACTTCACTCGGTGCATCCGTTAGTTCCGCATTAAATTACAACTATAATTCAACACTTGCAGCAAAGTAAAATGAACTTTATTAATGAAAAGACAGATGTGAAGATATGTGGTGTATGTATTCGTATCGAGCGTTTGAATGATAACGGCAGCGGACGGTAGCAGTGCCTACGCAGCTATTAAGTTTCTAGTTTTACATTGGCATTCATGCAATCAGTTACAAAACAAATGTTGCTGTTTAAAGTCATGTAAGCAAGCTAAAGTGGCAGTGGGCTGGTCACATTTCCAGAAGAACCGATAACCGTTGGGGTAGACGAGTTCTCGAGTGGAGACCACGTTTAGGCAAACGTAGTGTAGGACGCTTTATGGCCAGGTGGAGTGACGACCTGCAAAAAGCGGCAGGAAGAAAAAGGATGAGTGGAGCTCATGACCGAGCTCAGTGGTGTGCATTAGGAGAGGTCTACGTCCAGCAGTGGACAGATATAGGCTAAAGATGATGATGAAAATGATGTTTATTGAATTAGATAATGTTGAGACAAGTGATGCCTAGACCTATGGTTTTTAGATTATGTTGTGTTATTTGTTACGTAGTGTAGGACGCCCATCGGCCAGTTGGAGTGAGCACCTGCGGAAGGCGGCCGGCAGATACTGGATGAGAAGAGCCGAAGATCGGGCTATGCTCATTGGGAGAGGCCTGCGTCCAGCAGTGGATGAACACAGGCTGATGATGATGATGATGTGTTGCTTGTTATGTAAAAGGAAAGGAAATGGCACTTTCATAGATGTAATAGCTTTATTTAATGTCTGTTAAAGCATTTTATATTATGCAATTTAATAACCAAGTTACGAACACTGCGAAGATATTCCTTTACGAAAGTGCAAATAAGATGTTCAGGTTTTGGAGAGTCATCTTTCTCCTATAGTTTCGCTATTTAGCTCCTACACTGCCTAAATAAACTGTAGCAATTGTAGCCGTTTCAGTCGCGGTCCGGCGCCTGCGCATATGTATACCATCTGCCACATAATGCATATGCATGACTTGGAAAACTCGACTTTCTTTACACTTAAAATGTTTTAGAATTTCGCAGATGCAATCTACGCATCGGCGCGGGCGCAGCGCGTGCTACATTGGTAGATAATATCGCTGACGATTGTCACGAATATAGTAATTGTGTAGTTATAAAGCAATAAACAATTTCTTTGTAATATATTTGTACAGTTACGAGCGCGTAGTAACAATCAAGCATACGTGTGATAGTCGAACGAAACGTTTTGAAATTATTATAATATAGCACTTTCTACAAATCTATTAATTAATATCCAGATACTAAAAGGCATTGTTAGTAGCATCAATGTCATAATACATTATTTTCCGATAATTTGGTATGCAATAGAGACCTTCGCCATTGGATGTCACGTAAAGAGGTATCTTTATAGTCTAATAAATCTTCGATTTTATGCTAGACATATTTATAGCAACCTCAAACATTATAGGGATATAGTGCCCTGTATATTGCCGTGACGTTAGACTTCTATGCAAATTAATTAGAAAATGATCAAGGCAATGGCCCATTATATGCTAAACAGACGCTACTGGTACGTCATTCTCATGGCTGATAAGATTATCTATGGTATGAAGTTAATTGTTACGTGGGTATATTGTAAACAATAGAAGCGTGTGACTTTTTATAAATTGTTCTTGTACTGAATACCGATACTGTATACGAAATAATTTTGACATTATTCATATATTCTCCATACTGGCGAGGTATCCAATCAATCAAATTGTGTCAGAATGGAGAAAAATAATGGGACATAAAGGATAGATATCTTTTCTATTGTAGTCTGTGGTACTTTTGTTATGAAATATTAGCTCTATTTTGAAGAAAAGCAGAACTGCATTCAAGGATTTTTGAAAAAATGAGACCATACACTATTTTTGTGTAATATCTTTCCGCTCGCTTTCCTGCAATCTATGGGAGTGATTTCGTGAAAAGTGTAACATCTTAACGTGTGTATCATTGTAACAGTTGACCAAGGAGCGCGCGCGGTGCTGGATTTAAGATAAAACAGAGCCCAGCGATGATAAAACAGAGCTTCGGGTTTCCTATTAGTGTTATCTAAATCTATACTCATGTTATAAAAGGTAAAGTTTGTGAGTTTGTGAGGTTGTAGGGGGTACCATAGAAAGTCACGTTATTTGTGAGAGTCATAGGCTATATATTAAAATGACCACGCGTGCGAAGCCGCGGGCATCAGCTAGTATATGATAAAACAGAGCTTCAACCGAGCGATGGTAAAACGGAGGTTGATTTTACACATCATAATATGCGACTATTGTATGGCTCGCTCGTTTTTTTCGGAATTACCTTGTTGGTGTCAATCAACTCTATTTCAGAACCTTTCGCACAGTAACTTACAATCAAATTGTAAACTTTTGGTAACTCAAAAGAACGGTAGCAGTTTAAATTCTTAACATGCGGAATTGTAACTTCCAAAAAATATATGTCTGACAGTTGCTTGTACAACTTATGCAGTACATAAGCTAGATCAAAACGTTCGTTCATGTTAATCAGGAGAAAATCAATAATAGGGCCAGTTAAATATAATGCTGACCTCATGTTAGTACGCGATATGTAATTCTGATGTCGGACACGTCACAGCTGTGGCTTAGACCGTAGTGTGACAGGTGTTTAGTGAGTATTGCACTAAACAGTCACTTAGCATTCTAGCACAGTTATGTGGAACGTGCCGCGTTATCAAAATGTACACATTGTTTGTCCTGTAGTTAGAAAACAGTGAAAATCAGGTGTAGCTACACTTATTAACCTATGTAGGTATCGTATTTATAATTATGAATACAGAATACAAAACTTTAAATCAATGAAATAAGTTAGGTAATCTAAAAACATTTAAAAAAAAGCTTTTATGCAGTAGCCATGTCATAATGAAACTTAGAACGGGCTATCACAATTAAATGTGTATAGAACATTTCGTGTCTATGCTGTTAACCGTTGAGGAGTTAACAAGTCAAGAGCCAACCCGGAGAGCTGCAACCATGTCATGGTAAAACTTCAAATCGGCTTAATTAACTTTAGTGTCTGTGCTGTTGAGTTCCTTTATCTGGAGCTGATCCTGGATGTTGATTCAGGTCATGCTTGCTATAAAAATGTATTGTAATCGGAACTGAACCAACATGCAAAAATTCAACTCCGTAGGATAAGAAGAAGTGGTTCTAATTCAGCTTGCAAGATTTGACCTAAACTAACATACTTACAGACATACATACAGACATACATTAAACAAACATTGCAAATTAAATAAAAGCTTTTAAAAAATATTGGCTTACTGTACCTGTAAGCCAATGTACCGTACAAGGTCGAGCGGTCGGCCACTGCGCTAGCTGCGTTTTAACCCGACTGCATGGAGGGTTATGTGTTCGGGTTGTATGTATGTTTGTGTTTGTTTGTTTGTACGTTTCTTAGGTGCGCCCTACAGCCTAAACGGCTTAGTGGATTTTGATAAATGAGGTATCATTGGATTCGTCTTGATCACGAGAGTGCTATTATAGGATGCATGACGTGTAAAGAAAACTAATATGGCGGCTTACAGCTGTCATATGTTTTTTTCCGACGAAACCAAAAAGTACCAAAACCTATCGAGTGAGGTATCAAAATGAAATTTCAAAAATATATAATTCTTATAACTAAACAGAAGCAATAAAAAAAGAAGATTATTCAAGTTAATGTAAATATGCTAGTATTTACATTAACTTGAATAATCTTCTTTTTTATTGCAACTATTAAAGTAAAGTAAAATATGTAAGTAAAAAAGAAACCTTAAATTTATATCAATACTAGCTCCGCCCCGCGGTTTCACCTGCGTCCCTCATCAAAAGTAAAGGGTAATACAGGGTATAAGCTACCTCCATACCAAATTTCATCCAAATCCGTTCAGACGTTTAAGCGTGAAGAAGTAACAAACATACATACACACACACTTACATACATACAAACTTTCGCCTTTATAATATTAGTGTGATTATTTTTGCGAGCCGGGCCGGGCCGGGTCAGCTCGTATTCAATAATTTTGTTCGCAGTCAGGTTTTTGTATTTTTATAATAATTTTACTTGTTATCTCTACGTCCATGCGTAGCGCAAAACTCACAAGAACCATCCGAATTATTTTTCGTATTTTCGCTGGTTTCCTACACTCTTTATATAACTATGTACTTTGGTAGGAACTTGGGCACTCTCTATCTTTCTACTACAAGATACCACGGTAATGTTATCTAAACATTACCGTGAAGATACCTACCATCTAGTTTGTTATAAACGTCAAACTCCTTTATCGATGCTGACTTACTATGAACAGATGTTATCCATCAAGACGAAAAACTATGGCGGTTAATTTTGTCCCCAGAATGTTTCGCCAAGAATTACTCATCATTGTTTGGCAGTGATCCATGATACCTGTGCCGAGATTGGAAACAGATTTCATCCGTATATATAACGACAAAAAAATATGTAATAAGTAGATAAATCAATCTTATAATAATTTATTGTATGCGCCGTCGTTTAAATATAATATTCCGTGACCTATAAAATTGACAGATCAATTTTATCGGTCACGAATGAGATCCAGATACAACATTTGGCGCACACCTGAGGATCTGTCTCCAGATAAATATACCCAAACTGACTCACATTTCACAGAGTAAATAGAAATTGAACTGGCATATAAATAGTTCGGGAAAGAACTTCGCAACCGGGCGTGGGACGATCCCGTAATAACGCTACGACTAAAAATAAATCATTTTTTAGAAAGTTATTCTTTCTTGATCGCGGGCAATATCTGTTGTTATAAAATACCACTAAAGTATTAGATTAATGAGAAACGCATGTGGAAATGTAAAGGGCTTGATGAGCTCTTTATTTATAACAAAGGTTTCGACACAAAAGATTAGTAAACTGCCTAATTTATGGGGTTTGTCTATTGGCATCGCTAGTTGTGTTGATGAGACGAGATTGTGGGCGATGTGGACATTAAGCAATCTACTCTGTTTATAGATAAATAAGGTGACATATGGGCTGGTTCATAAATATTGTGGTTGTTCTTGGAGAATATTTTGTGTGTTAGAGAGGTAATGTCACAGTCACAAATAATGTATAAAGAAAAAGGTTATTTTTAGAAAAAATTACTAAACTAAAACAACTCTGTTGTAAAGTTTGATTTTATTCTCAATCTTGTGTTTTTTCGAGTGTTAATGTGTAATATTAGTGGAATATAATTAACCATTAGGGTGGGCAAAAGAAATGGCATTTTGTGATTTTTCCAAAACTCCCTTAGAAGTTTCAATAAAACGTGTTCCCTTTTATTGAATCATGACTTTGAGAGTTGACTGTGACTTGATGTGACATGACAATACTTTTAACTGTGACGCGAAAATACTTATAAGGAAGTTGTATACTGTTACATAGTATACAACTTCCTTGGTTCTATGTTCTGCACTAGAATATAAACTATATTAACTTGACATTGGCGAAATTGCTAGTAGGCCTCCGCAGAAGCTATTATTATAAAGAAGAAGATGACCAAAAGGTTCGTCTCTAAACTAATCAATAAAAACTAAAATGTGTTGTACATAATAACTAAAATATGTACAAGTATAGCTTCGTGAAAATGGTACCTCTCAGTCAATCTAATTCAATAATCCGGGTTTGTACCCACGGGTCGCGCGATCACATCTTCGTCAAACCGCAACCGATCGCGTTCGCGGGTTCCACTTAGCAATTAATTAGCGCTATTCGTGGCTACTTAAATACAATATACCTACGTTTCATTTAAGTACCAATTTACCCCTATAGCCCAAGCAAAGTTCCTATTGGCACATAACAATTGTTCATCTTTCCTACATCCATGCTTCTTAGAGTTGGCTGCAGCTGTCTCTAATGGATTAAAAATGATCTCTTGATGTAAATTATAATACTAAACACCCCTTAAATTACCTAGATGCTTTCGCGTGGAGTCGTACAACACTTTGGGCACTACCTCGGCCTAAAAGGGCCGGTTCAAAAAGGGCTTCCACTAATTTTACTACCAACCCAAATAAAGCAGCAGCGTGCTCCAAAACGATTTCCTTGTACAGTTTACATAGTCGATACAATAATTTAGAATCGGTGCACGTTCACCGACGGATGTATACGAATGCCAAACAGAATTGGCCTCACTCGGTCCGTAACTCAAAGTATTTCTCGCTGAAAACTGAAAGGAACTTGCAAGTCTAAACAGACTTTACTTAACAACGATCACAGTGCCGTACAGTCAGCAAGACATGAGATGAGATGTAGGAATATTCAATTGTTCACATAAATTATCATGACAATACATGAAACTTAACATATTACGTCTGAATGATATTTGAAAGGAATTTAAAATGGCTGCGTCATACACTTGTTTAAAAAATTGACTCGTATTCTAATTATTTACTGTTAGAATCTTATGAATGGATATTTATTTTCTTTTCGTGGTGATTATTTAGCCTATTTGGTCTAGTTGGTAGCCAAGTCACAAACCCTGTCTTTCTATAACATAATGATCTATATAATTGCAGGAGGACTATATGTAGGGTTTAAAACTATCCATCCTAATTTTATTCAATCGCGTCAATATTTGTGAGTAAATTATTGTTGCTTTATTATGACTGATAATTTTCTTAAAATTTATTTATTTGCTATCTGTACTGAGTGAGTTTGTGGTTGTAATGTCGAATCGAACTAGTAAAATACTCCTGTATTTTGGTAAACGTCAAATAAATCAGGAATTCTATGAGCATAGGTAATGAAAATTCAGTTACCTACGTTTGTGCAAGCGGTTAATAATATTTTGGGAGTAACTATTTCTTGAGTATTGGGACGATCAAGATTGATATTTTAAATTAAATACATTATTACCAGAATTCATGAGTTTATACACAGATTTTAGATACAACCACGCTGCTCGATTTAGATTTGTTAAGTGGTGTAAAGTTTCAGCAGAGCGCGAAAGATCAAACGAGTTTACGATATTGGTCAGTCACGGATGAATTCGACGATGTAACCACATCAAGAATCCTGCCTATCATTAAAAACCTTTTTCAACACGATTGCATGAAGCCCTTTAACATTACACAATTTGTTACATACAAAGTAGTTCCGTATAAACTACCTCAGTAAAGCCATGTTTTGGCCGTTACGCAATACCAAATATCGATTTCTACATTAAACATAAAAAGTTTTGTCTAGATCTCTGAATATTTATTTAGAAAGTTGAAAAAGATTGCAGTGCAGTAGTAATTTGTCAAAAATAAAAAAATATAATCACTGTTCAACCGGAAATAGACCAATATTGAACTTGTTTGTAAGTTATACGATAAGTGGACGGGCGACTATTTAATTGCTCCTTCTACAATTGATTTTAGTGCCTAGGTATATATGGAATATTATTATCATCAAATGATCACCTTTAAAGTTCATTAAAACAAGGAATCCTTATGTTCTAAAATAAGCTGGTTCTGAATCCCCTATTCTACTAAACACAGTTTAGTCCAAGAATATCAGGTCGGAGAACTAAAAGCACGGCTCCTATACAAGCGCCCATAAAGGTAGCCGGGTTTAAAAGTTAGCAGAATGGGGTGACCGCCACCGTACACAGAACTGCAACGGAGCAAGGAGCTTGTGTAAAAAACGAGCATGTTCCAGCTTCCGATACAAAAGCGACGACAAAGAGGCGTCACTTCCACACGGGCACGCTTCTCAGAACTAATGAAAGGTGAATACGTAAATAGGACAGTGGTCGGACGGAACTGCGCGTCGCCGCCGGGGACCTGATGGACCACTGATTGATTTGGGTGACATTGAAAAAAACATGGGTGCATATCCGTTTTAGGAAGTTCTAGAATGGTTTACAGAAGGAACGTCAGAAAGCTATTGTTTATACTTAGATAAGTCCATCAGTAACTTGAATGAGACATTTTAACTAGCTGTGATATAAGGATCCTAATTCCAGAACCAAATGTACCAATATCATCAAACTTCGTTCAGACATCAAATGGTTTTCATCGATTATTCGGCTTATAAGTACACCAGTTTTTAAGTCAAACCCTCAGCTATCCAACAGTGAAAACCTCATCGCAATCGGTCCAGTAGTGTTTACGTGATGCGCGAACGAACAGCCAGACAGACACCTCTTAAAAAATGTTACATCCATTTTCAGTAGCTCATTTTAAGTCACATAGACATATTTTTAAATTATATTATTTTTCAGTCTTTTTGGTACTTACTGTTTTATTATAAGTAAGATAGATAGATAGATAGATATAGAGTATAGATTACCCACTCATTCATAACTTATGACCACTCATTAGTCATTCATCACTGAACAAATGTAGAGGTAATCTTTTTCTTTTCTGAAATCCAAGAAGTGACAAAAGATATACGTAAATACAATACAAAGTAATTAAATTAAACTAAAATTAAAATTTTATAATCATCGGCTGTAACATTTCCTTTTACTACCTCCGCCATTAAGAGGGTTCAAGGCTTGAGAAATAAGATTAAAAGTCTGGCCATAAACTCTATTCTTGGCCAATTTGTCGTATGGAAGCGTCAGGGCCGGCACGCGTCGGATCTGCTTCCGCACCGGGTGCATAAAATCTCTCATAAAGCTGAATGCAGTCTGGTGTTTGCTAGACTGTATACAACATTTTTGACAAACATTGATAGTAACTATGTATTTGCAATGCAAGCATTTGTCTGTGAACTAATAAGTGAGATAGTTGATAACAAGCACTTGCCAAACATTGATAGTAACTATGTATTTGCAATGCAAGCATTTGTCTGTGAACTAATAAGTGAGATAGTTGATAACAAGGACTTGCCAAACATTGATAGTAACTATGTATTTGCAATTCAAGCATTTGTCTGTGAACTAATAAGTGAGATAGTTGATAACAAGCACTTGCCAAACATTGATAGTAACTATGTATTTGCAATGCAAGCATTTGTCTGTGAACTAATAAGTGAGATAGTTGATAACAAGCACTTGCCAAATGCGCAAAAGTTGAATTGCGAATATAATGTAATGTGATCAAATTAGTGTTGAAACTACGCAGATAATCACTTTTTAAATCAAAATAACTGAAAATACTATTAACTTTAAGTTGCTGAAATTGATATCAAGCTGCTTTGTTTTAAAGTTTGCCTACAAACAATTATTGTGCCGGCTTGGTTTATACTCGTATCTTTCACTAACGACTCGCCCCGACATCGCACGGGTAGCTAAGGTTTCTCTAAATATTACTTTATACGAAATTTCTATTCAACCATTGTTTAAAAAGATTAAATTGAACAAAAAACGGTTACTGTGACTTACCTATAATAGTTAGGCATATAGCCTCCCGGAATTTTTTGAGGGTATCATTACCCTCATTTGAGGGTATATGTACTATAAACATGTTGTATATTATTTTGAGAGAGAACTTTTGGGGGAGATCTTTGCCCAGCAGCGGGACAGTAAAGGTAAAGTTTTTAAATTTCAATAGTTTTCTCAGCGTACTCTAATTAATAATAATAATTAATTAATAATGACTTTTATAGGCAAATTATTGATACCTTGGGTTACATTATTGCAATATTTAGAGGGAACTCTATTTTTTTTATTAAATAAAATTAAGCCTATATTACTCCCTGATAATGTAGCTGATAATGAAATATTTTTTAAAATCGTTTCAGTATTTTTTGAGTTTATCTTTTACAAACAAACACACATACAAACATACAAAAATCAAGTTTTTCCCCTTAATAATTTTAGTGTAGATGTAGATCAGTAGTATTAGTCTTTGTCGTCTTCCATTCTCTAAAATAGGTTCATAAATCATCTATCAATTCAGGTATCAAACCAATACATCATCAAGAGTAAAACAGCTTCATCTGTCTCCGTCAATTAGTATTAAGCCCTACTCTCGACTGTTCGTGTTCAAATTAATGCACGAGCTCACAAAACTGGGAAAAACAAGGAGAGTTCTTAGTGTTACTCAACCAGTGTTTACTTGCCTCTGACTCAAGAGCTATAGTTAGGTCTTGTGAATAAAATATCATCATTATCTCCACTTATTGTAATGAAGAGAAAGCTTGTGAACGTAGTGAGGATCTTGGAAATACGCGATTAGCCTGCCTTCCTGATATGGCGTATGGGTTTTACAAACACATAATAATATTATGGAACCAAACCCATAACCATAACAGGCAACATCCGGCTGATAAGCTGATATAATGGCGTTAAAGTTGATTAATTAAAGTGCTTGTGATAACAGCGATTGACTTTACACCGGTTTTAAATCAAAAAGTGACTGACTAGGCAACTGTTCTAATGATTTGATGATTTGGTCTAAGAGGAAACAAGTGATTGAAGATAAACTAAAGGGGTCCCTATATTTAGCTATGGAGCCTGACAATACAAGTGAAACATAGGTTATTTTATATCCCGGAAAATTGTTAGTTTCCACGGGAAAACTGGAAAATGTTGTTTACTCGCTGTAAGGAACGGTTGCCATGGAAACGAAATAACAAGTCCGTCAAAAAAACATCAAGAGCATTTGTGCTATTCCTATACTATTGCATTGGTTTAGAAGAACAGAAGAACATAGGATGCTTTTTTTTGCAATAAACAGTAGTCCGCACGGACAAAGTCGCGGGCGGGAAAACTAGTACATCAATAAAGGACTTCAATGCACGACAAAAAAAATAGAAGACAAGTATCCTTAAATGTAATCATCTATGTATGTTTATCCGTTATCTAGTGCCCATATTACAGAGTATTCTAGTTTGGGGCTAGGTAATTGGTGTGGAATTGTCCTGATTATTATTATTATTATTATTATTAATGTCGCATTTCTGAGATATAGGAGTTCAAAGATAGCATAAGGTCTAATACGCTATTTTTGAGGTTTAATATCTCAGAAACTCGACACTTAAGGATAAAAAAAAATAGTACTAATTTTTTGTTTGCATTGAAGTCTACCTTCTTAATAAGGATGGATTAGTGGCCGCGACTTTTCATTTAAGAAGGCCTTTAATAATTAGCTAAAATAAATGAGATAACTATAAAATGATCTATACTATATCATGATTTCAGTTTAGCTGCACAAAAAACTTTACTTATAAAACACAGTCAATAAAACAAATAACATGTAGGGCAGTTGCCTATAAACGGTTAGTTACTTTTACGTCATACAGTAAAATAAACAATTACCGTAACGCTATACTATTTCCAACATATGCTTAATTTGGTGTTTACAACCTGCCAGTTAATCATGAACATCGATTAACGAATAAATTGGTTAACGGGTGTCTAAATTGCTGATTCGGGTAACAAACTGTGGTGAAATAAAAGTAGTTTAGCCTGAAGCTGTTTAACATCACGATTGTGTTTACATAATCAAAATAAACGTTAGATTAAGCTCTACCTACCTTAAAACTGTTACGTGCTTACTTATATGTGTTTTTGGATCGATATTATGTTTCACAATACGAAAGATTTATTGCATTAGTCGAAATTTGGATTACCTATCTACTAAACGTTGAATGTGTTTCGTAACTTACTATTAAATCCCACGTGTCTTGCTGAGTAAACACTCTCTATAATCAATTTCGAAGTGCGTGATGACGATGACCCAAGACCGAGTCACCCACTTGACACCGCTCAGTTGTTTGTAAAGTCGTATCTATAATGAGTACCTGCCTAACGAAGTTATGCAAAAATATCAGCTACCTATAGGCTGGCTATTCCCATCACAAGTAATATCCCTCTAATGGGTTTTCAGCACTTGAAAACTAGCCAGAAACGATAAAATGCGCATCTGGCTACTCGCAGGCGTCCGATTTGATATATTGGTATACTTTAATCTTAAATCTGGTGCCAAAATTAAAGCTTCCGAGTTCGAATGTTGTGAAGAAAATGTTGCTCTTCCTTTTTATTGTAATGCTCAGTTATACGTCCTTCAGGATGTTTTGCTACTGTTGTAATCTTGACGCAGGCTATAACGTTTTTACAGCGGTATTTTACGATTTACGGATATTCTAAATATATACGAGATATAATTTCGATTCAATGTCAGAATTATTTATAGTTGTTAGATTTTGTAGAAATGTTTGAACGGTTGAATCTTTTAGAAAGTCTAGATTTATATTCAGAAAAAAAAACGATCCTTATTCTTTACTAAGATGCTAGGTATATATCAAAATTGGTATTGAATTACAAAACAGTTTTTTACTCATAAATCACTGACTATAATATCCATTCATACATGGCAACAAGGCAAAATCTATTTAACACGCATCGTTTACTAAACACAAGTCGATTTCACTCACAATGTGCAAATCGCCATGTCATTGTAATATCAGCCGTTGCAAAGAACACAATGGTGTATTAAGATTTATTGAGCATAGCAGTTTACAGCTTTTCAAACAATCAATTAGACTGTATGTGTTATAGGGGTTACATAATAAACCCTGGACAACCTTAACAAACATCAGGATTTTGTTTTACACGTCTTCGTTTTGTTAGATGATATGCTGAATGTCAAAATTCATACTCTCACGGAATGCTTACAAAATTATCAATTTCTAAACGTCGCCCATGGTCATAAACTCACTGTATGACTTCCTCGGATGTCACAAAAACCCGGCCAATATGGACAACTCTGCGTAGAGCAATTTTATTAATGGCATGTAATTTGAAAACTTAGACGTCAGCTGACCTGGTGCAGCAACACCACGCCCACATATTTGCAGTCTGTTGCTGCAGTCCGTTCACTATAAATTGTTACTTGATATTATTTATAAGAATTCTTATAAAATAGGTAATCGTTAAGCAGACGACTAAAGGCTTAATCTAGGACTAAAGGACGATAATACTTTCACGTTCCAGACATTAACGCGTTTCCTCATTAATTTTACTATGAGTCTAATCTACCTATTATTATGCTATTATTTTGAGTCTACCTATTAAGGTAGGTACATAATTTTCTTGTCTTGATGATATTATACTATACATATGTAACTATAACTAGCAAGTAATGTAGGTAAATATTAAACTTACTCATCAATATGACAAAGTTGATAATAACTTCCAAGAAGCAATTATTGGCTAATAAATCTAACATAATGCCGACTAAAAAGCAAAAGCTATAAATATCGGATCGCATTGATGATGCATGTTGGTGAAACCTGTGAAATATCAATGCGTCAACGGACGAAAGTATAGGTAAAGCAAACATTTACGATAATGAGCTCTTAGTTGTGGTGTATACATACTTTAGTGTATAAATATCGGATCGCATTGATGATGCATATTGGTGAAACCTGTGAAATATCAATGCGTCAACGGACGAAAGTATAGGTAAAGCAAACATTTACGATAATGAGCTCTTAGTTGTGGTGTATACATACTTTAGTGTATAAATATCGGATCGCATTGATGATGCATATTGGTGAAACCTGTGAAATATCAATGCGTCAACGGACGAAAGTATAGGTAAAGCAAACATTTACGATAATGAGCTCTTAGTTGTGGTGTATACATACTTTAGTGTATAAATATCGGATCGCATTGATGATGCATATTGGTGAAACCTGTGAAATATCAATGCGTCAACGGACGAAAGTATAGGTAAAGCAAACATTTACGATAATGAGCTCTTAGTTGTGGTGTATACATACTTTAGTGTATAAATATCGGATCGCATTGATGATGCATATTGGTAAAACCTGTGAAATATCAATGCGTCAACGGACGAAAGTATAGGTAAAGCAAACATTAACGATAATGAGCTCTTAGTTGTGGTGTATACATACTTTAGTGTATAAATATCGGATCGCATTGATGATGCACATTGGTGAAACCTGTGAAATATCAATGCGTCAACGGACGAAAGTATAGGTAAAGCAAACATTTACGATAATGAGCTCTTAGTTGTGGTGTATACACACTTTAGTGTATAAATATCGGATCGCATTGATGATGCATATTGGTGAAACCTGTGAAATATCAATGCGTCAACGGACGAAAGTATAGGTAAAGCAAACATTTACGATAATGAGCTCTTAGTTGTGGTGTATACATACTTTAGTGTATAAATATCGGATCGCATTGATGATGCATATTGGTGAAACCTGTGAAATATCAATGCGTCAACGGACGAAAGTATAGGTAAAGCAAACATTTACGATAATGAGCTCTTAGTTGTGGTGTATACATACTTTAGTGTATAAATATCGGATCGCATTGATGATGCATATTGGTAAAACCTGTGAAATATCAATGCGTCAACGGACGAAAGTATAGGTAAAGCAAACATTAACGATAATGAGCTCTTAGTTGTGGTGTATACATACTTTAGTGTATAAATATCGGATCGCATTGATGATGCACATTGGTGAAACCTGTGAAATATCAATGCGTCAACGGACGAAAGTATAGGTAAAGCAAACATTTACGATAATGAGCTCTTAGTTGTGGTGTATACACACTTTAGTGTATAAATATCGGATCGCATTGATGATGCATATTGGTGAAACCTGTGAAATATCAATGCGTCAACGGACGAAAGTATAGGTAAAGCAAACATTTACGATAATAAGCTCTTAGTTGTGGTGTATACATACTTTAGTGTATAAATATCGGATCGCATTGATAATGCATATTGGTGAAACCTGTGAAATATCAATGCGTCAACGGACGAAAGTATAGGTAAAGCAAACATTTACGATAATGAGCTCTTAGTTGTGGTGTATACATACTTTAGTGTATAAATATCGGATCGCATTGATGATGCACATTGGTGAAACCTGTGAAATATCAATGCGTCAACGGACGAAAGTATAGGTAAAGCAAACATTTACGATAATAAGCTCTTAGTTGTGGTGTATACATACTTTAGTGTATAAATATCGGATCGCATTGATGATGCATATTGGTGAAACCTGTGAAATATCAATGCGTCAACGGACGAAAGTATAGGTAAAGCAAACATTTACGATAATAAGCTCTTAGTTGTGGTGTATACATACTTTAGTGTATAAATATCGGATCGCATTGATAATGCATATTGGTGAAACCTGTGAAATATCAATGCGTCAACGGACGAAAGTATAGGTAAAGCAAACATTTACGATAATGAGCTCTTAGTTGTGGTGTATACATACTTTAGTGTATAAATATCGGATCGCATTGATGATGCACATTGGTGAAACCTGTGAAATATCAATGCGTCAACGGACGAAAGTATAGGTAAAGCAAACATTTACGATAATAAGCTCTTAGTTGTGGTGTATACATACTTTAGTGTATAAATATCGGATCGCATTGATAATGCATATTGGTGAAACCTGTGAAATATCAATGCGTCAACGGACGAAAGTATAGGTAAAGCAAACATTTACGATAATGAGCTCTTAGTTGTGGTGTATACATACTTTAGTGTATAAATATCGGATCGCATTGATGATGCACATTGGTGAAACCTGTGAAATATCAATGCGTCAACGGACGAAAGTATAGGTAAAGCAAACATTTACGATAATAAGCTCTTAGTTGTGGAGTATACATACTTTAGTGTATAAATATCGGATCGCATTGATGATGCATATTGGTGAAACCTGTGAAATATCAATGCGTCAACGGACGAAAGTATAGGTAAAGCAAACATTTACGATAATAAGCTCTTAGTTGTGGTGTATACATAAATAAAACAGTTTATGTAACTTGCCCTAAAATGATCAGGCAGAAAGACAAAGAGTGTGAATTTTAAAAGTGATTCAACAAAAGCTTATAAAAAGTTACGACGCTCGCTGCAAGAAGATAAAATCTATTGGACAAGTTGTTTAAAGTGACGTGACAATTATTTTGTACTGTAACAACAGTGCTGTGGTTTTCTTCTTACGGATTTCCGTTGTGTTCTCACATGTTTATTGCATCATTACATATTTATAGGTAGAAGTTATACCATGTTGTACATTGACAGGTCCAAGTTGACAAGCTGTGAAATGATATAAAATAAATATGCAGATCTCTCTTGCATCATCAATAATTTGCACATTATTGTGATAATTTAAAAGATATAAACGACAAGTGAAAGTAGTCTATGGTCAGCAGTGCTAGGATATGGATTAAACCGAATAAAAAGAACATAGATGCAAAAAGTATCTATAATTAAGTGCAGAGAGAAAAACTTAAAACAATGACAAAACATTCTCAAGCCACCTTGACAAATTAGGGCACAAATTAAGAGCCGGTGTATTTCTGGAGTCATTATACAAGCATGAAGATTCACACGACACAAAGGAAGTGTTTGAAGTTAAAAAGAACCCTATGAGTGTAAAAAATGCATTAATTGGTGACGTAGCTAAAACGAGAATGCCCGAAATGGATGTAAGTCTACACTGAGTTCAAAGCGTAACACAAGTGCTAATGGGCGAACCCGAATCTTTTACTTGCTTTAACTTCCCGTAATTGGTTAATGTTGCATTTTAAAATGTGATTTATTTAGAAACAGACACGGTTACTTTATCACCTGCGTAAAAAAGTCTACTAATAGATAGTTTACAGCTGAACCATTTAAACTGTCTTTAAGACTACTGTGAATATTGAAACATGTCTTAAAATTGGTAATAAATTTTTGCATAGCATGGTACCTACTACCTATCTATCTCGTCTTTATTTTAGTGTATTCTTGTCTGTTATTTAAACAGAGATCAGCCCATAAAAACCTATTAGTTACCAAGAACAATCAAGAAATAAAGGAAGCAATAAATTCGACGTGGGAGTGTCAATCCTCAACGATGAGATTCCCGGAGATACGCTTTGACTCGTTTCCAAAGGGGAAGATTAGACGACTTGATGAAAAGCAAATTGGAAGCCAAATATTAATTAAATTATCCAATTATAACGATAATTAGGTTAAATAATGTTTGATAAAACACCGGTCGAAATTGACTTGACATTTTTATGATAATATTTAGAAACTTATTCAGTGAATAATACAAACTGGCCAATTTCAAGAATCTTCCCACACGGAGGCAGTAGACTTTCTTCCATTGAAAGAATCGGCACCCACACGAGTGTATTGACACGAATCGTACCGGTTTCATAATGTAAGCAAAGCGGAAATTTCAGTTTTGATTAGTTATATCATACCTTTTCAAATACATAGGATACATTTGATATACATAACGAATATATGTAAATATGCAAAGCTAATAAATCTTTTTTTTTTTAAATAATAATAGGCTCTTAGTTTTTTATATATCTATAAATATAATAAAACTGTAATCAAAGTAAAATCTGTACATGGAATAGAATTTAGAAAAAACCTTTTTATTTGAGTACATGAAGTGAGTACATGAGTTTTTAGAATTTTTATCTGTCTGTATGTGACTTCATCACGCAAAAACCACCGGATGGATTTTGATGCCGTTTGCTGAACTGTATTCCTTGGACTCCAAGGTGGAATACAGTGGAAGTTTTTATTTTCATCAATATCGGTTCATTCAAAAAAGGAGTTTCAGACATCTTTATATATAGTAGCACCACAGAATAAAGAATGTGTAGGTACTAACTACGTAGTAAGACGGTAAGTAAATTAAATAAATATGTCCTATTTAACACAGTAAATAAAAACATATTAATAAGCTTTTAAATTGTAATTTATTTACAAACACATTACATAGAGAAAAGGGGGGGGGGGGTGAGAATCGTAGCTTCCAAACGAATCTAGAAACGAATGGACCGATTTAGCTGCGGTTTTATTATGTTTGAAACCTGAGGTAAACAGGACGGTTCTAAGCTATAATGGCAGGGGGGGGGGGGGGGGCTAAGCAATCGATAAAACCTTTTTTGACGGCTGAAGGAATTTTGATCAAATGTTGGTATATTGGTGTTTTAGGTCTTGGAATAGTACTTTTACCCTAGAGAAATGACCACGAATGCGAAGCCGCGGGCGTCAGCTAGTTTTAAGTATATAAGTATAGATCATTAACTATTTTTACACATGTAGCGGCGTTGCAGCGCAGATCTGTGGTAAGTCTGTATAGGCGTGTAATAACTATCCACAGTGGGCACTTTCACAAGTTTACTGTAATTCTCAGTAACTCAATTCTCTGTTTTGAACGTTTTCCGCATAATTTGCACATTGCGAAATGCGGGCGTTAATAAAGGAAATAATTTTAAGCACAAGCATTTTATCAATGACCCCAAAATTCGCGTCGACGTTTACATACAATTAAATTACAAGTATTGACTGATGTTGATGTAGAATTAAATTCTAATTCAATAAGAATTGATATCATTGCCACCCACGTCGATGAGTTTATAAATGGCAATGCACGTCCGTTGCATGACAGGCACTCTAATGCATTAATGCCAATAATGCGTGCACTTGTGTAAATCTTATTAGACCACATTACGGTTAGTTAAGTACCTTTTATAAATTGGCATAATTTAAAAAGGTGATTGTAATAATAATTGGGATACCTACCTACCTCATTAGTTGAAGAAAGTCTGTCAATAGAAATAAATATATCATAGTGACACTCAGCCAAAGAAAAATAAATGGATTCATGATTACCATTATATCAGATCGTACTAATTGTAGATGTATGTATAGCTGTATAGTGTACAGTAGGTAAATTACATATATTCGTAGTGCAATTGCATATGTATATTACCGTACGTTTTGAAGCAAAATGCCAAAATAACAGTTAAAAACGCTAAATATGATCACATTTTCCGTTCGCTTTGGACATTCGTGGGCGAATTAAGCGTTTACAAATGTTTTCGATCACCGTTCGTTTTGCATGTTTAGATGATACCTATGACATGTAAATTTGACATAGGAAAATCGACTTTATTCTGTAGCAGATAGGGTCATTTTTCATTCGGTTTGAGAAGGATCGTTAGTGGCAAAAATGGCAAAAGTGTTGAAAATGTTCAAAGCGAACGGCTAGTTAAAAATGTACAATTCGAAACTGCCCAAAACACCATCTCGAACGTAGGGCTACTCTACAGTAAAGGAAGAGCGCATTTCACGGCCCATAAAAAAAAGTTAGAATAAATTCTGCATCAAGTAAATTACAGTTGGCTTATGTGAGAAAGCAGGCTTTGTGGCTGTGACATCGATGTGCTAAGCTAGCAGCCGCGACCACCAGGCTGGAACGAAAACGGATTCTAGACCACCATTTTTATCTTTTTTATGTTTATTTTATAAAATTAGAGCTAAAGAACTCACTCGTATATTTACCTACCACAGTCCATATTAACGTATTTTAAAGTAGGTGTAGACAATAAATTTTGAAGTACCTACATAAGTAGGTAAACCATTGCTAATATCAAATACCTTAGGTAGGTACATCTAATTTAAATGATATCGTGCACATTCGTAATATTGAAAGTGATATTATAACAAACGTGTCCTAACCTAAGTGCCTTATCCTATATTAAATGGACCATATTTGCAGTAATTACCTAATCTAATATGAAAATTCTAGTGCGTAAAAATGACATTATTACCTCTAGATACCGTCCTTTGATAACCGTTCAGGGTACCCCATTGATTAATCTTGAACTCGTCGCTGCAGATGTTCAGCTCACTTGAGAAAATCTTCTGGCTGATCAATTTCTTTTGATTTTTAGAGTCAGAGTGAAAGAGCGATACAAATTTATGGAGTGGACTCATGTTGATTTTCAAAAACACATATGGTGACAACACCTTGTTTGTTAAATTAAGTTGTCATAACGCCACATCTCTAGTTTATAAATTAACGTGGAACGCGCCACTGTTCAAACGTTTTCTTCAGCTATACATTTTAAATAACTTTTATAACAAGCACAATATACAATAAAACCGCGTCACGCGCACTTAGGTTGGTGGTTCGCCGGAACCGTGCGACAGTGTCGCCGCTCTTTTACCTATTGCCCGCTGGAGCTGCGCGCGCGCACTTTCATCAAAGTCATTGAAGAACTTTCATTGGACGCTCACCCCTAGATTCTGCTTAGCAGAAGGTTCCATTCCACACGGCATGTTGGAAAATTATGATGATTTTCTAACGAAATCTTGATTATAATTACAAAAAAATGCTAGTAAGTAACTTAGTAAATGAAAAACTGAAGATTCTAAATTTATTTTATGGTGAAGCCTCGGGCGCGCGGCGTCCTGACAAACTTGACACCAGGGGGTGCGAGAATCACCCCTTGGCGCGTGAGATTAGAAGACGTCATATCTTCTATACTTTGAAAATATTTATAAAATCTACAATAAAAACAAATCAATATTTTGAAAATGTTGTAGCCTACCTATTAGATATGACGTCATCTCGTATATGAAAGATAATTTCGCATGAACCAAGAATCACCTTCCATAGAGGCCTGCACTTCCTTAAAAGACAAGAAGAAGAAGAATTTTAAATTAGGTCATTTTGGTTACTGATCAATGGTCATCCATCATTAATAACTATATAACGAATCTTACTGGAAGTAAGAAAGATTTTTGGTTTGCAACACCATTTTGTTCTAAACTAATCAACACAATACGAGGGTATGTATGTCTTCCCAATGCTATATTATTGAAAGCCTTTTGCATATCGTACATCAGCCCTTAATGATCACAACCAATTATAACCATCATAAATTATTGTTATAACACTTACCTACACCAATGAATGTTAGCTTACTTTATTTTATTTTATTTACATTTAAACACTATATTGTACGTAAATATTTTTTTTTTAATGAAGAACAAATTGGTCTTTGTCAGTTTTCACGTAGGTTTAATAGAAGATATTACCCGGTCACAGATTAAAATAATAGATTAAAATAACGTAGCCCCGTTTTTTTTTAAACCTTTCAATAGCAACCGAGCATTAGAACACTTTCTATCTCAGTAATAATCTTAATGCAGTGTAGGGGTATTTGCATTGCATTAACGAAATAATTAGCTTTTGTGTGTAAACCATGTGTGAACTCCATACAACATTTAAACAATTGTTTCAAAATAGAGATTGCTGTTCTTACGTAAACAGTTTTTAGCACTTCTCATATACGTAACAAGATGGTTTCCTAGACTCCTACGCAGTATCCACTGTGTCAATATGTTTTTCTTCTAATTAGCGAACACTTAAGATATTTGAAGACCCCTAACACGACTACTAATTTCACGCTCAACAATTGAGCTCTAACGTTTCTTTATCTATTGTTGTTTTTCTTGCTCATAGTCACAGAGTTCTGAATAGGTAATGATGTTATTCTTAGGTCCCATTATATCTGCTCAGACATACGTGTATACTTATTAAGCAATTTGCATAAAGAAACAATTAAGTTTTCCTCTTGCTTTCTTTTCTTCACGCCTTCAACTTAAACTTCCACGCGTAGTTAGAGTTATCTATTTCTGGATTGTTAGAATTCATATTGGCAATTATTGGCGAAGATATTATCGGCGTATTAAAGTCGTTTGATAGTTTTTATTGTCTATAGTAAGTAAAACTACCGTTTCATGTTCTTTAATGTAACAGATACTTTCGCAATACACGCACGCATGGACGCAGCGATTATATCTACCTACCTACTTATTTTTTGTTGTTGTTGGTACATTTCATTTCAGTTCATAAAAAATACTTTAATTGAACCCCCAAGCCATCCTGACTAATTTCACACATGCATTGTTCACGCAAGAAATTATTAAATTAGACTTCTTCTATGCCTATTTAATTATCCCGTCCTAGTTTTGAATCCTTCCCGCAACAGACGTCGTTGGTTGCAAATGATCGTACTTCATAGTAATTACCTACCATAGTTCTAAGTAGATACTTTTACAAGTAAACTTATCGCTTTATTAACATTTTCATTAAAGAATACGGGCATGATTAGCTTACTAAACACGTAGGCAATTATATTGAACACTAGCTTTCCCGCCCGCGACTTCGTCCGCGTGGACTACTGTTGATCGCGAAAACGGTTCATTCTATGTTCTTAGAGGATTTTAAAACCAATGCAAAAGTAGGTACATATAGCACCAATGCACATGATGTTTTTTGACATACTTGTTATTTCGTTTCCATGGCAACCGTTTCTTACAGCGAGTAATCAACATTTTTCCAGATTTTCCGGTTTTCCCGTGGAAACTTTCAATTTTCCGGAATAAAAAGTATCTTATGTTTTATTCCAGGGTATAAGCTATCTACATTCCAAATTTCATCAAAATCCGTCCAGCCGCTATCGCGTGAATGCTCCCCAAACAAACAAACAAACAAACAAACAGACAATGTTTCACTTTTATATATTGGTACGGATAATTATTCTAAGCTAATGTTAAAATTACTAACAGCGCCATCTACAATTCTACCAGCGAACTGATAAGTACGCGCTCTGACAAAACAACCTCGCATGCTAGCCGGTAGGCAAATACTACAATAGTACCACATGAATTCGGTAGATGGCAGCACATGTCTCTAAACACCAATAATTCAATGTTGATAGAACAATATTTATAGAGGTTTTGTAACTGACCTTTGTTTGTAGGTAAGGTGGTGGGTCTTTGTGCTGGGACACGGTGGGGCGGAGGCTTGCGCGGCGAGGGCGGCGGGGCGAGCGAAGTGCGCGCTCGGACCGCCACCGGAGAAGATGACAGCTTCTGGACCACGCCATTCTTCTTGACTATAAAAACATAGGAAAATAACTTGTATCTTAAAATACTTTAGAGCAAGCGCCTAAAAGTAGATGCTTAGCTAAACAAATAAGCCCAAAAGCGGTATACTAGTACTTTCAAATATTGGCGACGAGTTCCCATGTGTTCCGTCACTCCTAGCTGGATTAAGTAGGTACCTCATAGGTACCTACTTAATAAGCGCCAAGTTAATTTTTGTTTTTTTGACAAAATTTCGATTTGGTAGGTCAAGAGGAAGTCGTCCATTATTAGCTTGTAAGAGCTGTTGTAAGTTTTGACCTAAGACACATGTAAGAATCTGTATCAATATCTTATTTTCTTACTGAACCGAATACCTACATAATTTCATTCCATTGCTGGGTATGGTAATTACTTAATATGCCTTCCGCATAATATTGGTCCTACGCAACACCTAACCCTAATCCCATTTTGAGTCACACAATATCTTTCCCAGCGTTCCAAACTCTTTCAGCTGATTCAAATAAAGGGTAGGAAGTCAAGATCGTGAGTGTGTTTTTTGATGCTAAGCATGGTTCTCTGCGTAAATATCTACGAGATCAGGAGATCTCGTGTATAGCCGCATGCGAGCATCCGTGTAACGGCACCAAAGTTTTTTTTTAAATACTTTCTAGCGTTTGTCCTCAACAGAACAGGACTAGCGCTCATAGGAGTCATGCCATATTTTGCAAACCGGCGACTAATATAATCAGACAGAAAGATTTTTAAACACGTCACAAATCACCCTAGCCTGCCGAACATTAATTAAAAGGGCCGGATTTTGGTGCTACATTGTAGGTATATTGGCATGAGCTACGTGTGCAGGAAATAAGTATGTATCATTGTATCACTACTGTGTAGTACTAACCTGATTATGAAAGGGACAATCATTATCAACACTGCAATCAATCGCTCATAAATAAATCAACGTCTGACATACATCACATAAACATCATTACAAAAACAAATATCTAGAGATGAGTATGTCATCGATACGCCACTGTGTAGATAATAATGTACTGGGTCGAGGTTGGTGCTATATCTTGCTCATCACACTTCGAGTTTATTATTATGTGAAGGAAGAGAAAGAACTGGAAGATGCCTAATGCCATTTTTAAAGTTACCTTACGTGCTTTTTTGTTGTCTTTATCTACTTACATATAATTTGAATTTCCTAATTCGTAGATAAAAATGTATAAGAAGCCTTAGTTATGCCCAAATAAAGTATTTACTATTATTATTAATAAACAAACAAACAAACATACAATACAATAAACGAACATTAAACCAGTAGGTACTACAAAAACATACCTAACGTACCTATCTGTAGTGTTTCAGACTTAGCAATAAAATAGCCACTTCATCTTTGGAATGGCATCTCATAATGGGCGCATAAGAGTTTACAAGGCATCGATCGAGCCAGTTACTCTTTGACACAGTTTCTAGAGGACATCGAGGCACCTTCAACCTATTGTTTATAAGTACCGATCTTGCACATGCGCAATAGATATGTGACGAAATTAACTGAGTAGATTTGTTTGCTCACTGTCAACCTCGAAGATCAAGATGTGGGTTTCGGTGGAGGTAATTAGTACATAATCTAGGGATTAAACATGCTTTAAACATTTTGTAAGGCTTCAGTAACAGCAGAGCTTTACCAACTTTCAATACATGGGATTTTATATCCCTAAAAAAAGTAGATAGGTATTTAATTTTATAAACAGACAGCACTCTGCTCACGTCCACAGATACAAACTTACTTATACCGTTTATATGTAATTTTTAACTACCTACAACATAAACAACTATTGCATTAATCAAGAACGTTTTTTTTTGCGCGAAAACAGAATTTGCAGTTGAGGTCGGAGCAGCGGGTCAGTAGGTACTCAGTCAGTAACTATCTAGTGCCTACTGCCTACCTATTAGTATATACTGTAAGCACTTGTTAACGATATACCCCATCCCTTAAATATTTATATTTTACTTTTAAATTGATTTTTGTTTTTGGGCCAAAAGATTATTTTGTATAAATTTCAAGAATATCTGGGACAGAGTTGCCACAGCTATAGGGCTTCGATTGGACCCTCTGGGTACAGAACCGTAAAAAAAAGAGCCGAGCTGTGATGGCGAGTATACAGTTACGGTCAAAAGTATCAATACAGACTACTAGGTCCTATCTCTTCCTACATTTCTAATGAAAGGTCAAAAGTCAATAGATCTTTATGCAACAAAGCGGCACATGAATAATTTAAATATTTATTAGAACAACTTATGAAATACTAAACATTGACATTTCATTACTAATATCGTAACACGAGGGTGTATTTCACTAGAACAGTTTAGCCTCCTTTCACTTCCTTGTCATCGCAGAGTAAACTTTATTTTTTTAATAAAATGCACTTCTTTGCATGTCGAGGTGTAAAATGCACTTCTTTGCATTGCGACCTGCTTGAGCAGATAAATGGTAAACTGATGAAAATACAAAGTAAAGATAAGAACCTACTTCAATCTATTAGTTATTATGTGCTCCAATGAAACACTTATTAGGTACACCTTGACTACCTTGAGAAGTTGTGGTGGTGGGGAAGGTTGATGAAAAGAGACCACGAGTGTTCTATTCATTAAAGTTAGGCATTATTGATGCCTTACTTTTGTTAGGTTTTCATACGTATGATAGATAGATAGATAATGTAATAATTTAGTAATCAAGTTCACTTCAATATAGCGCTTCGCTCGAGAAAAGGTTTTTTCCTAAAAATTATAATGATGATAAGAATGATAGATTATTTTTTAGAAAAGGTAAGAAATTAATCTTATTATTAAAATAGATGCGAGTGAAATTGGTTACAAGAAAGGCAATTTCACAAAATGAATAAAGCTTCACATAAAGATTCTGCAAGAAAATATTGTGACAGGTAATTCTTGTTTTCTAGAATGTTCCATTCATGAGTTGACCTGAAGTAAATTCCCATTGTCTATTCCATGGAATCAAGCCTCAACAAGACTGTTTAATGAGTATTCAGCCATGGCATGGGCCTTAACGGTACACAGTGCGCGCACTGGGAATCATTAACGTAGAGAATTAATTTATGGTCTTTGTTAAATTTTCTTAGCTCTTAAACTGAAGATGGTGAGTTCTTGAGTGGAGACCACGTATAGGCAAACGTATAATAGTGGAGAACGCCCTCCGGCTAGATGAAGTGACGACCTGCTCAAAGTAGCTGGCAGCAATTACATGAGAAACGCCGAAGGTTGGGCTCAGTAGCGCGCATTAGGAGAGGTTTAAGTCCAGCGGAGGACTAATGCAGGTTGTTGATGATGATGATGAAGTAAGCTGAAGTCACCCCATTGACATGCAAAGAAGTCACCAGTCTTATAAAAACAAGGACAAATTAAAAATGTATATAACCCCCGACCCCCCCTTTCCCCACTCCCCCATTATATCTAAGAACCATCTCGATCACATCAACTTTCAAAAAAAAAAAAATAGTATCAAAATCGGACCATTCACAATGATACATACATACATACATACCCTAAACTTATAATACTCCTCTCTTTTATAGTTCGGGGGTTAATAAAATAAGTAATTCTGAGTAGCCGAGTAAATAAATATACTTTCAAAACCGTAGCATTTGGGCACTAATGCACAGTCTAATATAATACTTTCCCTATATCCCTGAATAAAAACCTTAACGTTAACTTCAAAATTGAAATAGTCATTATCTTCAGAGGTTTCTTTTCAACGTTAAGCCCGTACAGTTAGGTTCAATACAACCATGACTAAATGTACCGACATAAAACCGGGAAACGGTTAATCTACGTAATGCGAATAAAAACATCATGACGAATTCACTTGGACCTATGAAAATAAAAATATAGAGGCTTAACTTCACTTTCGGCGATAAAATTAAAGACGATTAAGAAAAAGGGAACGTGCATAGATAGCTGCGCCTACGCACTAAAGCTCCGTATTGCGTAGGCTTACGCATTGAACTTATTTTCACAGTCACTTTCGATCATTCAACAAGTTACAAAGTACTTTATCTCTCAATTATTTTGTTGTGTCATTTGTGTTTTTTAAATTGCTAACTTGTAGTGAAAGGCTTTTAGAGAAAATTGATTGCTATTTCATGGCACGTAACGTAAGAATGCATCGGCATGTTTCGGAGTACTTATGTATCTTGTTAAAATTCTGTAATTTTTTTAATGTTATAAGCGACAAGCCCAAATTAAAAATTTATATATCTCATCATATCTAAGAAGCATCTCGATCACATCAGCTTTCAAACATAAAAAACGCATCAAAATCGGTCAATTCGTTTGGGAGTTACGATCCACAGCTATCATGAGAATGTTGTTCGTGATCAGAATTTTTTATTTTTTATTTAGTTACCTACCTAAATCTTAAGTAAGGTTAAAAATCAGATATGCTTTTTAACCTTGCTGCCAAATCCATATAAAATACAAAAGCTCAATAGCTTGTCCAGAACTCCAGACGCAATAAAATTTGATAGTGTGTGGAGCTGTGGTGTGGAGGATGGGTCATTATGCTACCCTTCCTTAGATGGAACTATGGTATGAATCCCGCATATGACCTTAATTTCTTTTACAGTAACGTTTTAAGATAGAAAGCATAGCATGTGAATTTGCGTCCCGTTTATGTAGAATTAGCTACCTAGTGAAACTGAAATAATTTACGTGGTTCTAACTTCGGCCAATATAACATGAATGGACGGGCCTGGTTTATACAACTTGCTCAAAAATAACGAGTCAACAATCGGAGTCCGGTTGACATGTACTTCTACTCCTAATTTATCGTGCATTTGTTACAAAAAAAGACAAAACGTTTAGAATTTATACGTGAGAAAATGAGATAACCTGTATATTTGTCTGTTACTTACTTGTCGTACGTCTCACGGACAGAGATCTAGTGAGAGCCGGCACTCACTCTAAAGACTTCCAAATCCCGCTGCTTAGGCCCATCCATTCATTTTATATTGATCGTAGGATCTACCACAACAAAGAAAGGTTGAATGAATGACTCACCCTGCGAAGGCGGGGGTTGCGGCGGGGAGGCAGGCGGGCGCGCGGGTGTGGCAGGCGACGGGGCGCTCTCCCGCTTCTTGCCGTTTCCTGAAAAGAGGGGGTTGAGTTGAGTCATAGTGATGTCAGAAGTTAGGAACATTTTGGGAGATTTGTTTTGTAGCTGTAAGAGGTGCCCAAGTATCTTTACATAGAATGGGAGATCATATATTTTTTGTTGGTATCTTTAGAAAAATAATCTAAGCCAAGCATTTTTTTTTTACTCAATCAGACAACCATTGTTTAGGTTATATTAAACACAGATCAGTCTTGTAATTAAGTCAGTTCAATAATTAAACTTTGAAACCTACTACATTGACAAAAGTTTTACATTAAATATCATCATATTGTGTTATTCCTGCTCCCTCCCTTCCTTCAAGTCATATAATAACAATAGGTAATTATTATATTTTAAAATAGGTTATGTATTCACATATCACACAAATATGTATTTGAAATGGAAAATAACTCAGTCTCCGGTCTGTTCATTACCTATTCACAAGTAAACGGCTGCACCCATCTTCATGAAATTTGACAAATAAATAGTCAACGCAGGCAAAGATGCGGGGCGCATCTAACATAGTATATAGTATAGTATTTTTACACAACATTACATTGTAATAGGTACACAAAACACACCTACACAAAAGTCACTATTCGAGAACTTGTCTGTTCTAAATCTATTTGATTGCTTACCTATCTCGCCACATATTTACCTACCTCTCCATTTACTAAAAAACTTTCTTATTCTCTTCATATTACAAAATAGCATGATGCATGATCACAGCCTCAATCACGGATGCCGTGGGAACCGCGAGAGACCTCGAACTGTGGCCGACTACCGAGATAACAAGAACCTGGGAGATGTTTTTATCAGCTTATCGCACGCTGTATGTTTGCAGTCACAATGATCAATCAAGTGGCGTCACTAGCGGCAGCGTGAGGTACGCATGTTGTTTTTTTCAAAAAAACTACTTTTCTCTAACAAGTTTAATTAAACTACAGTTGTCTCTAGATGAATAAATAATAATAAATATATTTGGGACTATTCACACCAATTACCTAGGCCCCAAGCTAGGATACCCTACTATGGGTACTATAGATAGACAACGGATAAACATGTACAATTGTACATAGATACGAATATTACATCCATGACTCGGAAACAAACATTTCTGCTCATTTCTGATATTTCGTATCGTATGATTGCGGGACTTGAACCCACGACCGTTACTTGACTTCGCAGGCAGAGTTACTAACCACTTGGCCACCCGGTAATGTAACTTTATATAAGTGGTTATTGTTCACTTACCATCCAAAGGTAAGTGAACAATAACCACTTATATACAAGAAGGTAGAGAAAGATGGAGCTTGTTATTAATTCATAAATAAATAACAAGCTCCAATAATAAGCTTTTCATCCCATCTATTCGAAAAACACTGATTGGTTCCTGGAAAAGTGGGAGTAAAGTAGGTATTTTCTGTTCAAGACTTTTAGAGAGGGCAGTAATGAATTTCCGTGGCTTGTCGGCTCTTTCCGCCTTAGGTCGGCCATGGACCAATTAAGATGCGGTTTTTTATGTTTCAAAGCTGAGGTAATCAAGATGGTTCTTAGCTATAATGGGGGAAGGAGGAAAGGGGAGGGGGGAAGGAGGAAAGGGGAGGGGGGAAGGAGGAAAGGGGAGGGGGGGTGAGAATCGTAGCTACCAAACGAAGCTCTTAGCTATAATGAGGGAAGGGAGGGGTGACCTAAGAAGGGGGGGGGGCGATTGTAGCTCCCAAACCCCATACGAATTGAACGCAACATTATTTTCCCTTGGGTGACGTATATTGAATCCCTCGCTACGTTCAGGATTCTATTTAAGAATCCTTCACTCCGCTCTGGATTCACAATAGCGCCCTCGCCAGAAAAATATTATTTCGCTCCCTAGTAATACAATCTTTTAGATCTAATAAGCAATTATAATTTCAACATATTTGACAGGTTGACTGTAAGGGATCGCTTTTTATTCGATAAGGCTGATCAATAAGCTTACCAACAACCAACAACCGACCACCGTTTACCGACAACCGTTGGGGAATAAAGGTTCTCGAATGGCGACCACGAACAAGCAAGCGAAGTGTGGGGAGACCCCCCACACGATGGACCGACAACATTGTAGCCATCGCAGGAAGTCGGTGGATGGAGGTGGCACAAGATAGCTCGTCATAGAGCTCTTTGGGGGAGACCTATGTTCAGCAGTGGACTTCTAAAGGCTGACATGATGATGATGATGATCAATAAGCTTAAATTAGTGTCTTGTATTATTTAATTATGTTTAATATTGGTTTAGGTACACTAAAGAGTTATCTATTACTATTATTATCTTGTGTTTCGGGATAGTTTATATAATTAATAAAAATACCTCGTCTAACATTTTTATAAAAATGATCGGTCGTCTAGTGTGTAACCTTATGAGAATTCAAGTAATGGTAGAGGAACAGTTATAATTGTTAATTAATTCTAAATACCGGACCCTAAGTTCATGGCATTCAACGACAAAAGTAGCACAAAGGTATCTACATAAGATTAAGTTATTATCATTGTTCGCTCATAAATATTGTAGTTAATAATTCTTATAACCAAGGCTAATATGAAAATATTTAGTAACTTGCCTATTAAGCATGGAAATCAACTTCTAACTATTGCTTATATTACAACCTTTAGTGTATTTGATTTATTCATGATTTGAAGCCATTTCCAATTAACTATAGATCATTTATCATCATTTTTTTTTCGAAGTTCACAGTTTCTAATGAAGAAAGAATGTACTTATTTCGGCTCTAAACTTAAACGCAATATAAATAAAGACAATGAGACATCAAATTATGTTTTATTATTGCTCTATTTAAATTTAATAATGCTCATACAATTACACAATCAAAATAACAATTACAGCATCACAATATGATAGCGTACAAATTGCAATACCTTAATGTGCAAACATTAAGGTTTTGCAATTTGTACGCTATCATATTGTGATGCTTTATCTAATAGCAACATTATATATTATTATAACTTAATTATGGTTATGACTTATGATCCATGACGTCATTTCCCTGATTTAAATCATACCTAGTTTGGATGACGTGAGTATGAGCTTACATGTTTGAAAATGTACCTCGTTACTTGCCCAAATAATATTCCTAACAATAGGTGTCCATTAAGGCAGTGATTATTACAAATGAGACGTAATCATATATTTTTTCCGAGTTTACAAAACATGAGGAAACACTCAATTTGGTCTGTATTTTAATTAACGTCACACATCGTTCACACTTTTTGTCAGCATCCCCGATTCTTTTTTATCGAAAACATGGTCGAAGCTTAACAAAGTAGGTACGAGTAGCTATTGTAAGATATATGAATATCATAAACACATTCGTTATAATGAGGCTACCAATTATAATATTTTTCAGTAAGTTCAGTTCAGAATTAAACTTTAGTAAGTTACGTACTTACGTTAGTTTATTTTAGTTAGTTAATATTAAAAGAGTTTTATTTAACATTACCGATATGGATAGGCTGGCAGAGAAAGAAAATATGGTCATGAGTTTTTTTTTGAGATATTCTGTTGTCGGAAAAAACTGTCATAAATCACATATTTTATTTTTGAAATTGCTATTTATCTACGTTATAGAACCAGGAGTATGAGCACAGAATAACTAATAGTATAATGAAGAACGTTCTCTGAAAGTATCAAAAAAATTCAATGGTGTGTAAACCTACCTAGAACCATCGATAAATAACTTCTATTAATAATCTATGCTAGAACCTAGTCCATCCATTTAAAATTATGTAAGTACCCACATAATTAAATAAATATCTAATTAAAGTATAAATCCACAAATAATATGAAAATCCTTTACGGATGGGACAAACATTTTGACAGATTATTAAATGAGCAAAATGTGACATGAAATAAAATCCCCTTTAACCAACCTATCTACTCGTATTAGAAACTTAGTTAAATGTTACTATGAACATGAATATTTAGTTAGAGGCAAGGCTGTATAATGAAGGCATGATGTTGGCACGTGACGTAAACTTTAATCCGGATTGTAAAGTTAAAAGGTTTCCTGAGCATGCAAGTGGAAACCACACAGATTAAACTTTGAAGATCTTACATACAAAACAGTAGGTAAGTAGGTATCACAAAAGCTCAGATATAGACTTCACTTCAACAAGGTTTTACAAAGAACTTATTAGTCAGTCCTTGCGGATCAAAAGAATTGGAAGACATTCAAGCGAAATAGAAGTACAATCTTTCATGATAAAGGTGATTGATCGTTTTTTGGGAAGTAAAAGCGAGTCTTCATGTCAGTGAACTGTTTCTTATAACTTATTCAGCGTTTGTCAAGGTCAAAAGGTATTTCACCCTGAGTCGAAGAACTGAAGAAACCTCAGTATCATCGTTTAAATCACGACAAGAGCTAGTTGAAAACATAATAGCAGTTTCTCCGAAATAGTAAATCACATAAATCACGAACGAAACTCTACCTACATAAAAGTTATATAGTCATTGATTAAAACATAGTACCTAGGTTACCATAGCTAGCAATCATGTAAAGCCGATTGAAGCAGAAACTCATAATTTACTCTTAAAGAGTATACAACAGTGTGTTATTTTTAATCATTAAAAGCCAGTGATATTTTATGCTTACCTCTGGTTCCAAAAGATCCAAATCTCTCGCGGTTCACCGCTATCTTGTACTTTTTGTCGTTCGGCACCGGTAACTTGGACGGATACTTCTCCGAGCCACTTCTGTAAAGTTTTTCTTTCGACCCGTGCGCCCCCATCTTCAAAATCTTCATAAAATTTCAGGGTATCTTATTTTCCATGTTCTATTTTGTAGGAACTTCGCCGTCAGACTTGTATTTCACTGTTCAGTCACATCACAACATTTTCATATAGCTACTATTTTCTTATCCTATGATTTATCATAGACGTCATCTATATTTGACGGGTTTCATATCTGCAGGTGATAATTTGTTAGAATTTGTGAAACAGTTCGTCGGTATCAAATTGTGGTGTCAAAATTTAAATTTATGGAAAACATTGTGAATTCAAGGTGCCATTCATTTTATGTTTTTTTTTTTTTGAAATGTAAGCTGTTAATTAATCGCAAAACGCAAGGGCCTATAATAAAAGCGCACGTGTTGATTCCTCGGTCAACAAAGCCCATTCGCTGATATAATTATTGCAATGCAGTCTATTTCGGTAGTCGACTCACTACTAATGCGCCAGTTTAAAATGGCCCCCCTCTTTGTGGCCAGTTCTTTTATAGCCATTAAACAATAAAACCAAAATAAGGGAAATCTGAGAGCTCTTTTGAAACTGGTGCTTCACGCATTAGCGTACTCTTGTAAAAGGATTTTCTCTCAAAGCGAGACAGTTTTGTAATTTGTCATTGCATCTGCCTCAAACTCAGTTGTTGAAAAGATGTTTTATCTAAGAGTTAGTCATTTTGTTTGAACTTGTCTTTACGTAGCTCTACCTGAAGACAAATTTCTTAGCCTTTGTATATTATTATCTAATGTTTCTTCCCACATTACCATATTTTTTTAAACTCATAACAAGATGACGTGAATTTACGCAAATAGAAAAAAACAATTGTATTTGTTTTTGTATATTTTGCAGTTTTCGCTGAAACATAAATTAACCCCTATGTTATTGTACCATGAAGTAACCTTTATTACCCGACTACACAGCAAAGCAAGGGAAGGGTAATGAGTTTAACAGTCTATGTACGTATGTATGATGTATCTATGTATGTGGTTATGTGGATGTTCCACCATAGCGTCGCCCCTATTGGCACAGAATAAATAATAGTACAAGCTATTGGTTCAGTTTTGACAAGCAAGGTGTCAATAAAATAATAATAATAATATATTAGGGACAATTCCACACCAATTACATAGCCCCAAACTAGGATACCCTGTACTATGGGCACTAGATAACGGATAAACATACATAGATGCGAATATTAACATCATCAATCGATTTGTCTTTATGTATAGATTGTGATGGACTAATATTTTTTACCCGACTACTGCTAGGCAAAGTAAGGGTTATGTGTTTAGTTAAAAGAATTGTATATTTTTTAAATAGCCTTTTAAAGGCCTTCAATTTGATACCCCACTCGATAGATTTTGGTCATTTTTTGTTCCATCGGAAATACAATATGGCAAATATAAGCCGCCATATTAGTTTTCTTGACACTTCATATATTCTATAGCACTCTCGTGATGAAGACGAATCCAATGGTACCTACCTCATTTATCAAAATCCATCAAGTTTAGGTTCTAGGACGCGCCTAAGAAACGTACAAACAAACATACATACAACCCAAACATATAACCCTCCGTGCAGTCGGGTAAAAAGCAGTCGGCTGTAAAATGTCTAGGAAACATCAGCGGAGTGAAAACATTGCAGTCAATCGGCGCAGCTTCAGCTTACAGACAATAATATCGACATAGGTAATATAGGTATATCTTTAAAAAACTGTATGATTATCAGTGATTTTAAGTGAGAGAGACCATTCTGGCATGATTCACAACGTTAAATATTACTCCTGGTAAATATTTTGTAATTGCGAATATTGTATTAAGCGAAATAATAAATGATAATTTATTTGCTTTGATGTGATTATTAAACACAAGCTCGTTAAAACATAATATACTGACACAATAACATGTAACTACATGTAGCATGTAGTTTACTATGAGTTTGCCTAATTTTATTGTTTTGATATATTTATAATATTTTATGTTTTCTCTATCTGGTCGATCCACTAATGACCAAATTGCTGGGTTTTATTTTGCTCAAAGACCGGCATTGCCTTACAACGTGGCAATGCTGCCAGCATTTTGGGAACGTTTCCCACTGGCAGTAGCTTATTAGAGTAGGTTTAATATTAGCTAGGTTTGGTTTATACGTTATAATTGTTTTAAAATTATGAAAATAAATGAATTTACAATAAAAAATATAATAAATAATAATTTTGCTTATTTACAATAAAATACTTTGACTTTGCTCTAAATCAAACGCATTTTTGTTAAATCCATACCGAATTATTATTATAAATACGAAAGTAAGTTTGTCTGTCTGTCTTTGTTACCTTATCACGACTGAACCGATCTTGATGTTTGGTATGGAGATTGAACCCTAGGGAGAATGACATAGGGATATTTTTATCGCGATATGTTGAAAGCGTTGAACTGAATCGAAGCAATAAACTGTAGTCTTTGCTGACAAAATCTTGGACAAAAGCTATTTTAATGTAAATGCGATTAATAAGTAAATCAATAGATAAGTAGATAGAAAATGCTTTATCAATACAAAAAGGAATTGTCTTATTTTAACTCTATAACAATATATTTCTTACAACAGCAATCGGAAAATAAAATAATAATGATCTCGTTTCACTAGATGTGTGTATAATGACAAATACACACAACTAGTAAACGAGATGAGATGAGATAAGCTAAGTCTTATTCTATATAAAATTTGTCACACACTAATAAATTGCATCGTTAACTAAAAACTGTAACACCAATAAGTGTGTATCACTCAACACCTTAAATAAAGAGGAGCAAGATTTCTGGCCGAGTTCGGACACCTAAAATTAGAATGCAGTTAATTGATCCCAATTTAGACACGGAGTTGGAGCACAATTCTATCAAATTAACGAAAGTGCCGCACTGATTTTCAAGACATAACCTAATGTAATTTTCGTATAACAAAAAACGGCACAAGTGGCTCGGAGATTCAATTTATAGCATGACTATGTTTTGTGCGTGAAATTATAACAAATGACTTTCGATATCAGACGTACTCGTGCAAGGGATTGTTAGTATACATATTTTAACCTAACAAACCGATCCATATCTAGAGACCAAGCAAAACAAAATGAACATAATTGAAATAAATGATGGAAACGAAAGCAAACAGAGTGGAACAATCTAAGTTTAGCAGTAATAGGTGGGTTTAGTCACTTGACTGTGGGACATAAGCGAATGTTACCGATTCCCTCAGTGCCGTGCTATTCTCGTGGGCATTGCTTTCAGGGTTAAATAACTCTGGGACGAGCACGTTCGCGATGTCCTTTAGAATAGGCTCGTGTATTCTGTGCTCATGTGATCGCATCAAACGTTGAAGAGTATATTTAGCTCATGGAGATACATTATTTCTGCTAACAGTATTGTGTTACAAAGACTCCGATACGTGTGTTGGCGATACTCTTATAGAGTGGAAAATGTATTAATTCTTTGGGTAAGTTAATGATTTCGAACATCAAACCATGTACATGACATGAAGGGATTTTTTAACTTAGTAGATAACATAATATTATATAGTTGCTCTATTTGGCTTTACCGCCAGTACTCCAGAAGTACCTACCTAGATTTTATGGGATAAATTAATGTGATCGACAACTATTCTGCTTAGAATGGTGTTAACAAATAGGAATAAGAATGTTTAAAAAAAACGTATTCCACATCGCCAAACAAACACGAGTGAAGCATAGTAAATTGTGGCTGCGTATGTGTGTGAATGGATAATTAGTAGAGATTTGTGGTTGATACACAATATAATCACAAAAGACTGCATTGTTATTGATTTTCCGTGAGAACTTGACAGAATTAACACGACTGGACGAGAACTTGCTGTGGTGTGGCGGCCGTTCGGCATAACTTGGTGCAAACGTGTGTGTGAGGCTTGTGAATACGAGGCTACGAGCGCATCGACATATCTTGGGTTCTTCACGTGACTTCACTCTCGGTTTGGCGGTGTGGAATCAGTCTTTTTTAACCATTCTTGGGAATTAGGAAAACTGTGTCTTGGGTTTTTCTCCATATCACTGTCCACTATCAGCCATACAATTTTAATGAGCTTTAATTTTTACCATAGAATGCCATACCATGAGACTAAGACATATGGATTATGGACTAGTCGAATGAAATTATGATGCATGATTTAAATATCATGATTGACTTTTACAATTAGGCTTTTGAGGTAGCGTATAAATTTACAAATACATATATATATATTAACCTAATTCAGAGCTTTACGAGTAGGTGGATATTGACATGTTTCTTTACGTGACGTCTTTACCACTGAGTTTGAGGCGTTTTATAAATGTTATTTTGTAAGTACTCATCCATCAATTCTGTTTGATGTCTCTTCATCTCCATTGTCTCAAATCAATTGGAATGTCTTTGTTTTGTTTATAAACAAAATAACCGGAGATTGAAGAATTCATACTGCAATTCTAGCTTTAATGTTGTTCTGAGAAATTATGCCATACGTAGAGACTCGTAATATCATTTTACGTCATTTCATTTCTTGCCTGATGCAATTTCAAAAATGCGCGTTTTGAACTTTCTCATGCATAGAAGGTACTTCGAGGATGCTATAGCTCTTCCAAATGCTATAGCTCATCCATATTCTATGCATGTATTTCCAACCGTACATTAATATACCTAGTCATTAGACGACTGTTGCTGCTTGGAAATTATCTAAGATTACCGATTTTATTAGAGCCAACAGTGCGTTAAAGATTACAGAGCACTAAAGAACAAAGATGCACGGGGGCGTGAGATATGGCCAGTGCTTATCTCAAATTTTGTAACTTTTCACAATGCCTCCTACTTATATTAAAAGACCACGATCATTTTAGATGCCCTTGACACATTAAAATAACATTTCTATATCACTGTCAGACAATTGCATAAAAAATATTTTTATCAATAAAAAAAACAGTTTTAATATTCACTTGAATCGTTCACTTCAATTCGTAAACATAAACACATTTATTAGGATAGCCATCATTGAAACAAAATAGTTTATTTTACTATATTCATATAGTGATAAATTTGATATTATTTTATCTGCGTCATTTTGGACACAACTGAACTAGCTGCGCCCCGCGGTTTCCCGCATGGATAATAATGATTATCAAAAGTATCGTTTGTGTCCAGGGAAGCCTTCTCCGTACCAAATTTAACTAAAATCCGTTGAGCCGTCAACGTGAAGAAGTAACAAACATACAACGATACACACACCCGCCAACTCCTGGATTATTTTAAAAAAAAATTTTTTTTTACTAACTTATGTTACATTTAATAAAAAAACAAACTGAGGTTTTTTATCCATTCTCTAGTTTTTGCGAGACTAATGCACGGCAATTGATTTGTATATGTATAGATTGGTGTGGGTTCTCCAATCATTATCATACTCTACAGCTTTAATTCCCAGAGTTTATTTTATACCCCAACCAAAATACACGCGTAGTTTAAACAAAACACCAGCAAAAGAAGTCACTGTTTCACATAAACACACCACGATTAATGACAAGCTGATCAGTCACAATAACCGGACACAACTGCCAAACGGTACAGCACACGCGGACTGCAACTACCAAACCCGCAAGCACAACACTAGCGCCCCACCCCGTCTGCACTTGAGCAATGTAACTACCAGTGGAATAAAGACGTCAGATTCATACAAACACTATTAAAGCGAAGATTCTTTTGCACTGGCTGTTTTCCTTAACAAAACTTCAGGTTATTGATATTGTAAAGCAAGTTACTGTCGCATTACTTTAGCAATCATGTGTGATACTTTATGTTTATACATATTCACCTAAATACATAAGCATTGTTGTATTGCGCGATATCGAATATATTTTTGTGTTATTTACAAAATTGAAGAAAAGGTAGTAGGCGCTCACAAAACAATGCAATTTAGACTTATGAATCTGTGGAGAGTTCATTTTTAGAGTTCTATAATTTAAAATCTCGCTGTTATCATCATCAGCCTATACTTGTAAACTGCTGGATGTAGGCCTCTCCTAATGCATGTCACTGAGCTCGGTCTTCAGCTCTCCTCACCCATTTTCACCTGGCCTCACTACGGCCTGGTTCTACACTACGTTTGCCTAAACGTGGTCTCCACTCGAGAACTCGTCTACCCAAACGGTTACCGGTTCTTCGAGAAATGTGACCAGCCCTCTACCACTTTAGCTTGCTTATCTTCAGAGCTATGTTGATTATAACATTTTAATAATTTCCTAATTCTCGACGAGTAAAACGAGTCTTTCAACATTAATAATGTCAATTAACTTGGTTAATGAACTCGGGGCCTTTGTCGTATCGTAAAAGACAAAATAAATAAATTAACAGTTAATAACTTGACACAGATGTTGGTTAATTACCTTTTTAAGTTTTACTTTTTATAACAGAGTTGTTAGTTATGTTATGAATCTAATAGGCTTACTTATTAAGTTAAATAAAGCCTGTTTTACACGTATGTTATTACGTCATTTCCAATGCACTAAACGTGGCTTCGTTACCTATCGAGTTTGGTGTCTGTAGAGCACTCAGACAAGAACACGACATGCCTCGTGAGCACGAACACGTATTTTCCCAAGTGAATCAATAAATTATCGCTGTTAGGGTAATTCTAAGTGCTAGGGTAATTTTAAAGCGTTATTTATGCAACATGTCTTACATGACACGGGTAAAGTAAATTAAATCGTATTATTTTGATTCAAATCCCAACTCATGCTTTGAATTATTATATTGTGATATAGCGAAGTTTTCAAGTGATGCATGAATATTTTATTATTAGCAATCTTACAGCTGTAGAGTCGCGTTATCTCGATAGTCACAAGAACTTTATGAATAGAGATAAGATCATAAAGAAAATGGATAAATTTCGATTTAGCTTAAGAAAACACATGATTCATGTAGAATAAAGCGAATATGAAAAGCAAAATAACCCAGATAAAGTGATCTCTAAGACAATGATCGTAAGGAAGTCGACACTTTTCACAGGTGACTTATTTAGCAGTCAAAGAAAAACATATTCAAAGAAAACGTAAAGTATATAATCCATTCCTCACAACCTCAACACGACTGATAATAACAGAAAGCAAACTTGTACATAACATAACTTACTAAAAAAAATGTATGAAAATGCTTATATAAATGAAGTTTCCACAGAAAAGAAAAGTATAACGCAATACGTATTTTGCATTCAATTCTCTATGTATAGTAAACACGTGAAGCCTGAGAGGTCGATGTGAACAGATTAGGTACATACATCGACTAAAATAGCCTTAGATGATGCCATTAAGACAACAGTGTCATGTCAAGATATATGTTCAATTTATTTAATACCTATCCGTGGAGACCAAATCGCAGTTTTTGTGCCATTACGAAGAAATAAGTATAGCCGGCATGAATTACTTAATATTAAAACTATATTTCCTTGATTTTTAACATTAACTGTTTATTAGTAACAATCAACTTTAGATATTTAAAAGATCCTTGCTCTATACGTGAAGTAGGTTATAATGAGTTTAATTGGACTTTTTCTGCGTTAACATCCTTTGAAATAAAATAAATATTTCTATTTGGAAAATAGACAAACCTAGACAAACATAATGGGGAAGGAATGTTCAATATTGTATGCAGAAGAGAAGACCATGTTCAAGCCCTTGCTCGTTTAACATGTTTTCAGGGAAAATAGAAACCTAGGAGGATACTTTAGTAATATTTGGTCAGAGATAGAAACCTAATCGAAGCTACGTGTAAGAACGAATGAGAACGCTGTATGCACAGAAAAGGAGTTTCCCTTCCCACGACACTTCAGCACCAACCTTCGCTATAGATATAGACAAATTCACGCTCCAAATATTTCTAAAAATACGAGACATAATATGTGACCCACTATGACTATACAAACTCACCCATAAAAGAAGGACGGCCGAGTGGTTTCACAACGGATGCGATCCGTTCAGCACAGCGATATTCGGCCTACTACCTCAATGATATAAGTTCAGGTTCCTCGTACATATTGTACATCTAGTTCCAGCCTGGCTGGTTAATAGGCCAGGGAAGCCGGTCATGCGGATCTTCAATGATTACGCACGAAAATGTTGCCAGCATATTATTCTTAAAGAACTAAGGTGATAAGGCATTATATTCTATTAAAATTTCAGTTTCTTATAACCTAAATGTATGCAGTCATGGTTACTTGTCATAAATTGTTATTCATCAGTTTCCCAATTAAAATAAAACACATAGGTACGTTATGAGTACTTAAGATGGTTTTATTATATTTTCTTAGGATCGAAATGTTTGAGAATGCACATTTAATTCAGGTAATCTAGGTCATTGGCCTGAGCATAAGGAGCTAGCGTGACGTAAAGCCTATCAGATTACAAATAATGTCAAACAGTAGGGCGTCAAACGCTTTACATGCGATCTCAATACAGTTAAACTTACTATTTTGAGGCCATATAGGGAAGTATTTGACCGCATCTCACCTGATGGTGAGTGATGACGCGGTCGAGACGGTGGAAGATGCTTTTCTAGAAGATACCCATTTATTCTTGACTTGACGACTCGCAAATTATAGATAACGGGAAACAAGGACTCTGGAATGGAACATTCCTTCTCTGTTCGAGCCAGAAATGAAGACTTGAGTCGTTTTGTACAACCACATACGGACTTGTTTGCTTTGCTTGGTAGTTAGAGAAAATGGTACAGATTAAAAAGCTGTCTTTGTCTTACTACTTACAATCACCGTTCCTATCCAAATATTACTCAAAAGTTTATGTGTGGTCTTGATCATAGTAATTGCTATGTATGAACCACTACTTCAACCGGGCCGAATGTAATTTTTGTTTTGTCTTAGACGTTATGGTTTTGTTTACCATAAGCCACAATAAAATAACATAAAGTAAAATAGTACACATCAATCAATTTACTTATGCAACGCTGAAAGAATGACGTGAAACTAAAAGCATGCGATAAATCAATAATGTTTACTCCTCCTAATCCAATATCGATAATAGTTGGGCATTAGTAATATCTCATAGTAAACATGTCATGAGCATCGCAAACTGGGTCACTCCTGGTTACTGCAACAGTTTTGTCGGAATTTCGTAAGAGATATACAAAACGGCAGTGTTGGTGGCTGGCTGTTTGCCAGTTGCAGTCGCCGTGAAGAACTGATTATGTGGAACTTTTGGTTCAACTAAACTTTGACATGACACCATCATGATGTCTACGAATGATTGACACGTAATTTTCTGGTGTTTGTAATTTGTATTCGTGTTTTATTTAACTTGAGTCTCCTGATTTTCTCAGTTTTTTTTAACTTTATTGTGAAAACAGTTGATTTTAAACCAATGCAGAGAGGAGCGTGGGTGAAGTTGATTTTTTTTTCTTGTTTTTTTCAATCGTTTGACCACTATCTCACCTGATAGAAAGCGACGATTTGATCAAAGGTGTAACACGCTTGCCTTACTAGGCTTTGATACCTATTCACTCTTGACTTGAACATACCTGGGTTATATTTTACCGGTAACAGCGACGAGGGCAGGGCATTCCACTCCTTTGCAGACTATTTATGACTTTCAGGAGCATTTATGGGAAGCTACATGTGAAGAGGATGAGTGGAAGATGAAAGTAGATTATTCCCAGCAGTTCAGTATGACATTGTAAAATTGACTACATTTTAATTTTAATCTAAAATTGCACTGGCAACTGGCAATCAAGTTAATTCAATGAAGTGCATTATAAAAAATTGTCCCGCTTTTCTACTCTATAAGCACAAACAATTCTTGGCCTAGTGGTGATTTCTTTGCTTTTTAAGTATTAGCTCATGAATAGGTACCTAATATTAACAATATATACAAAATACAGACATAAGTACATAAAAACAATAAAGGCCGGCAAGCAGTTAAGTTTATGCACATATCCACTAACCAAGGACGCTCGTGGCACTAATTTAGCGTAAATTATATCGTTGTATCTCGTTCAAAGGAGCACAGACGTTCATACCATGCCTATGGTTCATATTGAAGAAAAAATAGAGTAGGTATGTTGTAGATACGGCACCCACTACTGGTTTTCGAGGAGATTAAATCACACGTGAGGACACATTCATATTAACATCCGGTATTTTATTGACTTCGCTCCTCTAGAATGTAGAGCTGATAGTACTTTAGAACGGAGCGAGCAGTTTGTAACTATGTACTGGGCTAACTCCATCCTATGTTCGGATTTTAAAGTTCGCTTGGTTTGAATTGAAGCCACAGATTGAGAAAGTCACAAGAACCCCCTCCTGCGCGCATCTACATATATTTTGAAGGTGCTGTACCACAATGTGTTAATATGTATGTATCTATAGATATTTATAATAAAGCATTAGGTAAGTAACAAAAAATATGTACAAAGATATTTTAAAATAAGTCAGTAAAAAATCGTTTAAAAAAAGTTTTTTGGTTTTGGTTGGTTTGCAGTAGCCATGTCATGGTGAAACTTAGAACGGGCTATCACAATTAAATGCATGTACAACATTCATGGCTGTGCTGTTAACCGTTGAGGAGTTTCTTTATGTGGCGACCATCGGAACTGAACCAACATGTAAAAAAGTAACTCTGTAGGATAAGAGAAAGTGGTTCTAATTCAGGTTGCAAAATTTGACCTAAGCAAACATACATACATACAAACATTGCAAGTTAAATAAAAGCTTTTAAAAATGGTGCCTGTCTGTCTAGATGTTTGTTTGCGCATCACGTACAAGCTACTGAACCGACTGAAATGCGGTTTTCACTGTTGGATATCTTTAGGTTTTAGTTTGGTGTATTTCATATCCCAATCCGATTAGTAGAAGCCGAGCAATCGTTAAAATTATTATTGATGGCTAAAGGAATTTTGATGTAACGAAGTATTTGTGGAATAACACATCTTAAGAAATGACCACGCGTACAAAGACACGAGCACAGCTAATTATAAATATTAATCTTTAAAAGGACAGCAACAAAGTTTTGAAAGCATTTCTCAAACTGTAAAGTTCCCTTTCATATGCCATTAATAATCTTAATTCAGGAAACTTTGTCCAATCTATTTTGATACATTTTTAACTGCAACTTTATTTCGGACGTTCCTTGAATGGCGACACCGGAAAAAAAACTCTAAGCAATTTGGATGAAGTCAACTAAACTTTTATTTCTTCCTGTTGGCGTAAAATTCTTGTGCTTATATTATCGAGAACCAATCGGCAGGCTTAGTAACGAGCTATAACGCTACAAAATTGAAGTCACGTAACGTCAGATTAAAAATTACATAGTCGTAACGCGTTCACATTAGTTACGCGAGCTCGTTCCGAACATGAACGTTACCAGTTTCCTTAAATAAGTCTCTGGTATTGTTGCTGACCAATTTGGACTCTGGAATCTTACTATCTGCAATTCTGCAATTAAGTTTTGAGAGAATGTAAACTTCCGCAGTTGAGACGCATTTGTGTTCGTGTGTACCATCGATGTCACTACAATAATAGTGATCGATGGTCACTATTATTGTAGTGACACATCGATGGTGATACCATACTAGAGTATGGTATCACCATCGATGTGTGCTGGTCGTTTGAGAGTCAAAGAGTGATTTATAGGTGGATGTATCTCAAAAAAAACCTTACTTATTTTACAAAAATGCTTTACTTGGTTTGAAATATGATATGAAACATGATGGAAACATAATCATGTTTCCATCCACACCAATATATTAAAGAGAAACATTGTCTGTTTGTTTGGGGAGCTTTCACGCGTTAACGTCTGGACGGATATCGATAAAATTTGGAATGGAGATAGCTTGTACCCTGGAATAAAACAGAATACTTTTTATCCCAGAAAATAGTAAATTTCCACGGGAAAACTGGAAAATGTTGATTACTCGCTAAGGAACGGTTGCCATGGAAACACAATAATAACAAGTCTGTCAAAAAGCATCAAGAGCGTTGTTGCTATACTTTTGCATTGGTTTTTAAGTCACTGGCGAAAGCTAGTTTATTTATATTTACCGGAACCCTGACTAGTCAACCAAAGATGTGATGAGCACAAATGTTTGTTTCCGAGTCACGGATGTAATATTCGTATCTATGTATGTTTATCTGTTGTCTAGTACCTCATAGTACAGGGTATCCTAGATTGGGGCTAGGTAATTGGTGTGAAATGTCCCGGATATATTTATTTATTTAATTTATTTAGAACTGTCTTCGACCACATTATAAAAAATGAGGTAGAGAAAAAGTAGAGTAGTATTTTATATTATACACAAATACACAATAATAAAACAATATAGCAGTCCTTTTTTATGATTTTTCCAAAACTAGCTTTAGACAAGTATATGTACTTAGATTTTATTACACACTGGCTGTGCCCGCGGCTTTGCCCGCGTGGTCATTTATCTGGGTTACAAATAATTTATGTGTTATTCTAGACTAATTCCAAAACTGCCCTGTACAGTACAAAATACAAAATTTCGTACATATTTCGACATTTTCGACACTCGCAAAGGAATCAAAACCTAATAGGTCCGTTGACCTAGAATCATGAAATTTGACAAGCAGCAGTGTCTTATAACACAAGTAAAGGAAAATCCGAAAAGAGTAAATTTGTAGTTACACAAAATAAAAAACTATTTAAAAAAAACATTATTTCATATATTCTATATAATAAGCTACATTATCAGCGAGAAACATGGGCAGTATTTTACTTTTCAACAAATTTGAGATCTCTAGGAAAATTGCAATAATGTAAGACAAAGTATCAAAAAAAAAGAACGGAATGACTTGTTGCCATAGAAACGAAATAATAACAAGTCAGTCAAGTACGTGAGTAATAATAATGTCTATGGTCAAAAAACACCACGAACGTTGCTACTAAAGATTTTGAAATACGCTTACTGGCGTTTTGTTTTAAAGTTACTACGGGTATGAAAAATGTCGCGGTGTGAGCGGTACCCATGCGAAGCCGGGGCGAGTCACTAGTTTATTATATAAGCATAGATATAGAGATGGGTACACTTCGCCTATTATTTATTCTGTGACTCCGCATCGACTTGTTTGAGTGAGTCTAAAGGTAAAATAGAGATGATATCATTCTTTGACTGACTGTTGACTTCTAAATTCGCAAAATTCATTGCTACTGAAGTAGCTATATAATAAATTTAACAAACAAAGTTTACACAGCCTTGAGAGACTCAATTCTTATGGCACTATGATTATATAAATAATAGTTAAAAAAACTAAATAACACGCTTTATAATAGAAAACCAAACTAAAAAATAGAAAATAATTTTTAATAGTGTAAATAACAAAAAAAATGTTTTAGTTCAAAAAAAACGTGGGGTGCATGGGTCAATAGTTATAAATATTTCATTGACAGATATGAGAAGCACCCCAAGCTTTTTTTTTAAATAAATCATTTTTTCTTATTTACACTATTAATTTTTTTTTTCGATAAATTGCTTTGTCATCGGTCTTTGACAGGTGTGCAAAATTTGAATGAAATCTGACTGTTTAAAGTGGGTCAAAATAGCGTCCAAAAGAGTCGGTTACAAACATACAAACAAACATACAAGTGAAGCTAATATAAAGCGTATAAAAACACTAGCTGTGCCAACCGGCTATGCTCTATGCGTGGTCATTTTTCGGGGTTAAAAGACCTATGAGTTATTCCAGTAGCAAAAGTAATGTAAGTACAATATACTATGTTTCAACAAAATTTGTTAATCCGTCAAATAGTTTTTTATCGATTGCCCGACTTCTAGGTACTCATCGGATTGAGATACTAAGTACATCAATTTTGATTAAAAACTATACTATCCATCAGTGAAAACTGCATAGAAATCGGTCCAGTAGTTTTATGTGATGTGCAAACAGACAAATAAAAAGAGATACATTTAAAAAAAAAACTTGTTCAGTAGCTTAATTTAGTTAAGTCTCTTAGCCTAGACCTTTTTTTTTTAATTATCTTCTAATACTCGTACCTACAGACTTTTTGTCACTTACTGTTTTATTAGAAGTATAGATGGCATTGAATTATTAGAGATTCGACGTGTCAGTTTCGTATCGATAACTCGATCACTCTTTCTCGTCTACTGATAACGCATTGACAGCCAGCTCGCCAAACATAGCCACACATGATTATTCCACAATTCTGTGCCATTGCTGTGTGCTGTGATACAATGTACCTACAACAAAACTCGATGCTTTAAACTTTTACAGCTGTTTATTCAGAAACTATGTTACAAGTAAGTGCTACGCTACTAAAACACTTTGTTTTTCCAAATTATCATTACACACGGTGACCATTGGGTAGTAAACCGTCTTTACCTTGTCACAAAACCTGAAGCAATTTCGCGAACAAACAGTAAAAACGTGACAGCAAAGTTTTAAGCTTCTTTTCAGCTGGACAAAACATTAGTAGCACTTGAACGCTAAACAATACAGTACAAAATAAGAGATTTCAATTCTAATTGGCTGTAAAATATATGTTTGTTCTAAATGTATCAGTAGACGCAAACGTTCCTAGTAGAGAACGTCGAAGCGTAGTGAGTAAAAACAACGAAGGTAGCAATTACTTCGCTTTCAAAGCCACGCTGTTAAACTTTCTTCAGATAGATCTCACGATTCTCTTTATCCATTTGAGCAAATGTAACTTGCATAAATGGATAAAGATTGATGGTTAACTGAGCGCAAGATATGACAGGAATATAATAACCACTAAAAATACAATAAAACATACATGTTCACTAAAGAAAGTAACAAAATAAATCTTTAAAAATGTGTGAGCTGTTAAAAATAACACGACGTATCAAATAACTAAGACTCGAGCTATTCCTGTAACTCTAACACGTTTATTGACGTGACCTTTTTAAGATACCGTTAAATAGGTAGGTATTATAATCTGCCATAAAGCTTATAAGGAAAGTGTGAAACTAGCCATGAACAACATTTTAACTGGACGGCATTAAAGTTATTTACAGCATATGGGACAAAAAGTTACAGAACAGCGGCCCTACCCGCCCCGTGGTCCAGCCGACAAAATATCAATCCAACACACAAAGAAGTCGATATTCCACAGTACAATGAGGAACCTGTTCGTAACTTTATTACCGTCACCTGTAGTACAACTATCTCGTAGGTAGAGACCGGTTCGTTGCGGTCACAAAACCACAAAAAGGCGCACGTCACACTTTCTGTTAGGGGTAATGTTAAACTATGCAATATTGTTGTCCTCCTTTGTAATGATGTGCATTGTCCTACCACGATTCAGATTTAAATATGAGTACGTATTTTATGTTACAGAATAAACCTACCTATATTTCAAAATGCCAAGTGTCTCTCGAAAAGCAACATCAAATAAAAATTAATTGACTCTGTTTGCTAAGAATCGGTCGAGCTTGGCTTTACCTTCACATTTAAAACCTTTTGTAACGCAGTTAAGCATAGTTACTAGGTGAGGCCAAGAATATCCGTTCGTAGACGTAAATAACATGACATGCAGTTGCCATCACCCAGTCGTATCTTTTTTTTGACAATAGGTTTGGTCACGTCATATAACACGAAAACACAAATGCTTAATTTCTTGACCTCTTTCAAAATTTATTGAGGTACTATTTACGGAGAACTCGAAATTACCACTACGGAATACAGCAAGTTTACTACGCTGCTGTTCATATCAAAAGCGTTTATATTTCGTTCTGAGAGCTTTATTGCAGGTATAGAGTACCTACTCGTAAACCTACATCGGCATAAAACGACCAGTAATGTAAATTCTGAGAAGCGTCAGAGTTTATAAGTAAAACAAACAAGCCAAGTCGTGGGAGGCTGGCTGGATCCAGCTAAGCAGAGCCACAAACTGTATTGCGCCAATGCGCAAAACAATCTACGGGAACCTTGCTAGGAAATGTTAACCGGTGACCATTAAAACGGTCTACGTTTTTCTATCTAGTCTAGACTAAAGTGGGCACTAACAGCTATAAATACCTACGTACCAATTGCGATTCAGAAAATATCTGATTACAGCAGAGAAATTCACTATGGCATATCAGATACCTCGAGCATTAGGTAATTGTTGATCACAGATCTCACCTCTTTCTTTTGGTTTAGAAATTCGATACTACGAAATTGATCTGCACAAGCCCGTTTACTTTTACTATTAGACTTGTTATAATTGGCAAATAACGATTTATTGTAGGAAATAACTAGTATAGTAGAGAACTGTTCACGCTTCGTAAGCAATGGACAATCAATCAAGCAAGACTTACGGAGCCTTTGATCAACGTGCTCACGTTAACTATAAATTAATATTACCTACGATAAAAACTTCCTTGGCTAAATGCAAGACATCCGCAGTGAAGTGGGCGATTCAATATTAATGGTTCCCGTCACACAACAAAATGAATTATATAACAACTTAATGTCATGTCACGTAGGCTTTTAGGCGATGGATTGTGTTCGAATGTGGGTCAGACAATGTTTACCATTACAGCGGCTTTAAACTAATAGGTTTCCACGACAATTTGCCGCAGGGCTCCAGGTCATGCATCGATCTCAATCGACCTGTGTTCTAAAAAGTGGGGTTTACAACAGCACAATGGAACGAGGATTGTAATCTAACTGACTGAGAATAAACCTGAGTATTTTATTGTCAGCTGTAAACGATTCATTGTTTGAGTTGGCATTTCATCGCTGTTTATCGGCGGTTTCGGTATGCTCACCCAGAGCCCTAAGCGGGTTCGGTGGAGGTGTATAAGTTTAGCAGGCGGTTAGTTCGCACTAGTGGGTTTCGCCTTTACAGTCGGGGTCAACGTTTCTCGGCTCGTCAACAAATCCATCGACGAGAATAACCCGTTACACTGCATCAGCTTCAACAGGGTTTCACTCGCCTAGATCATTTTATACCGTCTCCGTTTTTAAAGGCTGATGTGAAGAGAGAAGGTGCAACTGTCTACAAATAGACCAAGTGTCTCTTGTCCAATTTCTCTAATTGGATCTCCAACTAACTCTGCTGTGTTATTGTCTAAAAATACGTTAGCTATATAAAAATCGCTAAGTTGAACTTGTAATGTTTCTATTTCAAAGTAGTAGTTCTATTTCAGTATAATTTAAAGGGCAGTTATATTTTGCTACTTGGCAAATGTATTATAAGTACTCTTCTACTTAAACAATATAATAATGTGCAAATAGCATTAATACAGGAGTCTAGTTTCGAGTACCAAAATGATTTTGATTACAAAGCAAATACATAAAACTATAAATTAGATGTCTACATTATTATAAAACTATAAATTAGATGGTGAAGTCTGTATGTAAATGACTGGATTTAGAATGAATTAAAAAAAATACAGAAGTAGGTGGGTCGAACTATATTGATTGTAGAATCCCAAAGTATAAGGTTTTTAAATGCGTGGTCTAATTTATGTCGGACAGGGTATCACGCAAAAGCTATTGTGGAAGCCGTGGAGGTTTATAATTTTATTTCACTAAATAAAGTACCTACCGTGTAGGATATGTCCACGCAGCGTCTTAGCAATGACATACGTAATTATTTGCAGAATAAATAAGCTCTCTATCAAAAGTTGTTTTAAAATAAGTCAGTACTTATCGAAAATATTAAAAAGTAGTTCTCAGAGACAAAAATAAAGGTACTCGTAAATAGGAGCACTTGGTGTACTTAGTCTGCGCGGACGAAGACGCGGACAAAGGCTAGTTTTTTAAAAAGATTTCATATTATACGGAACAATGCAGATTGAGAACTGTAACTTATTGTATAACCAACTGCGAAAACCTATTTTCCGGAGTTTACTTTCTGAGATAGATTTTAAGTTCTAATCTAAACTAAATTGATTACTTTGATTACTTTGCCGTTTTTATCCGGTTGAGGTACCTATTGCGGTAAATTAGCTAACTCAAAAAGACAAGTTTGGCAGTCGTCTTATAACGGTAATATCTTGGTCGTGAATCTATTTTGACCACAGTTACCTACCAATTTTATACAAAACATATTTGATAAATATTATTGTGCTTCGAAAAATTTATTCCTCGTGCGTGCTGTAACAATAAAAATCTTATCTTTCACTCATGCTCGTAGAGGTAGATAACTTATTAACGTAACCAGTTACATCAGTAACAGTAACTATAACTCATTGCACCTTTACCATTATGTTTTACCTTTATTAAGCAGAAGATAAGACTAAAAATCCAATGTCTCAGGGTCACGAGCGCAGTACACTGACGCCCAAGATGCTTGAACTAAGCTTTGGGTTGCAATGGTGTGCAATGTTACCATCAGCAGGCGAGCGATCTCGTCATTCAATTTAATAAAAAATACATAATATTACATATCTCTCCGATTTCATGCTTTCCAATCGAGCTATTTCTATCAATTAACAGTTTTCGTACAATTACTTTTTGCGTGCACCGTGCAGGCATTGTGAGGCAGATTGGAAACACGAAGTAGATTACGGCATCTTGATTAACAACTAATTCAAATTAAAAACAATTTATTTATTAAACCCAAGAAGCAAGATTTTGATGGTGATTATGAATGGGGAGTTGTTGCAGTATCTGTACTACATTTTATATCAGTTGTCGTTTCTTTCGTTAACTTCTACTCTAGTTTACAAAGTCCCAAAAGTGAGACCTAAAAAGTAAATACGAACTCGAGTCCGTAAAAAGCAATGCGCCGTGTTTTCAGTGCACGTCATTTGCTTCTTTTTTTTTAATATGCCATGAAATCTGCATAGAGTCTACCATACAAAACTCTAATGCAACTTTTATTCAAGACCAGCTGTACCCGCGGTTTCGCACGCGTGGTCATTTCTCTAAGTTAAAAGTACTCTATGTATGTACTATTCCAACACCTAAAATACCAATATACCAACATTTGATCAAAATTCCTTCAGCCATCAAAAAGTTTTTATTGATTGCTCGGCTTCTACTTACCGGATTCAGATACCAAGTTCACTAGTTAAGTCAAATCCTAAGCTATCCAACAGTGAAAACCGCATCGCAATCGGTCCAGTAGTTTTTACGTGATGCGCGAACAAACATACAGACAAACAAACAGACAGACATGAATTGAAAAAATGTTATATTCTTGTTCAGTAGCTTATTTGTACTTAAAATTTTAGTCTAGACCTTTTGTATCTTCTTTGTACAGACTTTTTCTTTCTTATTGCTTTATTAGAAGTACTAGATTTCCCGCCCGCGGCTTCGTCCGCGCGGACTACTGTTTATCGGGAAAATAACTATCCTATGTTCTTCTAGAATATTAAAAACCAATGCAAAAGTAGGTATAGCACCAATTCTCTTGAAGTTTTTTGACAGACCTTTTATTTCGTTTCCATGGCAACCGATCCTTACGGCGAGTAATCAACATTTTCCAGTTTTCCCGTGGAAACTTTCAATTTTCCGGGATAAAAAGTATACTAGCTATCTCCATTCCAAATTTCATCAAAATCGCGTGAAAGCTCCCCAAACAAGCAAACACACAAAGTTTTAACTTTTATATATTAGTATGGATAGATAGATAGATAGAAGAATTAACAACATAATATTTGAGTTTTGTTTATACAAACGATACTTATCTTTTGGGTATAAATGCATTAGGCGAAGGGTAAATAAATAAAGTTCAGAGTGTGTACACTTGTGCAGGAAATACACAATTTGTTGGTAACTACGAAGTGGAATATGCTTCGTGTTATTTTGTAGGGTTCCAAACCCTAAAATAAAAAGGGGAAAAAAATAAACAGATATGATGAGACATTGAGGTTTGTATGTCTGTTATAGATTTGAATTACATCTACATTGAAAAATAGCATGCATCTTTTGATTAATTATTTGTAAGTGCGTGACCATAGCTTCTATGTATGTGTTTCGTTTCATTTTATTAACAGTTTTTGTCCTTTACTTATTTTGCCTTTATAAAAATGTTGCGTCCATTTTAGACGCTAATTCGGTACTACCTACATCTACATCTTCTATGAAACGAGGATAATGTTCAAAAATCAATACCTACAGTTTTAAAATGTTTTTGAAGGAATTTTATATCAACTTCAATTTGACTTATTGAGTATTTTGAATTGTATTGTATTCACAGAAATCATAATAATAAGGCAATATTTGGATTTCTGTGAGTGTATTCAATTGATTGGCATCGTATTCTATCGCCTTTTTATTTGAGAAAGGTGAGTTCTCCACTCTGTAAAACATGTTTGTGCCATGTTTCCATTGCTTTACAATTAGCAGTTGCTCGCATGTGAAGTTGTGGATCGAGCTCATACTTTCTACAGCTGATATCGCGATACAATGGAATGATTTATGTAATATACCAACATCGTATTGAATAATAGTTTCTAATGAGCCTCGTAAATCGGTTTATTTATTGGTCATTTCGATAGGGAACTCTAACTCTACATATTTTGAGGTAGAGTAAAGAGCGCGTTTGTAACTTAATTATAACAAGTTTCGTTTAACAGTAGATATATCAAAACTCTATAAAATCTGCGTCTTAATTGAATATAGTAAGTTTAAAATTAGTAAATTTTAAGTTGAAATAACGACTTTTTGTATGACATGCTACATAGCAAGAGTATGCCAAGACAAAATGAAAAAAACATCTCTTTGAAACTAACATACTCAAGAACTGCAGAATAGTCTGTCTAATAGTTAAACATGTGTATTTGTTCAACTGCGTCCTACATACTTCACAAGCGAAGATGAACAGGGCTTGCTGGTATTTGCATTCTTAGAAAACAAATTGTTCTTTTGTTTACTAGTAGCTGCATTGTCCGATTTGCTTACAAACCAACTGATAGCAAAACAATATCAAATCTAGCCATAAGTCATAACGAAACACGATATCATTATCATGATTGTTTACTCTAACATTAATGACTAGAGTTAACTTGTTTAACCAGTTTCCCGATGCCGGTAGCGGTACAGTAAAATACATGAAAAGACAGTCAAGTATTTTAATAGCAGATATACCTACCTACTTATTTATAAATTAGGTCAAAGCAGACCCTAGCGTTCAACGAATGGAGCAAGTTGCCAAAACTTACTGTAACTTCATTAAAATGTGTAAACAAATTAACAATTCGCCGTAGCAATTACCTACTTTGCGCAACTTAACGCGGTTTGCGTTAACGTAAGAAAACTTACGCGTGTTTCAAAAGTTATTTAAGTATTGAAATTTAAATTGTGACACCACACAGAAGTAAACTTGAAAGCGAACAGTTCACGTGACGCGTGCATTTTCCATGTTAATGTCATTATCGTTTGTCAATCAGTGCGGTCGACGCTCATTAATTTAACACTTCACTGGCATAAGTGGCATTTTCTTGTAGGAAATGCGGTATGCGGGTAACCTGGGTTCGAGTGGGGAATCCATTGATTTTTCGCGGTGCAAGTTTGACGTCACGGTCGCGACAGTGCGGCGCGCGCCGGCCGCGTCCACAGCCACACGACGACTGGCAGTGCGGGCCCAGCCGAGAGGAAATGCTAGTTACCATGCGGTCCTTCGCCTGCTCCCAGTGTCACTGTTGACCTTCCGCATCGATCTGATGCCATCTCAGCTGATTCAGGTTCTGGGACTGACTTTAGGGAGTTTGCAGTGTGTTTTCATCGTCATTCTTGCGAGCTTATACAACAGATTCATGATGCGAAATACAAGTTTTTTTTTAAACCGGGGTAGAGCCGCTAGCCGTAGAATACATGAGCATTATACCTATCAATGATTTTAAATAATGTAACTACTTACCTCAAAATAATATGTATAGGGAAAATTATTACTATGTTGTTATTATATATAGTTGAACCACAGAATAAATAAAGCACACAAAAATAAGTTTAAAGAGGTAATTAATATTTCAATATACCTACTATAGTGTAAATTTTTTACAGATCCAGCACAGTTACCTGTAGTATAAGTTGTTTTTGTTTAATTAGCAAGCATCTAAATTAATAAAATTTTCGTGGCCTTATAATGTATTTATTTATTTCATGAGTTCTACCGTAGGTAAACATTTGTATTATTTTGTTTCTCTTAGCTCTGCTCCTACAACACAGTCATAACGGTCATGATACTCATCACTAATGACATTCAACAATGATACCCGACTGTGTAAAACCAGTAAAACCTTACTGTCAATATCGAGCCTAGCTAGAAACTAGTTGCCTCGTACGTACCAGTTAATTGGAAACCTGAATAGTTTAAAGAGCCTACGAAAATTATGAGAGCAAAGCATATTAACGTGATTCAACGTTGTTGCACGGGTTCGTTTCGAGAAAGATTTTGTCTGAGATGCCGTCTATACTAAACCTACGTGTAAATACACTGCAGAAAATGGATGACGCAAGCCTAAGGAGCTATCCGAAGTATTTTCAGAATAACTTTCGTTTTTAGAACATAACACATTCGACAGAAACTTTGTCCTATGTTTGGTATTAAGACAGAAACAGTACTGTACAGTTCAGTGGTAAAATATTCGGAGCACATCATACTTCCATCAAGTAGTATTATTATTTATTAGGTGCTTCAATTCAAGATAACTATTAGTTCCTTACAATATTGTTATAGAAAAATAGCGTGAGCCTGCATTAACTTTGTTCATGTAAGTACATGAACAAAGTTAATGCAGGGTATGACTTGTGAGTACTATCACAGAATTAAAAATAGTGTACTATTATTAATTCTTTGTCTGTGTTATCTGCTACACAACTACTACTAACACTACACATACGCACCACACACACAACACACACACACACACATACAACAACCTACACCGGACTCCTGAGTCTGAGAAATTATATTTCTAAAACTCTCAAACTATTGTCTTATAGATTTTATATCACAAAAAGTAATTAATAGACAAATCTGGATAAATAATTAGCAGTTTTTATGATTTTACTAACAAAATGTAAACAGTCTGGCTTGATATTGGCTGATACTTATCGAAAACTATACGATCAAATGAAACTTTCGACACCTTTGCTCAAATAAATAACGTAGGCGTTACACAGTAACTAACGACTCCATAATTTACATCATATTATTATTTATTTTAGTCAGCGGTACTCTTACGCAATTTTGACGACACTTTCTTCGTCAGTTATTTGACACCATTCAGAGACTACATTATTTGATTCCTTTGTCGTTGCTATATTTTAAATATACTTTTTTATTTATTTATTTATCTATGTTTATTTAAATTACTTATATGTAATTATTATTATATATATATATATAAATTATTCATATTTAATTTCATTTTTTATACTCTTATATTTATTTTTTTCCGCGCCCTCTGGGCTTTAGCTGAAAACCAGCGCTGCGTGCCTTCGGCAAACAGCCTAATGCTGAGTTAAGGCCCATTCATCACCACATTAATTATCTACTTTTACCTTTACTTTGTTTTCCTTTTCTATTGTTCCTCCTTAATTTTTCTAATTATTTGTATCTTTTATTTTTGTGTATGTAGAATAAATGTATTTTCTTTCTTTCTTTCTTTCTTTCATTAGTAAAAGCCACAGTATTTTGATACCAACTAGTCCGTAAATAGTTATCATTATTTTATCTGTCTGTAGCATAATATGTCGACGTAAAATATTAAAGTACCAATCAACCTAGAAAATTATTAATGTTTCAGGTTTTTATTAGAGAGGTTGATATTATGTCTCATTATAATTTATCGAAGCGTTCTTATATAGCAAATGCTTAACGGTGAACAGTGAAGTTTTTCTTCACTTGTTATGTAGCTAACAGTCGAGCTACATAACAAGTGAAGAAAAGATCTATAGCACTAAAAACTTACGTAACATAATAATCTATACTTAAAATAAAGCAATAAGAACGAAAAAGTCTGTACAATGAAGATAATAAAAAAAAGGTCTATGGTACTTAAAATAAGCTACTAACAATAACAAGTAAGAACAAGAATATAACATTATTTTAAATAGTGTCTGTCTGTTTGTTCGGTTGTTTGTTTGTTAGTTTGTCTGTATGTTTGTTCGCGCATCACTTAAAACTACAGGACCGATTGCGATGCGGTTTTTACTGTTGGATATCTTAGCTTAAAAACTGGGGTACTTGGTATCCCAATCGGATGAGTAGAAGCCGAGCAATCGATAAGAATATTTTTGACGGCTGAAGAAATGTTGATCAAACTAGAGAAATGACTACGCGTGCGAAGCCGCGGGCATTAGCTAGTAACTGATAAAATAATGCTTTTTCTAGTCCCCAAACATATTTTATTAAATTATAACTATAGCTATATAAAATAAATAGAAAAATAGAAATAGAAAAAACTTTACTTTTTTATATAGCTATGCTAAGCATGATCAACCTTCACCGTCACGTCACCTCAATTATTAGTAATAGCCTACTGCGTCGCATCAAGTGAGATAAATGTGTTCAATTGGTTCAAACGCTAAAATTCCGCCAAGTGTAAAAGCTACATACATACCTACCTAATTATCATTATTAACTATCAAAGCTATTATAATAATCAACTAAATTGCAGCTAGTTACTTTATAATTCGGTAAAAAGTTATAAAAGTTCTACCAAAGATACTGTTAGATTTTTAGATGGACATTGGACAAATCATTCATTCTCAACATCTCAACCGATTGTTTTCCGTTCGCTAGCCTCCCAGTTGCCATGAAAATGGTAGGTATGCAGCCTTGAAATAGGTATTACAAAACTATTGCGTTGTTATCACCGGCGCAGTGTGGACACACACTCGGGCACGCTGGCACACGTGATTATCTCAATCTTTCAAATAGATCTTGGTACTACTCGTTCATCTCTAGTTGATAAACAACTGTTGAAAATACACTGGCCTTCAAAACAGTACCACACTTTTAAAATTATAGTTTAAGTATAATTTTAAAAGTGTGTAATAGTTTTTTTATGTGTTGACATCTAATGGCACGGTACGGGGATAACATAGACTAATGGCGCGGCGACGCGAGCGCACGGCGACGCGCTTTTCCGCCTCAGCTCGGCCATATTCGATGTTTACACATCTGCCAGGCGCCCCGCGATGTTTTCAAAATCTAAGCTATCCAAGAGTCAAAATCGCATCGCAATCGGTCCAGGTATTAACGTGATGCGCTCACAGACAGACACCAATTTTTTTGTTTTTTCTTTTATTAAGTTAAAAGCATTATTACTAATGTAACTATCTATCTATGTATAAACTATCATTTCAAAGAAATGATAGTTTATTTCACAGAAGTTGTTAACGAGTGCAATAACAATTACATATACTTAGCTATAAGTATAGGTATAGGAAAATAGGTACACGGGTAGATAAGCATACGTATGAAGAAGACTTTGTGCTATACAGAATGTAAGCGAGATAACACATAAGTGAAATAAATATTATTTCGTATATGCCTAGCAAATAGGAAGACGTAGGGTATATGGTAAATATAATCTACGTGCCATGACGTATGACATCTAAAGCATGCTGGATGGCCGCGTACCTCTTTAGGAATAGTTATAAACATGCAGCCACAGAAAGACTGAAACTTTCTGTAGATGCATGATATTAGAGAGGTACAGGTTCGCTCAGGTAATCCGCGCTTTGTAAAAGGTACTTATTTACACAAGCAAAGTATTCCTGAGCCAGCTAAGTAATGCTCATTCCTTATCAGTTAAAAATGTAAAACGTAGATGGTAAGAGCGATAGAAAGCTCACGGGGAGAAACGTTTCTATATTCGGCAAAGTTTGTTGACTTTCGATAAGTCATACATAGGAATGTTCCAAAACTGGACAAACTTTAGGAACATACCTAAAGTTTGGGTACCGTCCTAGTACGGGTTAGAGCAGGTCATATGATCGGAAGTTCTCCTCGCACTCGTGGCAAAGCCATTAAAGTTAGGCTCTCTTCGTGGTGACGATTCGAGGTAGAACCGTAGGGGACTTCTGGGACAACTTTTTATGCCTATTCCTGAGCGTGAGAAAATAAATTCGTAGAACAATGGGTCGGTCTCTATACACCGAATAAGATAGAATAAATAAAATAAAATAAATATATTCGGGACAATTCCACACCAATTACCTAGCCGCAAACTAGGATACCCTGTACTATGGGTACTGGATAACGGATAAACATACATAGATACGAATATTATAACAGCCATGACTTGGAAACAAACATTTCAACTCATCACACAAATGATTGCACCTTGCAGGATTCGAACCCGCGCCCGTTTGATTACGTACCTAGGATCACTAGCCACGAGACCAACCGGTCGTCAAATCACCCAATACGAGAGTTTCGCTTGTTTTGAGCAAACTATATAAACCCATACTGCTAAGAATTTGTGTGCATTCGTCAAGTTCCCGTTCGCAGTAGCTGTTGAAGACAAGAAGCTCTCCTACAAGTGACCAATAATAATGATAGTAGCACCACAAAGTATATTAAGGCTCCGGATAGCCAACCTTTGTAACCGGGATATCAAAACTATAAAAACGAATACTATCCTTGTTTTATAAAGTTGTAAATTATACAATTTAAAATGTTACCAAGTGTGTTTCGTTTCATCCTCCAATCCTGAGCTCAACAAAGACTCATTTTCTCTGCAACTGGGATTACACATATTTTTTTGTTAAATTATCTTAGATAGATACTTCGATATTCATTCCATCGATGAGAACGTCAAAGCGAGGTTTTGTAGGAAACTATATATTTTTTTCTATCAAGCCAAATTTATTTAATCGTGTTTCGGAGACCACATCCGGATAAAGTATTTTGTGAACATTTATTACACATAAAAAAATAAAGTCAATTAACCGTTTTCAAAGGCCTAGTTTTAAATATTCGTGAGGACGAATCGTCAAATTTGGAGCCCATTTCACCTGAAACAACAGTTCCGGCAAAATCAACAACTTAACGGATCCCACGAGTTAAGAAACGGCGACGGGTCAGTCGCAGGAGGAGATGGAGACGATCTTAGCGCCTACCTGAAATATTGGCCAGTTAATATTGCCTACCTGAAATATTAACCCAAAATCGAGAAAAGTGGAAGAAAGGGAGGGAGGCCTTTGCACTGCAGTGGGACTCATAATAATAATGATCCGGTACCAGCGACAATTAAGAATATTGTCTTCAAATGAATTCACAAATTCTAGTTAAAGAAAAAGAGGTAGTTATGTTAACTCCATCAGTTCAATAACCAGTTCATCAACATCATCATTCTATTGCGTTCCCACTGTTGGGACAATGACTTCTTCTCATACATAGTGTGGTCCATCATCCTGCATGCAGGCCTAGTGCAGATGGATGACCATGGATGACATATTGTCCTTGAATTTTATGATTCTTGTATAATTTTGACATGCCGGTTTTTAGGGTTCCATAGTCAAACAAGGAACCCTTATAGTTTCGTTTGTAGCCATTATATTCAGAAACAATCAACACTGCAAAGTTGAAATTGGCACATGTATAGACATTTAAATCCGCTACGTAGGTGTATAAAATACGTATTTTTTCCCCAGTGGCTCCCATATATGAAATATGAAGTTATTTTTGTTTTACATTGATTGGGGTCGAGTGGAATAGGTTTTTGTAATATGAATTATAATGAGGTTTCTTTGTCAGTTTTTTCTATTTGGTCCCGTTTACGAAATATTATTGAAAAGTTTCCTTTTTGCTTCAATTGCATTCTCACCCTCTAACTCATAAAGTAGAGAACAAAAAAATACAATGTTGGGCCCTAGCGAATAATACGAATTTAGTAACAAAATTGTCAAGGCTATTTTGTTACCTACTAGTTTACAAGCTACATCCGAGCAATATAACACATTTCCTGCGTCAATGAACAAATTCCATAGTGAGAAACATGATCCAACCTTATAAACAACTTTGTTGGCGTATAACGTTAAAGCTACCGGACCGATTGCAATGCGGTTTTCATAGTTTGATAGCTTAGAATTCTGGCTACGGAAGCCAAGTCTATGCGTGTCCGATACGCATTTGGCCGGTTTTATTTCCTGATGTTTCTATCAGCAATTATAAAGGCATAGTTTGGATGGATGTACGTACTCATAACAATACTTCTTAAAATACTTAAACTATAATTTTAAAAGTGTGTAATAGTTTTTTTATGTGTTGACATCTAATGGCACGGTACGGGGATAACATAGACTAATGGCGCGGCGACGCGAGCGCACGGCGACGCGCTTTTCCGCCTCAGCTCGGCCATATTCGATGTTTACACATCTGCCAGGCGCCCCGCGATGTTTTCAAAATCTAAGCTATCCAAGAGTCAAAATCGCATCGCAATCGGTCCAGGTATTAACGTGATGCGCTCACAGACAGACACCAATTTTTTTGTTTTTTCTTTTATTAAGTTAAAAGCATTATTACTAATGTAACTATCTATCTATGTATAAACTATCATTTCAAAGAAAGTTGATGAAATTTGCTATTTTTTATTTCAAAACGATGACTTCTATAGTTTACGAAAAATTGCAATTTTAAAAGTGTTAAGTTTTGACGGCCACTGTAGATTTTTGTATAACTCACGATAAAAAAATTGTTTTAAGAAGTATTGTTATGAGTACGTACATCCATCCAAACTATGCCTTTATAATTGCTGATAGAAACATCAGGAAATAAAACCGGCCAAATGCGTATCGGACACGCATAGACTTGGCTTCCGTAGCCAGAATTCTAAGCTATCAAACTATGAAAACCGCATTGCAATCGGTCCGGTAGCTTTAACGTTATACGCCAACAAAGTTGTTTATAAGGTTGGATCATGTTTCTCACTATGGAATTTGTTCATTGACGCAGGAAATGTGTTATATTGCTCGGATGTAGCTTGTAAACTAGTAGGTAACAAAATAGCCTTGACAATTTTGTTACTAAATTCGTATTATTCGCTAGGGCCCAACATTGTATTTTTTTGTTCTCTACTTTATGAGTTAGAGGGTGAGAATGCAATTGAAGCAAAAAGGAAACTTTTCAATAATATTTCGTAAACGGGACCAAATAGAAAAAACTGACAAAGAAACCTCATTATAATTCATATTACAAAAACCTATTCCACTCGACCCCAATCAATGTAAAACAAAAATAACTTCATATTTCATATATGGGAGCCACTGGGGAAAAAATACGTATTTTATACACCTACGTAGCGGATTTAAATGTCTATACATGTGCCAATTTCAACTTTGCAGTGTTGATTGTTTCTGAATATAATGGCTACAAACGAAACTATAAGGGTTCCTTGTTTGACTATGGAACCCTAAAAACCGGCATGTCAAAATTATACAAGAATCATAAAATTCAAGGACAATATGTCATCCATGGTCATCCATCTGCACTAGGCCTGCATGCAGGATGATGGACCACACTATGTATGAGAAGAAGTCATTGTCCCAACAGTGGGAACGCAATAGAATGATGATGTTGATGAACTGGTTATTGAACTGATGGAGTTAACATAACTACCTCTTTTTCTTTAACTAGAATTTGTGAATTCATTTGAAGACAATATTCTTAATTGTCGCTGGTACCGGATCATTATTATTATGAGTCCCACTGCAGTGCAAAGGCCTCCCTCCCTTTCTTCCACTTTTCTCGATTTTGGGTTAATATTTCAGGTAGGCAATATTAACTGGCCAATATTTCAGGTAGGCGCTAAGATCGTCTCCATCTCCTCCTGCGACTGACCCGTCGCCGTTTCTTAACTCGTGGGATCCGTTAAGTTGTTGATTTTGCCGGAACTGTTGTTTCAGGTGAAATGGGCTCCAAATTTGACGATTCGTCCTCACGAATATTTAAAACTAGGCCTTTGAAAACGGTTAATTGACTTTATTTTTTTATGTGTAATAAATGTTCACAAAATACTTTATCCGGATGTGGTCTCCGAAACACGATTAAATAAATTTGGCTTGATAGAAAAAAATATATAGTTTCCTACAAAACCTCGCTTTGACGTTCTCATCGATGGAATGAATATCGAAGTATCTATCTAAGATAATTTAACAAAAAAATATGTGTAATCCCAGTTGCAGAGAAAATGAGTCTTTGTTGAGCTCAGGATTGGAGGATGAAACGAAACACACTTGGTAACATTTTAAATTGTATAATTTACAACTTTATAAAACAAGGATAGTATTCGTTTTTATAGTTTTGATATCCCGGTTACAAAGGTTGGCTATCCGGAGCCTTAATATACTTTGTGGTGCTACTATCATTATTATTGGTCACTTGTAGGAGAGCTTCTTGTCTTCAACAGCTACTGCGAACGGGAACTTGACGAATGCACACAAATTCTTAGCAGTATGGGTTTATATAGTTTGCTCAAAACAAGCGAAACTCTCGTATTGGGTGATTTGACGACCGGTTGGTCTCGTGGCTAGTGATCCTAGGTACGTAATCAAACGGGCGCGGGTTCGAATCCTGCAAGGTGCAATCATTTGTGTGATGAGTTGAAATGTTTGTTTCCAAGTCATGGCTGTTATAATATTCGTATCTATGTATGTTTATCCGTTATCCAGTACCCATAGTACAGGGTATCCTAGTTTGCGGCTAGGTAATTGGTGTGGAATTGTCCCGAATATATTTATTTTATTTTATTTATTCTATCTTATTCGGTGTATAGAGACCGACCCATTGTTCTACGAATTTATTTTCTCACGCTCAGGAATAGGCATAAAAAGTTGTCCCAGAAGTCCCCTACGGTTCTACCTCGAATCGTCACCACGAAGAGAGCCTAACTTTAATGGCTTTGCCACGAGTGCGAGGAGAACTTCCGATCATATGACCTGCTCTAACCCGTACTAGGACGGTACCCAAACTTTAGGTATGTTCCTAAAGTTTGTCCAGTTTTGGAACATTCCTATGTATGACTTATCGAAAGTCAACAAACTTTGCCGAATATAGAAACGTTTCTCCCCGTGAGCTTTCTATCGCTCTTACCATCTACGTTTTACATTTTTAACTGATAAGGAATGAGCATTACTTAGCTGGCTCAGGAATACTTTGCTTGTGTAAATAAGTACCTTTTACAAAGCGCGGATTACCTGAGCGAACCTGTACCTCTCTAATATCATGCATCTACAGAAAGTTTCAGTCTTTCTGTGGCTGCATGTTTGTAACTATTCCTAAAGAGGTACGCGGCCATCCAGCATGCTTTAGATGTCATACGTCATGGCACGTAGATTATATTTACCATATACCCTACGTCTTCCTATTTGCTAGGCATATACGAAATAATATTTATTTCACTTATGTGTTATCTCGCTTACATTCTGTATAGCACAAAGTCTTCTTCATACGTATGCTTATCTACCCGTGTACCTATTTTCCTATACCTATACTTATAGCTAAGTATATGTAATTGTTATTGCACTCGTTAACAACTTCTGTGAAATCAGTTTTTTGAAAAATCGAAAGATTATTAAAAAAATAAAAATTACATTGCTAATATTAACTATAATCGGCTCCTGAGACGCATCACCTCTGCTGCTTAACCTGCACCTTGAAGAGCAGGACAAAAATGTTGGCTCCTATAGCGCCTTAATTAAAAAATCTGTCCCTGGAGCCTTCACAGTTGTCATTCTGTGATACATATTTCAGTGTACCTATAATACCTATGCATTGCGTTGCGATCTGTCCAGGATTAGCAGCAGAAATTTAGTCATGCTGTAGACCTACGTTATCTGGATTACCGACCAAATGGAAACAAAAGGAGGACATTGACCTTTTTTAATAGGTAGGCATACTTTTTAGGTATATGTTAGGCACTCGTTTCTTCGATTCAGGCATACATTTGACTTTTAATTACGCTCATTTCAAGCTAATTGTTCCTACTGAACTGTAGTAATTTATTTAGTCCCGTGACTAATGAACTTTCTCTAAATAAGGGTAGGTAAATTAAGCTGAAATTCAGCTTAATTTTAGCACCCACTTAAACAAATGAGGCCTATTAGCTGCGACCTAGAACTTTACTAATAACAGTAACTATGTAAAAAAACTGTGTAAAACAAATAGCTTTAATATTAATGGCTGTTGCACCAATATTTAGGCTCCGCGAAGGTTTGAACTAACTGAAAAGTAATTCTGAATGGAACTGCCTCATTTTTGCTCCAACAAAGCATTTATGGTATAAGGGGTTTTGCGTAAGATCGTGGAAATTCATTCTTTAATACAAAGTACAAACGTACAAGATTGAGCTTTGCTATATCGATGTTTTAAACTTATTGTTTTGAAAAAAAAACGATCAGAAAGGACTAAATAAACTAAAACTTGCTCTAATTTTGAAAGCATAAGTTTTAAATCCAAAAAGTTTTACACTTCGTATTATTATTATCTACCTAGTTATTCCTTACCATAAGTATGGCCTAGCCAATGTTTAGTTATTTATTTATATTCATTTGTGCTAAACGAAACAACGATAGAATGGGAGTCGACAAGGAACTCTCTTATAATCGAACAGTTAAATAAAACATTGGTTGTAATCTTGATTGAACTGTCACTGCGGCTACCCAACACCTCTGTCTGGAGTATTCTCATATAGGGTATCTGTCAAACCATGTTAGTAATTCTAGGTACTCACTCATTAAAGGGAAGCGGCCCGACGAATGCTTGGCCGGAGGCGTGCTGATGGCACTGATGTCACTCTGCGAGCTATGCAAGCTGCTCTTGCCGCTACCATTGGCTGAGCCAAGGTCCAGGCGCATGCGCATGTGACGGCTAAAAGAAAAGGATGTATTATGCAAAAAATACTCTGAACAAAATAATAAGGCTACAAGAATACAGATAATCAAAATCAAATAACAAAAGGTTTAACTACTTCTTAACAAAGCTATGACCACATAGCTAATACCTAATATTGTCTGTGGTTATGACTATTAACCTAAGGGTTCAAGATGAAATTAAATACCCTTCTGAGAGACTTACTTTACAAAGGTATAAAGAATTTGGTTATGCTGATGGATGACATAAATACTTTTCAATGGGTTTTAAAAACTTACCTTTTAGGTTTTACGTTGCTGCTAGGAGATTTAGAGCTGAGCATTCTGCTCACGCTGCAAGAAGTTTGCGATCTTTGCAGTGAAAAGGAGCAGTCTACCTTCGATTTAATATCCTTAAACGATTTTATTTTGTAGTCACTCTTCAGTTCTAAAGTGTTCTTTTTAGACAAGTTTTCGCGCCTGTCAGTTTTCTTAACTGACTTCGGACTGCTCTGCACGCTATTGTCGGCTTCAGTCTTCCTGTTTGCCAGCATGCTCTTCAGTTTACTTGGCACATCACGTTTAGGCATTTTGTACTTTTTCAAAGTGAACCTTTTCTCTTCCTTCTTTTCAACGCATCGCACATCCTTCTCACTATTCAACGAATTGCGTTTACTGGTATTCTTAGGCGTTTCATTATCATCGACAAAGATAGGACCTTTTGGAGTTTGTTGATCATTGTCTTGCGTTGGGGAAAAGTATGCATTAATGTTTCCTGTGCTGTTTTTCTGACTGCATTCAGATCGTGTAGAAGGAGTACTGCCTTCTGGTGACATATCATCAATAACGTTCAAGAAAACTGGAGAAGAACGATGGTTTTCGAAATCAGTGTAAACTCCGCTAGATTCCATGCATGAATCTTCGTTTCTGTTTACAATCAATGGTGGGTTTCCGTTGCCATTCTTTCCACCGTAAAGAGCACCGTCAATAACTTGCGCTCTTCTGTCTCCCCTTTGCATGTGATCATCCAAACCATCTGCATCGCTCTCAGTGAAAAAATCCGAGTCAGTCATTGGATCTGCCCTTCTAGTCACGGGAACATTTTGCCAGTCCATTTCTATTGCATCTTCCCGAATCTCCATTGAATGATCTGCTCCTCTGCTCACTGGTCTTGACATTTCTCCATCACCTTGATAACCATCCAAACTTGTGATGCTGGTAATACTTGTAATAAAACTGTTCGATACTTTAGATGTTTCCATCGATTTTGTATAGTCATTCTTACCATCAGAATAAGTTTGGGTATCATGCAACGTTGATGCTGAGAATTGAGAGTAAGTACTTATTTCACCATTCATGTCAGAATGATCCAGTGGCAGATCTTCTGGAGAGGGAGTTTGTTCTATTCTATTTGTAATCATAACATTTTCATGCTTGCGATCCAATGGTATTTCTAAATTAATAATGTTTTCAGCAATAGAACTGACTGGATCTAATATGCTACTGTGAATTGACGGCATGAATTCTTCATCTACAAAATTGGAAATGGATTCTTCTCTTTCAACGTTCTCCTTTGAGTTTTGATATGAGTTATTTGATATAACTTCTTGGGCGTTACTTGTTTTGTAAGTAATTGCTGGAGTCGCAATGTTCTCTATAGGTAAAGATAAGTCTTCACTTTCCATAGTTACAATTGGTGCAAGAGATCTTTCAAATGGACAACCTTTGGAGCTTGCGTATTCAAATCCATCATTTTGAATTGTTGACGCCGCAGAATTACTTTCAGTCTTATCTGTCGATGGAGTATCTCCGTTATCAGGAGACATCTTACATTCATTAGTATCACAGAAACTAGGTAATCCCTCCACTGTCGGAGAAAATGCATTTTCCAAATAACAAATATCGTCCATCTGGTCTGGGGTCAAAATGCCTAAACTATCATCTAACGAATTTTCTTCATTGGCTCTACTCATAGAGCTATCGTTGGGACTTAAGTTTGATTCAAATGTACGATTATACATGTGCGACTTCAGCTGCAAACAGAGATCAGATCTAGAATGTGTGTTAAATGTTTTCTTGACAGGATAATTGAATTCGTTTTCACATGAATACTCAAATTCTTTCATTGGCTTATCATCAAAATTGATGACATTTGGCAAGCGTTCAGCACTTTTATTGATAAAATACGTAGATTTCTTGGAAACTTCTGAACTAGCATCACTTGATCCTTCAATTTTTTGTTTACACCATACATCGGTGCTCATATTTTGTTTAGAAGATGACGAAGTATTTTGTTGGAGATCAAATAATAAGCTGTAGGGTCCGGATTCATCTTCGTCGGTCTTTTCAACTAGCTGTTGTGTGATGTCATTAATAAAAGCTTTCGTTTTCTTATCCACGTTACGGTCTTGCTTTCTTGTAATTTCGTTAAGCTTTTCACGCAAATCAAGAATTCTGGGGTTTTTCTCCACTACTTTTTCTAAGTTAAAGCTCATTTTGGGTATAAGCGAAGCATAGCCCTTAGAAAAAAATGACTCTTTCACTTCATTTTTCGTTTTCGTTTCGACTTGTGATTCGTTTGCATCTACCGTTCGAGTGTTTTCACTGGGACTAGCTGTATCTAGGCTTTTCAGTTTCGGAAGACTGCTGGAGTAAATTCCTCGCAATTCTAACGTTCGTAGCTTGGCATTCTTATCCACAGGAATCTGAAACGAAACAAGTTTCATAATCAGCACTCATATTATTGTAGCAACATAAATTCCATATACCTGAGCTACGTAACGATTACTTAATACTTTTTTGACCTAGGTAGCAGAATATCTAAGATAAGAAAGTAAAAACTCTTTAATTCTGCATGTCTTATGTGATTTATTCTCTAATGCTGCGAAAAATGCTTTTTAAACTTGAACCTAACTGCTCCCTCATGTTTGTGTGTTCATCACGGTTCAGAGGGCTGTCACGGATGGTGCTTTCAATGCATAGCGCATAGCCATTATTGTTAGAAACGTGTATAGCTGGGTGATGCAAATGCTGTGGTAAGGTCGTATCATTCCTTATTTCATCATTCATCACGTTATCGTTAAGTGTTTTGTTAGTTTGATCGTACAGGATTAACCAAAACCACACGCAGTTAAAGTTCTTAAAAATATTAATTTATTATGATGCATTTGTGTCTGCGGTGTAAAAATATTATGTTGAAATAAGTTGTAAAGAAGATTCTGTATAGCAAAGACTTTAATTTGCATAGACATGAAAAATAAACTACCCAGAACAATGTAATTCATAAAAGATTATAATTAAATACCTGCCTACAGTGAGATATACCTAAATCCAAAAAGACAAACATTTAGTTCGCCTTCTCGAATGACTACCTACCTACATTTACAAAAAAAAACAGTCGTATACAGCACAATCAGTCATAATTTCATTGACAAAATATTCCGTCACATCACTGACTGAGAGACACTTATTAACACACCTTATTGTTATTATTTCTGTAATAACAATGGAAATTTAACCAAGTGAGGAACAGACTGCTTGGTAGAAAATTGGATTGATTTGGATTTATTTAAACCTCGGAGAAGTGGTATCAGAGCAAAAAGTCACGAACGCACAAGCGAGTTGCAAGAACGGAAAGACCAAATGAATCATTGTTCTAATTGGAAACGCGGCTTCTCAGCCTGATTCCTCTGCGTACGAATCGCAGAATTAAAGTCATAACATCAAGCATACCTGAATTACAATTAATTTATTTCGTAATTTCTCATTAGAAAAGTTTATTGTCTTTCGCGTTTTTAATGTTTAATGGTTGAAGCTTCCTGGTCATAGAAGATATATGTCAATTTTCTTGTTTAAAAAATATAAGTATTTTGAGTAAAATCTTCAGACTGTTGTTGTCTACTTATGTACCTACTTACGCTGCAAATAGATGAGCAAGGTCCAATTATGAGCAATCTGATCTTCTGAAGATAAAGCAATTAACTAAAATGTTTAAATATATTATTCGGCTGACTATATAAATGTATCTTCGTACCCGTAAGATAAAATAAGTACAAATTAAAAATACGAGTATATATATAACCTACGACCCTACGCTACGATTTATTAGTAGCACCGACCCCAACCCCTATTACCTTTTGATTATATTTTGTAATAAAAAGCTAATGGGTAAAAACAACTTTAGAAAAAAAAGGAAAAAAAAAGTGGACAATTAACTCGTTTATTAGAATATTCGTACAGAAAATTCGAACGGTCCTTCGCAGAAATAACCCTTTATGGGGCGCTGTCCATATATTGGACACCATACATTTAGAATTTTCGCCAACCAACCGTTAGACAAAGGTCACTTTTACCTCTACGGTTGAGCCTATAAATAGCAATAACGAAACGTAAAAATATATAAAACCATGGCTGACTTTTATCAGGCTGATGATAAAACTACTACCTGATACTTTTATCAGGTATGGCTGTTTTTTTTTTTTGACACATCAGAAATTTGCGATTTTTGAGTGATGTGTATTTATTTAAGACAATCTTCAAAAACAATGAACCAAAAGGTAAGTTTTCTTTTAGGTAAAGGTAAATGTTCCAAAAGTTGTAAATATGGGGAAAAAAGCGCAGATTTTTGAGAATTTGGTTCACATGTCTTGTTACAAACGAAATAACGACGACGTCCATATTTTGTCCATATCTGCCCGCGTAGGTTATGGTAATTTTCAAGTCTTAGTTTGCGATTTTTAGTTTATAACTAAGTGTTTATATTTAAAGTGATTTCATTAGATAAATTAGATGTTCTCGAAGACATTTTTTTTCTTTTTCTACATTTCATCTTAATGATTTCCATATTGATATTACAATCTTGCCTTAAATAAGGCCAATAAGCAATTTTATTTTAACTTAAACTTTTAAATGTCTTAACTAAGAATTTGTCCAAAAACACTTTTCTTATTGTCTCTATTGAGATGAAGACACTTTGTTCATGCGTTCTTTATAAGACATCAAATGAAAAGTTACCATATGCATTGTACCATGTTTTGCACAATTTCATACATGAGAAGGGGCAGTGTCCAAAATATGGACACCATAACCTTTATTGAGAAAAAAAAGTGTCCAAAAAAATTTCAATAAAGATTTGTTTTATAATCCAAGTGTTTAATTTTAATATACAAGCCAGGATCTTCTGCCCTAAATTCATTCATTCGATGAATAGACTTCGAGGAATAGACATTCGCAAAAACGACATTCGAAATGGTAATGGAAATGGAATGGTATCCCCCCATTATAACTAAGAAGCATCTCGATTACATCAGCTTTAAAACAGAAATAACCGCATCAACATCGGTACATTCGTCAGTTAGCTATGATGCCACAGACAGACACACGGATACATACGTAAAATGATACACACCTTAAACTTATAACACCCCTCTCTTTTGGATTGCGAATATTTTGCGTACAATTGCCTAATATCTACGTTTAACAATTATCTAACACTGGGTTTAAGTTTTCAGTACCGCCACAGAATAAATAATAGTACAAAGTACCGCTATCAGTTAACTGATAGCAGTGTGGCTGTGGAGTTAGTTACTTAGACGTAAACGCCCTGTAGATTAGATACCTACCTATCTAGAGCGTGGTATGGAAATACAAGGTACAACCGTAAAGGTAGTAACAGTATCTACAATTTTACTGTAGGTAGGTACTTTAAATTATAAATACTACTACAGGACCTAAATTATTCACGATCACGATGAACAAAAATGGCAACATCATTCGCAACACGTATAAATATTTAAACATAATCTGTGTCGTAAGTCGTAACTGTCAAAGTGTCTACTAGTACTAGGGATAGTTACTAAAAAAAGTGGTACCTTCATACGTAGGTACCTATTTATGCTGCTATCAATCTATGAGCTGACATCTGATGATGATAAATGATGATGGGAAGGGCAGATTTAATGAATGGCCGGTATACTTACACTTACTGAGCCCTTAATAAATTCGCCCTTCTTCTAACCTCGATAGATTAATTGATTTGCAATCAATGCCATAGGCACTCGTGTTATTACCTTGTTCTTATAATATAGGCTTAGTGTATGTATTTGAAAATTTCAAGACTGGTGTTGTAAACACTGCGTTGCATAATGTACCTATTTAGTTATTGATAATGTTCTTAAAATAGGCACTTGTAGGTATTTCACGATTTAACTTAAACAAATAAATTATCCTGTTATCTAATACTACGAGATGTGATCATTAATTTAAAAATAATTTTATATAAAAAAAACGGAGCGTTGCGAGTATTAAATTATTAAATTTGGACTCTGCGAAAACATCATAAAACGCGCATGATGAGAATCTCGAATCTATAAACGTAGTAAGCTAAACCTGTAGTATTAGTTATTCCGAGGCTACACCAGTAACATATTAAAGTAATCTGAGATCTGTGGCTAAACGCTGAATAAGTCAATAGAATGTATTTATTTTAATGATGAATTTAGAGATTGGTATTTACAATGATAATAAAGTTCCTATCAAACATGTAGGAGTAAGAATTAAAATGCAGCTCTATCTCTAAAGATAACAAAAACAGTAAATTCACACCACTGATTTGATAAACCATTAATAAAATATTTGATAAAAATATAAATAATCATCCAACGGCAGGTAGGACGATTAGTCAAAACTAGTCGGTGAAACTATTTTGAACCGACTTCAGAAAGTTAAGGAAATTTACCATTCGATGCGTCTTTTTATGTATGTAGATGCACTGATTTCTATGAGATTTTTGGGACGATTTGAATTTTTTTAGTTAGGTATTTATTTGAATGGGGAGATAATCATAGTTATATATTTAAACGGGACTTAATCGCGCATAAAACTTAATTTTTATTTACCTCGACATTTCAATCAAGTTGCATTGATCTCACGAGAAGACAAATAAAAAAATACTTTAATTTACGTTTACTTAGATAACTATGTGTTCGAATCGCGAAAGTTTAAAAGGTAGATAATCATGTTTATAAAACTAAAAAGAGTCGCGCAAATTAATATCACAATACCATTTCGACAGCCTCGGCGTTTCGATCAAGTTGCACTGAGCGTGTTCACGAGTAGACTGGAGAAGGCGGGTGTCAGCCGCAGCGTCGTGAACGGCGGCCGTTATTTCCATCTACCCGCGTTTGTTTTTTTTAAATCGTAACTGTTACGCTCGCGTCACACAACACTAACAGAATAGGCAGATACGCCTGAAGATAACTTTCGACGCCAACATTTCCCAATTACGAAGCAGACAACCTATATCCGATTGAAATTCCGGCACTTTCTGATTTCAATCGCTTCCCGAACAATTTATTTAATAAAACATTTCTCGGATAGAAATAACGATAAGTGGAGAGGATTTTCGGCTCATACAATAGTTTGGTTGATTCGAGGTATGTTTGGCTATAGCTGATTTATAAAATTGACAATCCTTAACAGCCGCGATGTGCTCTTACAATCTCTCCGCGGTAAATCGCAGTCTGACCGATGTAGGAGCTACCACAGATGCAATTAATCTTGTACACAAGGTGTTTGAAACGATATCGAATAAGAATAAAAAATATTTATTGCCAAACAAAAATAAGAAAATATACCTATGTATCACGAAAACCTATGTGTGCGTTTCTACCACGAAAACATGAGTCGCGAGTTTCGAGACAAAGTATCGCGTCTTTCGCCGCCTTACCTGGCTTACTACACACAGATACCGGTGAATATACAGTCTTGAAGGAGTACCTATTCTTTCAGTGTTGTTCCAACTTTGTCAGTTATCCCATTATTTCATTAACATACGGAATAAACCCAGCTGTCGGATAATATCGAAGTCAATCTTCTTCTTTCTATCCACTTCATAGCCATTCCGTTTCAGTAGCTCCTGAACATTCGACAACTCAGATTGTAGGTGATTAGGGTCACATAGATCATGGGCTCGGTTCACTAGAGACGTGACGACGGACGGTAAGTGGCAGGGGTGTTGATGAGAACCGGCATGTATGTCATGTCAGTATGTATTGTTTTTCTTTACACCTAATAAGTGATGGTATCCTAACGGTTCAGTAGTGCAACTTAGAATCCAACGATACCGGGTTCGGTCCTAGGCTCCGCAGCAATGGCTTTTCTATGTTAGGTGCGGTTTGTTTTCCATTGCTTCGTGCTTAGGAGGGCACGTTATTAAGCTGTCGGTCCAGGCTGTTATTGATTATAGCAGTCGCTAAGCCATGTCAGAGGCCCTCGGGGGCCTGACAAACTCGACACCAGAGGCCAGCACTACTTTATACGAAAAACAAACAAATACACCGAATGTAAATCGGGTATTCGAAATAACTTCTAAACACTAGCTGCGGTTTTACCCTAGTGGATGATGATGACTAAAACTATATAATATACATACCAAACTTCATTAAAATCCGTTCAGCCGTTTCAGCGTGAAGAAGTAGCAAACATAGTATACACAAACTTTCGCATTATTATGTTAGTGTGATTTCCTTAAGCAAACATTAGTTAGGTAAGTACCTACGCATTTGTTATACATTATGTGTAAGTACTACCACAGATTACTAAATAGTGTACTACGTGTAACCTCCTCGTGTTATTGGGTTATTGCATCGCGACTTGTGGTGGACTTGTGTAAATAAAACTTGTTTTTACAAACTTGTATTATAATAACATGTACCTAAATGTTACTCAGATAAAATCGAACCAGATTTTATTAGTCAAACTTTATAAATAGCATTACCTACATCAATAAGCGAAGCTTTTAATATTTAAAACACAGGTGCATGGTAGCTAAACTAGATTTAGTAACACTGGCCAAGTGCGTGTACCACAGATTACCCCCTATAGATACCGCTTACAAGGCATCAGACGCACACAACACATACTTGCTTTATCTAGTATAAACAGGCTCGCTTTGAGACACGACTTCATTCTCGACCAAACTCTCGACCCGTGCGAGAGTGCTAGTTTATTGCGAATTTAATCGAAAAAAACAACATTTTGAATGGCTTGCTGTGGAGTAAAATGGTGTTGAAAGTCAGCCAAAACGTCAAATTAATTAATTTTGTATTTTTTTCTGATTTACTAGTAGCCAAGCGGATTTCAGTTTATACTGGTTCCACAGGTCATGAGCGTCATGGAAAAATAAGCACGCGTTGATGTCTTTTTGAAAAGTCTCTTTCACTCATTACGCTACGTACAATAGTTATCCCTGTCTAACAAGAGCACGTGTAAGCTAGTGTTGGGATATCATAAAATATTCTCATGTTAGTACATATCGATATTTCAACCTAATTATTTAGAAAACCGTATCACAAAAGTTATTTTGTTTTTGTACGAATAACAAACTACCTATCACGGAATACGGTTAAAGCTTGAAGTGTGGTTAATAGGTACTTGATTGCTTTTAGATGTAAACGAAGATAGAATTAAAATACAATTTTACTTTACAGGTTTTACGAAAGAAGCTTTTGAAGTTTTGAAATTCAAGACAGCATATTGCCATGCTGTCTTGAATTTCAAAGCTTCAAGCCAATTTATTGCTGTATTATTTTCGACGAAATTAAAATTGAGAAATGTAGAAAAGACATACGGTTATGTAGATTTTGGCGAGGTGCCTTTTTTCTCATAAATAAATACATGAAATAATATCCTTATTTTACATTTTGTTTTCTTAGTACCTACTCACTGACATTCTGCCACTTTGATCACGTCGTCTGACCATCGTGCAGGTGGTCTGACTCTTAAACTAAGTCCTTCTCTTGGCCACCATTCCGCCACTTCCACATCCGCTTCTTGGCGCAGGAGTGGAAATAGAGGCGTGCACACGAGGAGGTCCAACAGTAGCTTGATGTAGGGTGATATAGATAGAAACATAGTACCTACCCATTTTAGGCGATCAATCAAAACTCAAAGCTAGTAAAAGTGGGGAAGAATATTTTTTATCTGCTGTGTAAACCAAAAACTGATATGACTATATTTTTTATGTACAATGCTCTAGGCTTCTAAGTATCGTTAATCTATGTAAAGAAATTCAACTTTTATTAAAAATTGATTGTTTTCTCGAGTTTATCTCAAAAAGCATAATATTGCTTGTTTAGATTAAACAAAATCAAAACTATTTTGATCGGCCCTGCAGTCCCATCACTATGGTCAGTACATTTCTAGTGCGACCCGTATCTTCTTTGTAGTTTGTGAGTGCGACCTTGAATAGGCTAATCACGGAGCAGTCGTTGCGTTCCCCGCTTTCCTCCATAATTTGTGAACTCGAATCCGTACAATAATTCAATGATGCGGAATCTATAGGGGGTAATCTGTGGCGTGTACGGACTCGCGTAGACTTAGGGTTCCTTAGCCAGGACCCTAAGCTATGAAAAACAATCCCATAGCAATCGGTCCAATGGCTTTTATGTGATACGCCAACAAAGCTGGTTTTACCCGACTACGGCAAAGCAAAGGAAAGCTTAACATGCTATATATGTAAGTAAATGTATGTGGTTTTCCAACCATATAGCGTCGCCCTTATAGGTCCAATTTTGAAAAGCAAGATATCAATCGATTCGTTTTCAGATATAGTATCATACGAGTAGGATAAAAAAAACAACTACGGCGAAGCAAAAAGATATGAGATTTATTTAAAAAAATGGTCCGATTTTTTCAATCGATTAGTCTTCATCGCATGAGTGTCACAGCTATTTCTTGTACTATTATTTATTCTATGTCCAAACGTAGTCGGGTTTTAGTTTTTGAACTAATATCTTGTTACGGTTGAATTATGTCTCTCACTATGGGATATGTATGGATTTGTACAAAAATATTTTTTTCTTCTATAATTGTCATGATTGATTGTTTTGATGTTTAATTGTCATGATTGTTCATTATTTCATATACACCAATGTAGCGGCTATATATGGGCCAATATTCACGACGGACTGACGGACGGACAGACGGACATTATGAAACTATAAGGGTTCCTTGCTAGACTAAGCAGCCCTATAAAAGGGTAGGTAAAAGTTCGGACCGAACCACTAGTAATATATTTTATCTTCGGTATAATTATAAGATTATAATTATCAGATTTAATCAGATCCACATGATCACACGTAGGTAAAATACCTAACACATGACCTTACGCGATGATCTAATAAAGGCGGATGATGCTAATTTGCTAATGGATCTAATTCAATCTTCTGAGGTTACACGACTTGCTCAATTAGAGAGAATGGAACTTTATTGCCTACATAACTGCACTTGCTGAATCAGTTATAGTTTTATGAAAATCATACACTTACTTAGGTAAAACGAATCCAGTATTTTTCCCCAGTATGTACCTATGTCCTCTGCTTTCGATAACAGCGTGTCGTACGAACATTTGTTAGAGTCGAGTAATTTTGACATAATCGGAGCACTATCGTGTCGTGTCATATATATCTGAAAGAAACTGATTTCCCAAAAAAATACTGCGCCGTCGCGCCGCTGAATAAATTGCATACCTACTTCGGTATAACTTTTACCTGATGTGCTATCTAGGTAGGTGGTACACCCTTCACAACGATCTTACTATACCATTCCAACCACACGGGGGACAGCGGGAAAAGACGGTTAGTTTCGTAATCTACTACTGGTGGACAGTGGTGGTCGAAAACGGGAATAGATTTCTCTGAGGATAAGTATAAATAAGTAGAAGTACTTACTTATCTACCTACCAACCAAGTTTTTCTCAGAATCCAACCAAAATATTTTTGTCATTTATAGGTATTACGAAGACGTTTACGAATTGTATCCGTCAGCCCCACAGAAATATAAAGCCTTATTATTTGGTTTTCTGTGGTATGCCTCGTCAAACAAAAATGGCATTCACATTAGCCAATAATTATGACGCAATACATACTTATACAGATACTTAGTTATTAGATATCTAGTTAGAGATGTTGTTTTTACAATTTATAAAATATAGAAACGAGCTTCATCGCCAAGATAAGGAAGAACTATGAAATCAGAACAAGAAACATTAGAAATTTTCAGATAGCCTTTCGCTTTCGTGAGAACGTTCAATTAGCATGTACAAAAAAAAGAATACCTATACCCGTTACGTGACATACAAGACAGGTTCAGTATATTTAGAGATTAAGATCGTGCGAAAACTCTGAGAGAACTAGAATACAATGAGAAATGTCAGGGGCATAAAAAGTTGAATAATTGCATACATCGACTTGGAACTATTCAGAGATAATACCTATTTAGTTTCGTTTCCAGGCATCCATCAGGCAGATGAGTCCGAGATGACTCTGTGGTCTAGACGATATGTCAACGTTTCAATCAGATTTGTAGCTTGTCTATCGCTATTAATACAATACATGCGCATTCAAAGCAATTCGGCACAGTTTCTTTGACGGCAATAGGTACAATAGGGGCAATAGGTAGGTGTATCCAACAACAGTAAGAAATGTCTATATGGTTATATCTACCACGCTAAAAAGACAAGCTCTAGGTAAGTACTCAAACTCTTGATCTCTATAGAATAGGTAAACAAAGGGTAAACACCACTGAGCGAGCTGCATTATACTGTCGTAAGTATAATGCAGGTCAGTGCTGGTAAACACAAAAATATTGAATTACCTACGCTTACTGGCGTAATAGGTAAACAGTTGGCAACAAAGAAAATAGAGAGTTCTGTTATCTCTGCTCCAACTCTGACATAATAATATATGGTACCTACACTTGAGAGAAATTGACAACAGAAGTGGGTCCGTGTCGTTAACATTATCGTGTTCGTGATAATCGTTAGCTCATCAGTAGATTACATAATTTAGAAATTGTTTGGCTATCTTTGTACTTACACGTATCTTTATGTGTAGGTACACACGTAAAGAAGAGACTCTGTGGTATTTGTATTTTGGTACGGGATAGGAATTTTCTTACATGTACTCAAAAGTTAGAGGAAAAAAGCTAGCATCGTCACCATTATCATCAGCATATTACGTTACACCTGCTGGAATAAAAACCTTCTTTGAGACTGAGAGGTTAAGCCATAATCCTCCGCGCTTGCCCAATTCGAATGGGTGGAAAAATATACATTGAAGCTTTAAAATTATTTAACATGAATTCTATTAAAACCTAGCCTGCCTGTCTTCACAAACAATATTTTATCCTTCTCCTTCGACATAATCTCATTTCTGGACAGACTAATTCACAAGGATCTGCACTGCAGATGTGAGTCCATTGGTTGCTGCGCTGTGCAGCAGTGAGAGATCAAGATCCTCTGTTGTTAAATATTTTATTCGACACGAAGAATATTCATCATCAACAGTACCACCGCTGAGAACCACATATCTCTTTTTGCAGTAATGGCTAGTCGTGTCGGGATACGTACGAAATTTAAAATGACGTTATTGCGAGCGAAGTCTATTCCACAGACAATATATGTCTATTCCTTTCATTAGGATCAATTTCTATTCCTCGAAGTATATTCATCGAATGCTACATCCTCGAAGGGTCGTTTCTGCGAATGGTCAAATCTGCGAAGGGTATTTTGCTTGACTATTATAATAAACGAGTTAATAGGTAATATCTAAATACATATTTTATTCCAATTTATATTTTTAGCCGTTCTTACCTGTTAGCTTTTAAATTAAATGTACAAAAACAAAAAAAAGTACCAGGCTAGGATATATTGCTAGCTAGCAGGAGTCGAGGGTTTTCCAAGTCAGGAGTGATTTGGTAGCAATAGAGTCGAAATAAGGACTCGACTCTATTTGTTATCCTCGAGTAACTTGGACTCGAGGATAACAAATGCGTTTTTTCTTTATTCTTTATTTGACCCTTTCTTGAGTGAGTCTTGACAAACCTTCGAGGATGTAAGTATTCGGTGAATAGACCTTCGCAATAACGTCATTCTAGGTTTCGTAAGTACTTACTACTTGAGACACGACGCGTATTTCAGAACGACGGACGTGATGCCACAGAATTAATAACAGTACGAGGTGATGCTCCGTATGAAATTGTTCTTGAGCGTAGGGTTGATCTTTAGAAATCAACACTCAAGTTGAGATTCAAACTGAACTTCCGCGTCGTTCTGGAATATTACGAGATTAAGCCTTAACAGAGAGGGAATAAAGTAGTAATTCCCTCTTAAACTATAAGTAGGTTAAGGCCGTTTAGGTATATTGGCACATTAATTAATTACCTACATTTTTAATGAATATATATGGTAGGTAACCCATAATATTTCCTGTAATTTTGTATAGAATATAATAAATTCAGTAAGGTCAATGCGACCGTGTGAAGAAGTTGGCCATTTAAGACCTGCGAGTTTTCTTCGTGATATCTCGATTTTAAAGGCTTATAATCAATGTGATCAATATGTGCGCCACGATATGAGTGATACAATTACCTACAGCTAAGAAATCGATTGCATGAAGCCTCGGATTCACTAGGCGACAAATGTGCCACGTCACGTCTCGCTAGACATGTCGGATTGTATGCGATATACCTACTTATAAAGTTCAAAGTCACTCAACGAGCTATATGGAGAGAGCCAAGCTTGGAATATCTTTGCGTATATCCGGAATATGTGTATAGATATCCGCAAAACAACTAAAGTTACTGACACAACTATCAAAATTTAGAAATTGAAGTGGCAATGGGCTGGCCACATAACTAGTACAATAATCGTTGGGGAAGAATGGTTCTCGAATGGCGACTGCAGACGCAGCCCGGAAGACGAAGCACAGGACGGCACCCCACGAGGTGGACCGACGACCTGTTGATAATCACGGAGATACAAATAGGTAGCGAGCACAGAGATCGTGCCTTATTCAAGGTCTTATAATTACGATTCCTGTGGTATCTACCAAGCAACCGCTTGTTGTGGCTTTCAATAGTAGAAGCCAATAGGTTTAGCAGCAGTGAACGTCTTCTGGTAGTTCCGGCTGAGATGGTGATGATTGTCATGATGATTATGTTACAGAACTTACTAGTCATTGTTCTGATAGCGTTTTACATAAATGTCCAGGAATGTCCGTGTACCTTCCTTGTTTCTATTCCTCCATCTACGTTGTAATTATTCTGTTGAGATGCGGTCAACAATTGACCGCAGTTACTGTGTTCTGATAATAAAGTAGTAAAGAAGATTTCAAAAAGAATCGTAGTAGATCACGGAACCATTCAAGATCATAAAAATACTGATAAGTCAAATTTCATGGTAAGTTCTTACTACAATAGCTTCCGTTTCCCCTACGAATTATTTAGCCATATTTTTAGTCAGGTAGTGTAGATTTTATTTCAAATCAAATGTTGAACGTGAATTTATATTCACGTTCAAAATTTGACCTTAAAACAAGGAAGTATCATGGACTCATTTAGGTATATTGAAGCCGTTTTAATTTCATTGTCTTTCTTGTCTTCCGTATTACGATCGCATTGCGTTTTAAGAACTCTATATCTAATATCTGTCCAAACTGATACTGGAGCGTAACTTGGTTAAGCATTCCATTATTCTCATTTACCAATGTATGGATTTAAACTAGGTAGGATAAGTACTTACACTACAACTGAACAGTTCAGTAAGAATGTTTTTAAATAATGTATTTTAAAATGTTGTGTGGCATCATCAGCAACAGCCTGTTAAGTAGCTGGGATTTAAAATTCCTTACTGTTCAAGTTCATAATATGTTTTGTAATGATATATTTTAATATTTATTAATACCTCCTTCATACGAACTCTATGACAAGAATGTTTATGATTTTTAAGCTTCTCTCAAATTAACTAGATGGCATCACCATTCAAATTAGATCGCGGTGACATTATATTCGCGATATTTAGGTAGCTATTCCAAATATGAAAATAAACCGTCTTACTACCCGGAAGAGTTCGGTGTTTTCTTCGCCTCCTGGTACGTGTTGGACACTTACAGATGCCTTATTTTTATTCTGTGCAGATGCGGGGACATTTTAATCCATTTCAAGTTTATGTAGGAATATTTAAAACATTTCCATGTCATTTCTTAGCAAGTCTAGCAGTTGTACCGGGTTAATCTTCTGCCTATCTATAATCAGGTGAGGTCTTTTTCTAGCATGTATGGGAAAACCTTAATCTATAGCACATAGGGAAAAATGCTGAAAGGAACCATGGGCTCAGTTTAAAGAAAATAAAGTAATGAAATGCTGTTCGCTGGTAAGCGGATCACTTAAGAACGGTATTTTTTTGTTTTAAATTGTTCGTCATAATCCGAATTAGGATTTTATGGTAAGAAAAATTGGAAAAGATTCTAGGAAAAAATTCAAATTCTAGAAAATCTGAACGTCCTTCTTTCTATGAGATTTTTGTATGATATTATATCTAACTTGACTTGGATCTTGGCAACTTGGAACTGGCTTCCTGTTTCGTTCAAAATTTAAGAATAAACAAAAGCAGCCTGACAGTCGTGCTTCTCTCCTTTAGCGGGCCTCATTGTCATTGCACGTCATGGGCAAAGATCATATGATCTTTGGTCATGGGTAAACAAAATAGTTTCGATCGATGGATATTCGTACTTTTCATCATCATCATTCATCATCATTCACGCAGGTGAAACCGCGGGGCACAGTTAGTATCGTCATTAAATGAATTCTGACGTTATGTTAGTATTACCACAATACATAAATGGTCCTTATATATTATGTACTGTGGTGTTACTGCCCTATAATAATTGGGTTTAAATGTGGGTTCAAAAGGCAATGCCATCCATAGAATAACTTTACTCATGTATAAAGAACATCATCGTTTAGGTATACCTACCTACTAAGTTAAGTTTATATAGTTTTTCCGGATTGCAAGGCATAAAAAAGATTGTTTAAATTTTTAACAATATAATACATTCCTTCAAAATTCGATTAGCCGTCAAATAGTGTTTTATTTATTGCTCGGCACCTAATCATCCGCTTAAGATACTAAGTACCCCCGTTTTTAAGTCAAACCCTAAGCTATCGAACAGTTAAAATCACATCGCAATCGGTCTACTAATTTTTACGTGATGCGCCAACAAATATAGATAACGAGACACAATTGTCAAGTATGTTCCATATATTCTTGTTCAGTAGTTTTTTCTTCTAATTATCTTCTCTGTACAGACTTATTGTTACTTACATTGCTTTATTATAAGTATTTTTCACATGATATAAAATGTTTTCCTCTAATATAGATGTGGCGTAGAGGGCACGAAAATCTTAGTCCACTGTAGAAGATTTTGTCCAAAAGATTAACATGGAACATGCGTAGGTTAAACTTTACAATACTAGAGGTATAATTATGTAACCTATAATTATGTAATATATTACATAATTTTCCATTTATTATCATCGAGATATTTTAAATAACAAGGTACCTACTTAATTAACTAATGCCTTCCTCTATAGTTGGTAACAGTTACATCAATTTCCGCGTCTTCTTTCTTTACCTACTTCCATAAAAAAATACACAAAAGGTCAACTGCGTTTAATCAAGGATCTTGCTGTCCGATCTAACAGTCGATTAAAAATACACAAGTCCAACGAACAAGTTCTAAATAATTTATTATACAAGTAGACATAATGTAAGTATAAATACTTAGTAGGATAGACCGTGGTATCGTGACGTTGAACTGAATATCATGGCCAACAGTATGCTTATTATGTAGATAGGTATCTATCAGTTAGAATTCGAGAATAATTTAATTCAATTCAATTTTGAAATAAGCATAGGAACAAGTCTAAAGACTAGATCTAGGTAAACGCTAGGAACCTACTTTGGAAGCATCAATTATGAAATACACGCCTCTAAAACATTGATGGCATTTTTAACGATCACAGAATAAATAATAGTACTACGTCCCATACTTAACCCAATATATCTACACTAACGCGGGCGAAGCTGCGCCCCGCAGCTTCGCCCGCGTTCTAACTTTGCCACCCCGTCTTCCCCTTACGGATGAAATTTCAAAAAACCCTCCTTATTGCATTCCTATTGGGTTGACATCTGTAACTTTGAAACGTGTAATTTTGACTGTTGTCACTTTGACACCTGTCACTTTGACACCTGTCACTTTGACATCGAAATGGCAAAAATTAACAATGTCCTGTTATGTACCCCTTGTACCTACCCCTGACAAAATGTGTGCAAAATTTCATGATTATCGATGAATTAATTAAGGCGTGAAAGAGTAACAAAAACAAATAAACAAACACACTCACTTTCGCATTAATAATATTAGTAAGATTACCAATAAAGGATCTATTTATACTTAAATCGATTTGGTTCGTCAATTGCTGTTAATGTAGGTACCTACCTATCACAAAAACTGAACAAATGTGACTAAAGGCATGAGCAAGTTCCTAAGCTATCAAAAACGTGTCAAACGGGAAATATATAATCTTCTAAATCTACACCAATATATAAAAGTGTTTGTTTGTTTGGGGAGCTTTCACGCCAAAACGGCTAATCCGATTTTAATGAAACTTTGTAAATAGATACTGTACAATATAGAAACCAACATAAGGATACTTTAATCCCGGAAAATAGAAAGTCTCCACGGAATCACTGGAAAATATCAATTACTCGCTGTAAGGAACGGTTGCCATGGAAACGAAATAATAACAATGTGTCAAAAAGCATCCAGAGCGTTGTTGCTATAATTTTGCATTAGTTTTTAGTGTCCTACAAAAACATAGGATGCTTTTTTCGCAATAAACTGTATTCCGTGCGAACGAAGTCGCGGGCGAAAGCTAGTAAATGTATAAAACAAAGTTATCAAGAAGGGCTGGACCGATTTTTATAATCTTTGATTTGTTGGATTTGTCTCCGCCCTGAACAGCAGAATAACTATTAAAACAGGAAAAATCCACGTAAAAAATAATAAGAAAAAATCATTATCTCCCGGAAAAAAACATTTTGGAACGGCTTTTTTGATGATATCTCGAGAACGGATTAACTGATTTTGATGAAATGGAGGGGGATTTGTGGAGGGGGTTGAGATTTCTTGTTAGGTATTTTAGAGGGGACGGGGGTGGGGACGGGTGGAGAGGGAATTTGTACGCATGCAAAGCCACGGGTCGCAGCTAGTTAAAATATAATAAACTCATAACGATTTCTATATTTTTAGTTGCAGTTGTAACATAACCTTATAATAGGGCCCGCTAAGGATGTCCTAATTAGAATAACTTACCTAGCTTCTAGTGTTTGGACGCAGTTCCTAACGTAATGATCGGGTCCACAAAAAGATAATTAAAAAACGTTTAAAAAATTAAGCTTTTATGCAGTAGCCAAGCCATGTCATGGTGAAACTTAGAACGGGCTATATCAATTAAGTAAATGCGTTTACAACATATCGTGTCTGTGCTGTTATCCGTTGAGGAGTTCCCTAGTCAGGACCCAACCCTGATTGCAGAAACCTTGTCTTGGTAAAACTTAAAACTGGCTGTCATAATAAAATGCGTATACAAAATTTCGTGTCTGTGCTGTTGACTGTTGAAGAGTTCCTTTATCTGGAGGCCATCTCATGGTAAAATTTAAAACCAGCTATCATGATAAAATGCGTAAGTACACAAATGTTCGTGTCTGTGCTGTTAACCATTGAAGAGTTCCTTTATATGGAGCTAATCCTGGATGTCGATTCAGGTCATGCTTACTATAAAAACGCATTGTCACCGGAACTCAACCAACATGTAAAAGTTCAACTCCGTAGAATAAGAGGAAATGGTTCTAATTCAGCTTGCGAGATTTGACCTAAACAAACATACATACGTATCCATACAAACATTGCTAGTTAAATAAAAGCTTCTAAAAAGCAGGTTGGTTTTGTAATAAGCCGAAATCATAGACAAAGGTAGGTAAGTAGGTATTTAAGCTAACAGATAAAGTTAATTGATAAGCTGCTCGTGTCCCGGTTAATCTTAACAGGCCAGTGGAAGCCGGCTCATTGTCTCAGCTACGTGACTTTATGTAGGACAAGACACAAGACCATGTTTTTTACAAAACAGCCAAGAAAAAACTACTAGAAAGTTTTTGACATCAGGAGATAGGTAGATAGGTAGATAGGTAGATAGGTAGATAGGTAGATAGGTAGATATAGGACATAGGTACCTATCACATTTGCAAACCATCGAATGAGAAGCTACAAACAAATACGAAGCTACGGAGATTTTGGCCAAGTCTTTTGAATTTTGGAATTCACTGTCAATCCTCATAGTCACTGAAAAAGCAAACACAATAGGTATTAGTTGACACTAACGAGCATAACAATAGTATCATTTAAACGCATGCTTTAACTTAGCTATAATAAGTAAATTCATACTTTAGTACTGGACTCTGACATTTCGGTTCTAAGGTTTATTTTCGGCTATAATGTAATATAACCTAACGAAACCTGTCACTCTTCTTTTACATGTTTCTTACTCCGTGTAAATAAAGTTTCAAAAGAGTTAAAATGCAGAAGTGGTAGCTGACTTTCCCTTGTAATATAATCACCTGGTAGGTTAATTGTACGAATGTAGCTAATACATAATTGATGATTGCTCACAAGTGTACAACGATACGCACCGTCGGATACGGTTGAATCGTGTAATCGATACACCTACTACAACCTAATACATTGCTGGTATCGATATTTTTTACTGTAGCTGTTGCTTTTAATGGTATCAACCCTAAAAAAGTCGAATCCGGAAATGTATTGATTAGGATCAGGACTCAAACAATATAGAACCCTTACGTTTTCTAAGCTATTGATTATAACTACTCAGGAACCTTGTGGTTCTTACCTTATATAAATAATGATAGGAGTAAGTAACGAATTAAAAACATGCATACTTAGTTAAATATTCAAAGCTTGTATATACCATTTAAAGCATTGAATATCTACTTCTTAAGGTAGCTATTTATAATTCGCTATACTCAACAAGTTCATGGGATTATGAGGCTACAAAAAAAGAACTATGAGAACTACACGAGACGCGAGGCGGACGGCGCCAGCACCCTGTTTTGTTGATCGAGTTGAGAAGGGACTTGAGAGTTTTCAGAATTTAATACCAGTTGTAAAATCTGGTTTTCGAACCTCGATTTTTTGTCCAAGGCTATGTAGTACTTGCTTGTCAGGTCCAAACCCGCTTTACGGTTTAACAATATTTTTTTTTGCATGGAAGTGAATCGTAACAATGTTGATTAACTCGGCTCGTCATTTTTCGTGAATGCAACCATTAGTTAGGTTAGGTAGTAATGCAGTGCTACCAAAGAAACGGTTATTAATTTTTAATTTCAATCGATTAACGGGGAAGACTATCAAATTGCAATTACAACGTCTGCAATACCTCAAACTTTTTGGTAATTCTAAGGTTTAACTGTGCATACGAAAATTGGATAGCCGAATCGAAATAAAGAATTGAAATGAAGACAAAATGATTGTTTTCTGATTGTCAAAAACAGCTATTAAGCACCGCAATGTAATGGATGTGATCAGTTGGTATGGTACCTAGTTGTACTAGAACCGTAATGTTGATTCATTGCAATATTAGTTTTTTCTTGTATCTTTTTGATGATGCTCTCATCTCTACAGACGAAAAAATCTGTGCGACCGATGTCAATAACCTTTTGTTGAATTCTGCGATGACGTAAGTGCTAACCTGAAGATCAGGCAGAGCTGTATGTAATGCTGTTGGTCACAGAATTGTTCTCAGTAAACTTAAAATATATATAATATGATATTGCGTGTAATTGTTGATAGTTAGGTGTGTGATCACGACTCGCAAGCACAAACAAAAGGGCAGTTATAGTTGTAATACAATGTTTGACTTAAACAAGTGTGTTTCAAATAATAGTCTTTGTTCTCTTTAATATTCCTTTGAACCCATGATCTACTCGTTCATTATAGAGATTACAATTACATACGAGTATTTTATTCAAATATAGTTTATGGATGGAACCACTAACACATAATAATCAATAACATTAAACAAATATTTTCTGTGCGTGGATTCTCATGAACGTCTACCTATATTTGTTATTTGTGCTCTCGCCTTCGTTAAAAGTCCGTTGTTTATATCAATTTGCAAACAATTGGATTTAATTGAAGTGTTTTATTTTATGTCGGTAGCAGTATGCAGGGGCCAGGGAACCTTAGCAATGATGTCATACAAACTAAAGTAATAAGTCTAAGTACATAGTAGGTATATAGGTAGGTATTAGGGGCCTGTCTAAAGAACAATATAAGTAAGTAGTTATTTATTGTAGGTATCAATTGACTATTGTTCCAATTCAATTAGTAAAACATTTATTAAAAGAATTGTAAGATTTAAACTTTCGCGAATCGAACACAATTCATAGCTTTTTATACAAGTACGGCGAAGCAAGTACCTAATGAGTTTAGCAGTCTATGTATGTATGTATGTATGTATGTGGGTATGTGGATGTTCCGTCGCCCCTATTAGTCCGATTTTGACAAGCGAGGTTTCAATGGATTCGTTTTCTGTATATAGAGTGACAAAGGTATTTCTTTTTTCAATTTAAAAAAAATGTGAATCATTTCCGGACTTTTTCACACACATTTTCCTTTTTTTTCGCTGTAATTACAGGGAATCAAAGGATTGTTATGTGTTCAAACTAAAAGCTTGGTCCAATTTTGAAACTAAAAGCTTGGTCCAATTTTGAAAATCGAGATCTCAATTGATTAGTTTTCATTTAAAGAGTGTCACAGGCTATTTTATTAACCGACTACGGCGAATCAATGGAAGGGTTATGTGTTCAAACTAAATTTTGACAAGCGAGGTATCAATCGATTCGTCTTCATCGCAAGTGTCATAGGCTATTTTTTACCCATCAATCGTAGTCGGGTTTTAGTTTCTGAATTTGCCAATGTGTTATTATTAATGTTTACATTAATGTTATCTTGACTTGTGTTGTGTACATTGTTAAGAATTTGTTTACTTACATTGAACCCAAATGTTTTACTGGTATACCTACGAGTATGTTTTTTACTTACTTAGTCTAATTCTGCGTACCTATGCTAAACTTATGTCAACCTTGTACTGCACCTAACTAGTGAATCTGACCTTCATAAACATGCAAACCATAACCAAAGGGGAAAAATGCTGATCTGTCTGTATATACATTCAATACGGTGCGGTGCCTGACTGTGTTAAGTCTTGTGAATAACTAAGGCACAGAATAAATAACAGTGACTATGGTTGGCAACTTGGCACTATTGATTTTATTTACTCAAGCGGACTGATACGAGTAGGTAGGTTCTACATGAGTACATGACATACATAGGTATATAACTTAAGTGGCATCCATAAATAACTGAATCTCACCAAATCAAACCCCCCCTGGGTTTGACAAATCTCACTATTTTTTTTACTCATTGGAATTACAGTAAATTTGTAGAAAAAGGGGTTTTATGTTGACAAAAAATCAGCAAAAACGTCTCACGTAGTATTAATTACGCTTACTTATTTGCGCTTCGGCCGCGAGGTTCGATTGCGTAGTTCGATTGCGAACCTCGAGGATTTTTAGGTCCTTACGGTTCGATCGATCGAACTACAAGGATTTGTAGTTCCTCGTAGTTCAATCATTGAAAATCGAGCGAACCACGAGGATTGTTAAGTCCTGGTAGATCGTTCAATCGAATTACGAGGATTTGCAATTTCTGCTTGGTTGATGATTAAATCGATGTTTACGTAGTATTATAACTTCGTTTATAGTAGTAGTTACTGATATCGTTAATATAATAATATATATAATTTATAATGTAGTTCGAAGGTACTGATTTTGCGAAACCTATAGAGGTTTCGAACGATAATTTTAAATAAAAACTACTTCAAATCAAATAGTATAAAACTTCAAATAAATATATAATTTATTTTTTGAGGTCTGTGCTGAGCTGACACCTAAAGTTAAATATTTGACAGTAAGTAAGATTTATATTTGATATCTTTTTTTTTATTTCATTTTGTTTCTTCATTTTTAAGTAGTAAGTACACGTTAAAAGTAAGCCAAAGAAAATTAAATACATATCTAACTTAAATCCGTTCGCTAAGAAGAACACCCTAATGGAATCTGTTTTAAGTCAATATCTTTAAAACTACTACTGATTTTGATGAAACTTGAACTATATTTCCTAAGTTGACAGATACTGAAACTATCACAAAAATAATAATTGCAATAACACTTATGTTTTCTGAGAAATACCTGGACAAACATCATTCATACATACACATACCTACATCCACGAAATTTGGTAGGTACATTTGTTTAGATCATTGAATGTTTAGATACCCATATAGACAAAATAAAGAAGAATCACAATATTACTTACAATACCTCTCTACATAAAATACACATCAAATTAAAAAACCCCTTTTTTGAATCCGGTTTAAAATTAAATTCACCATCGTGTAGGTTGGTACTCACCTATTCCTTCCTTCTCAAAATATGGGTTGTAAAATGCCGTAGATAGATAAAAGATATGTACCTATGTAAGTACCCACTTAGTTGCTTATTTGATAAATCTAATGGTACCTACTTATTACAAATTATATTATTGCTGCTTCTTATATAATTGTCACTCCAGTCTCCATGACTGAAGGAAGGTTGACAGTCGGCTTCATACATTTTGTTCGTCCAGAGCTAGTTTGTTCCACCATACTATATTGCTTGTCGACTCCCAGCTGTTACGGATAACGGAGCCAATAGACGCCTACCGACATTTCATTTCCCAACAATTTTCCCACGTAGATTTTTTGCCCAATGCCCAATAATATAAAAAAAAAACATTATAGCTTGTTCCTATATTACTGGCTTTAGCTAAATGATACATAATGTACGTAGTGCTTTTTGTTTTTTGTACATAGAGATACACTATCACATGGCTCTGTGTCCCAGTTTCTAACATCTATGGTCATTTCAAAAACATTAACTACTATAGCTTAGCTACCAGCTAGATCAATCCTCTTTCTAGGGTTTAATAAGAGGTCCAGAATTTGTAGTTGCTCCTATTTAACTGTCGGCAGATCAAGCGTAAATTATTAAATTTTTGTATGTTAATCTATCTGTCTTTGGTAGGTGTGACAATGACCATCCTATTGAGGACAAACTACAACTAACAGCCCAAATATATACAGAAAATATGCTTGTACTTAATCATAAAGTTCCAAGAGAAGCAATAGAAAATTGTCTACCTTTATCTGAAAAAGCATTTTTCTCGAAAACTGTCGAAACGCATCCTAAGTCCTTGGCAGTGATTTTCGCAACTACCTACAAATCTAGAACCGCGGCGTTGCTGTGCTGCAGGCCTAGTTAATCTATCTATCTGTCTATGGTAGGTGTGACAATACCATCCTATTGAGGACAAACTACAACTAACAGCCCAAATATATACAGAAAATATGCTTGTACTTAATCATAAAGTTCCAAGAGAAGCAATAGAAAATTGTCTACCTTTATCTGAAAAAGCATTTTTCTCGAAAACTGTCGAAACGCATCCTAAGTCCTTGGCAATGATTTTCGCAACTACCTACAAATCTAGAACCGCGGCGTTGCTGTGCTGCAGGCCTATTGATAACACTCACCTTCGACATGTCGTCCGGTTCCCAAACACTTGGAAAACTTCACTTATTCATTATTGTCATCAATTATTATCAATCCTTCAAAGTCTGCTAGGGGCCTTAATTATAGGAGTGTAGGTATCACTGGGTAGACGCGGAAATTGTAGTATCGCATAATATCTACGGACGCCGTTTCGTGGCGGAGGCTCGATCAATACTGTCGGTCGGTCGGCGGATGGTCGGTGCCGGCGGATAAGGTAAAAACACAGTAGTTTCGCGTGCGCGCGCAAGTTGTTGTTGATTGATATGGCGCATGTATGTCGGCGATTCAACCCCCTGCTGCCTGGCCTGACGCCTCCGCCTCTTTGTGAAATGGACTGCAAAACATCTATAACCAACCCAGAGTCAGATAACCACAACCTCTTTTCTGATTAAGACTGCCAGCCGTAGAGTACATAGTATGTATACTCTAAGTAAGGTAGGTACACGGAAGTCAGGAAATGGGGTAAAGGATATAAAATAACTGTGTCTACCTAGCATTGGTAGTGTAGGTACTTATATTATTATTTACTATTATTTATTCTGTGGTGTAGGGTAGGGAATGTAGGGATTCACTGAAAAATTATGTAAGAAATAAATATTCGGTTGAGATCAGCAGCGCCATAGCATCTTCTACCTCTCTATTAGTGTTTAAGATGAGATAATGTAGGTACTTAGGTATTGTACTATACCTAGGTACCAATGTAACTAGGTAGTATTTATTAGTAAGTATTAATTTGTATTGTTGTAGTCCTTTTGTGGACTATGAGAAAGCGTCTGACTCTGTTGAAACCTGGGTCGTTCTCGAACCCCTGCAGCGATGCCAAGTGGACTGGCTACATCGAGGTCGATGCTTGTATAAGCCGCAACTATGACCGTTCATGTACAGAAGCGGCAGACAAAACCTATTCAGCGGCGCAGAGTGAGACAAGGGGATGGCATAACCCCGAAACAGTTCACTAACGCCCTGGAAGATACTCGTATGTTTAAGACCTGGACTGGAAAAGCCCGGGCATTAACACAAATGGCGGGTAAATCTCGCAAGTTCGCCGATGATATAGTCCTCATAGCGGAGTCGCTGCTGGATCTATAGCAATTGCAGACCAACCAAGCTCACGCCTCTAATCGTATTGGTCTCGGGATGAACATATATAAAACACAGGTTATGTTTATGTACTTACTTATTACTCCGCAACCTAACGGTCGTTAACGGCGTCCCCCTTGAAGTTGTTCCTGCTGTAGTCTTTTCAAAAGCAAAATAACTAGCTGGTGGTATGCGGTGTGACGTCACAAGACTCTATGGCTGCCTTGTATATTCTAGGAAACCAAAAGAGCAATCACTCTTCCGTTTCCCGCTCAAAAACCACTCAACCATTTTTTTATATTTGTTTATGTATTTCTTAATGTCCCTGTAAGGGTTTGAGGTAAGGAGAGTGAGGATCTGTTGGCTGACCAGGACATGAATGAGCCTATGGATCTCGGTTCCTAAAGGTCCTAACGGCCCTTTTTGTAACCAACATTTTAGTAGGTCTGATGGAAGTAGGATGCGATCTAGTACGCTAGCTATTGCACTAGGTGAGTTAGCGTGGTAGTGTACATACAATAGCGCTAGATTGGAGCGCTAACCAGCTAAATGCCTCTACACTATACGTCAGAAGAACTAGCGCGCTATATTTTAGCACGCTTTTTCACCTAACATGCTCAGTGGCCCAATTACAGAACTTGGTTTCAATCAGATTGTCACTTTCTTCATAGCAATTTCGACTCTATCGCAATGCATTAATGAATTTGACGGATTGAAACCGATATGATCAATATTGTGTAACAGCGGCTGAACGCGTTTGGCTTGAATACGTCATTACGTTGGTTTGAGCGAACCTGCAGTGCGATTACGTAATGTTGATCATGACGGTTTGAAGACGTGAAATTCAATAATGCTTTGCGATAGAGTCGATTTTGCTATGAAAAAAGTGTCAATCTGATAGAAGCCAAGTTCTGTAATAGGGCCACTGAGCATTATACATTTCTTACTGTCGTTGCTATTACCACAGTACCTAATAATTATAGTCTGCTATTACGTAGAGCACAGAATACCTTATAATACTACACATAGAGAGCTTAGAATATTTACGTAAATATTCTAAAGTAGAGAGAGTTTTTTTTAAACTATTATTTATTCTGTGGCATACCACAGAATAAATAATAGTTCTAAATAATTTAACAAAATAAATATTTTATTCTATGGTAGACCCTTATAATAGCCATAGTATTTATATACTCTTTGGCCATAGCTATTATAAGCGTCAACCATAGAAAAACCAAAGAATAGAAGTAGGTAGCTCTAAAAGTTATATATTATCAAAGACTCAATCCTTCTCAAAGCCTAAAACAGAAAGGTATAGCTCAACTTTTCATTCCTATGACCCTTCAGTTTGACAGAAATACGATTGTCAGGCATACATTTTGACTCCTGCCATATAGACACAGATTACCCCCTATAGATACCGCTTACAAGGCATCAGACGCACACAACACATACTTGCTTTATCTAGTATAAACAGGCTCGCTTTGAGACACGACTTCATTCTCGACCAAACCACAGAGGACCAAACTCTCGACCCGTGCGAGAGTGCTAGTTTATTGCGAATTTAATCGAACAAACAACATTTTTAATGGCTTGCTGTGCAGTAAAATGGTGTGGAAAGTCAGCCAAAACGTCAAATTATCAAAAAGTTGGCATAACGTTCCACCGGTAAGTAATTTTGTATTTTTTTCTGATTTACTACGAGCCAAGCGGATTTCAGTTTATACTGGTTCCACAGGTCATGAGCGTCATGGAAAAATAAGCACGCGTTGATGTCTTTTAGAAAAGTCTCTTTCCCTCATTACGCTAAGTACAATAGTCATCCCTGTCTAACAAGAGCACGTGTAAGCTAGTGTTGGGATATCATAAAATATTTGTGGCGACATCACTAGCATGCCAACGGGCGCGCTAATGTCCCATCACTAAAATAGTAGTTTAGTCATTAGTGTCATTACGGCTTTTGGTTCTGGTCGTGTATCAAAGATTATTGTAAATAAATTAATATGAACGTAGTTTGTGATACGGAATAAACGGCTTTTCTCCGTGAATATTAAAGTTTGATTTTTACGAGCCTGCGTTCAACTCGGGGAGCTAAAAGCTCTCACAATGGTGACCCTGACGTGATCCTGGTGCACGAGCTACAACGCGTCTCGTTGTAGATCGTTTTGTTTGGCCTATGGTGAGAAAGGACTGCCGAGCCTGGTCTCGATCTTGTGAAGCGTGTTAGCGCAGCAAGGTTTCAAGACACAACTCAGCTCCCTTAGGTAAATTTGATTTACCATCTGGTCGTTTTTTGCATGTCCATATAGACATCATTGGTCCTCTGCCTGTTTGTAATGAATATCGTTATTGTTTGACGGCAATAGACAGAGTGTCTAGATGGCCTGAGGTGTGGCCCATGCGCTCTATTACAGCGGAGGAAGTCGCTGAAACTTTCACCAGAGAATGGATTCCTCGCTTTGGTCTGCCGTCGGTTATAAAAACAGACCAGGGTGCTCAATTTGAGTCGGACCTGTTTCAGCGATTGTTGTTTCAATTTGCCACCAAGCGTATTAGAACCACTTCATACCACCCCTGTGCTAACGGGATGATTGAGAGGGTTCATCGCCAGCTTAAGGCAGCTTTGATGTGCCACAATGAATCTTGGGTAAGATCACTTCCGATGGTTCTCCTAGGAATGCGATCGGCATTTAAAGAGGATCTGGAAGCCACGGTCGCAAAACTGCTCTACGGTGAGCCTCTTAGACTCCCTGGAGAGTTACTAGTACCTTCTCCCGCGTCGGAAAAAGTCCAAGACCCTGCTGATTTCGTCGTGCAACTGCGACACAAAATGTCAACTTTACGGCCTCTACCAGCAACTCGACATGGGGAAAAATCCTCCTTTATATTTAAAAATCTAGCAACCGCATCGCACGTTTTTCTAAGAGACGATACCATACGAAGAGCACTGCAACCACCTTATACTGACCCATATAAAGTACTTGAGCGTTGACGTCAAAGGCAACAGGATAGTTGTGAGCATCGATAGGCTCAAACCAGCTTTCATTGATCATTTAGATCACCAATCGAACCAAGCTGAGCAATTGCCTGTTTCACCTCCATGTCCAGCTGCTCAAGGTGAGTTGATGACCAGAACCTTCGAAAAAGCAAAAGCCGGCCCAGCAGAACTCGCCAGTAAAACAGCCATATACCACACGCTCTGGCAGACGCGTCACGTTTAAGAATTTTGACTAGTTTAGTTCTTAGTGTTCTAAATTCAGTATAACAAGTGTAAAAATATAGTTATTATGACCTGTTAGGTTTTTTATAGTAACTAAAAGTTTAGTTTTTACTGTATGACTTGTAAATTTTTATAGATAATAAGTTAATATATATTCAGTGTAAACTTAATAAGTTGGCCTGGGTTTTTGCTCTCCGTAGGGGGGAGGTGTGGCGACATCACTAGCATGCCAACTGGCGCGCTAATGTCCCATCACTAAAATAGTAGTTTAGTCATTAGTGTCATTACGGCTTTTGGTTCTGGTCGTGTATCAAAGATTATTGTAAATAAATTAATATGAACGTAGTTTGTGATACGGAATAAACGGCTTTTCTCCGTGAATATTAAAGTTTGATTTTTACGAGCCTGCGTTCAACTCGGGGAGCTAAAAGCTCCCGCATATTCTCATGTTGGTACATATCGATATTTCAACCTAATTATTTAGAAAACCGTATCACAAAAGTTATTTTGTTTTTGTACGAATAACAAACTACCTATCACGGAATACGGTTAAAGCTTAAAGTGTGGTTAATAGGTACTTGATTGCTTTTAGATATAAACGAAGATAGAATTAAAATACAATTTTACTTTACAGGTTTTACGAAAGAAGCTTTTGAAGCTTTGAAATTCAAGACAGCATATTGCCTATGCTGTCTTGAATTTCAAAGCTTCAAGCCAATTTATTGCTGTATTGTTTTCGACGAAATTAAAATTGAGAAATGTAGAAAAGACATACGGTTATGTAGATTTTGGCGAGGTGCCTTTTTTCTCATAAATAAATACATTAAATAATATCCTTATTTATACGTTTTGTTTTCTTAGTACCTACTCACTGACATTCTGCCACTTTGATGACGTCGTCTGACCATCGTGCAGGTGGTCTGACTCTTAAACTAAGTCCTTCTCTTGGCCACCATTCCGCCACTTCCACATCCGCTTGGCGCGGGAGTGGAAATAGAGGCGTGCACACGAGGAGGTCCAACAGTAGCTTGATGTAGGGTGGTATAGATAGAAACATAGTACCTACCCATTTTAGGCCATCAATCAAAACTCAAAGCTAGTAAAAGTGGGGAAGAATATTTTTTATTTGCCATGTAAACCAAAAACTGATATGACTATATGTTTTATGTACAATGCTCTAGGCTTCTAAGTATCGTTAATATATTTAAAGAAATTCAACTTTTATTAAGTTTGATTGTTTTCTCGAGTTTATCTCAAAAAGCATAATATTGCTTGTTGAGATTAAACAAAATCAAAACTATTTTGATCGGCCCTGCAGTCCCATCACTATGGTCAGTACATTTCAAGTGCGGCCCGTATCTTCTTTGTAGTTTGTGAGTGCGACCTTGAATAGGCTAATCATGGCGCAGTCGTTGCGTTCCCCGCGACCCGTGCTTTCCTCCATAATTTGTGAACTCGAATCCGTACAATAATTCAATGATGCGGAATCTATAGGGGGTAATCTGTGCATAAAGACATGGACGCCGTCACCAAAAATATCGGCGGCGGCGCGCCGGCGGCGTGGATGATTGCATGGAGGTTGAAAAAAATTACTTCCCCAACCATGAAATACACAAAATTTTGTTCGTTATGTTCTTTTGTTTAAAATTTTGTGTATATCATGGTTGACGAAGCAATATTTTCAAAAAGAAATTGTACAAATCCAAACATAATTTATAAGAATGCGTATTTTTTCAAATCCACATTTACATTCTTTATAATTATTGGATAATATGGGGACAGGGATTTATGGGTGCGAAAAATAAACTCAATGCTCCAAGCCAAGGCCGGTGACGGGCAGCAGCGTCACCGTGGTGGTCAAGGTAATGGCAGGCAGAAGAGGTGTGAAGAATCCCCAGTGGCCCAATTACAGAACTTGGCTACAATCGGATTGTCACTTATTTCATAGCAAAATCGACTCTATCGCAAAGCATTATTGAATTTGACTGCTTGAAACTGTCATGATCAACATTACGTAATCGCACTGCTGGATACCATAGGCCACCCCAAACAAAGAAATGACCCTGGCTACGTCCAACCGACGAACGATTAGGCTTGACAAGCACAAGGCGCAACTCGAGACGGAACTTACGAAGATCAGGTGGCACATTCTAGGGTTAAGTGAAGTGCGAAGAGAGAGGAAGGACACAGTAACCCTGGAATCGGGCCACCTATTCTACTTCCGAGAGGGCGATCAGCAGTCTCAGGAAAGCGTGGGGTTCCTTGTCAAAAAAGTCCTCATGATATAATGTTGTAGTAATATCAAGTGTGTCGACAAGGGTAGCGTACCTGATTCTTGAGCTGACTGAAAGGTAGTACAGGTTTACGCACTGACTTCGGCATACTCGGATGATGAGGTAGAAGATATGTTTGAGGACATATCTTCGGCCCTACATAACACCACAAGGGCCCACTACAACGTTATCATGAGAGACTTGAACGCCAAAGTCGGAGTACAGACTTGCAGTGAATCGAAAATAAATCCACGCGGTTATGGAGACAGGAATTACAGGGGGCAAATGCTAGTTAAGTTTTTGGAAAAAGAGGGGTACTTTTTGATGATTCTTTCTTAAAAAAGCAACCCCAGAGGAAGTGGACTTTGCAAAGCCCCGATACTGTGACTAAAAATGAGATTGACTTCATCATGACGGATAATAAGCACATAATAATAAGCATTGGGGTCTTTCTCGATCTTGCCAAAGCATTCGATACTGTGTCAAGTCCATTACTTCTTAAAAAACTGGAATGCTTTGGCATAAGAGGCATCGCTCTCAGGTGGTTTGCAAGCTATTTAACTAACAGACGACAATGTGTTAGAGTTGAGGATTTCACGAGTAGGGAGATGAACATTACGTTTGGTGTTCCACAGGGCAGCGTTCTGGCTCCGACTCTTTTTACCATTTATATGGATGACATCTTCAAGTTGACTTTGCCTAAAACAGAATTGATTTGCTACGCTGATGACACGGTTGCAATTTTTCATGGAAATGATTGGCAGAATACTGTGACAGCAGCGGAAAAGGGGTTGTCGGAGCTGGCCCGTTGGCTCGATATAAACTTGCTTACCTTGAATGTCAAGAAAACAAATTTTATTGCTTTTCATATTACTCGAGCCACCAGTCCAACTATAGCACAACTTAAGATCCATGATGATTACTGCCCTTTTGTGAACTCTCACTCAGTTCAATCTAATTGTTCCTGCAAAAGAATCGAAAAAGTAGACTCCACTAAATATCTGGGTGTAACGATAGATCAGAAGCTATCGTTTAAAAAACATATCACTGTTCTATCAAAAAGAGTGCGCAAGCTCATTTATCTAACAAAAAAATTGCGTCCCGCTGCAAGCCCTGAAGTAAGGAAGTTAGTATACATCTCACTATAGAAGCGACTGACTTCTCCAATATTGCATAGGAGTATGGGGTGGGGCAGCTAAATCCCACATGCTTGAGGTTGAGCGTGCCCAAAGAGCAATTCTCAAGGTTATGCTGTGTAAGCCGCGCCGATTCCCCACCGACAAGCTTTACAATGAGGCATCTGTTCTACGTGTTCGTCAGCTGTTTGTCATGCGTGCATTTGCTAAAAGACACTCCCATTCCATTCAACAACAAATTAGGAAACGTTCTTTCCGACCAGTACGGCAATTGCTCCCAAAAATTAAATCTACGTTTGCCGGTCGCCTCCCGAAATACGTACACATCTATACCTACAATGCAGTTTGCAAAATTATTACCCTCAAAGATTGTACGTATGCCGAGGCTAAATCGAAACTGAAAAGATGGCTACTTTCGCTATCTTATGACAGTACAGAAAGACTTGTTAAGTCTGGTGGGTTTTGAGCAATGTGAATTAACTTATTTTAGCTGATGCCAGGATTTCTCTGGATCTCTTTCAACGTTGATGAGTGTTTCTGTTTTGCAATAGATAAGGATATTTATAACGTAAACAACCAGATCACGCACTGCTTTTAACAAATAGCGCAATTTTTGAGTTTGGACAAAACCTTATATTCGTTTTAGAACACATTTACTCGCCTCACATTTACTCTTGCACATGCCCACTATTCTCATACACTCATATCTCTGCACTTACCCTAACTCAGGCCTACACAAGTTATAATTTATACATTATACCTATTATTACTGATAGGTTATAATTGGATTCATAGGGGCAACGCGTCGACGCTTTATAATTTGTGTGTACCCACCTACTCGACAATAATTAAATAATTGGTTTGTTTTCCTAAATGTTGTTACAATTTATCAGCAACAGTAATTTCGATTGAATGAATGAATTCAATGATGTTGAATAAATTACAAAATATTATTTTTATATATTTTCCATGAATTGTTTTGTTCCCATACATTTTCCGTACTTTCATTAGAACATTAATATTAATCCTAAATAGCTAATCCATACTCCACTAACCTATATTGATAAGAGGGATACCTACATTATTTTTTTTTCATTTATGTTTTCTGTTTTTATATAATATATTCATATTATTAATCTAATAGGCAAATTTTGTATATGTTATACCAATCTAATTACGTTTTCTTATTTGTGTTGCCTGCCCTATTATTATTATTTTTTATGCCTGCCTTATTTTTTTTTTTTTTAATAATGTAACTGTTAAGACTGTTGTAAGTGAACAAGTATAGACCATGCGTATTAATAATTTTGGCAACAGTTGGTCTGGGTTCCCAAGATACAGGCGTTGCCTAGTTTGGGGCCCGTAGTCAACACAACTTGTCTACCTACATAACACCTAACTGTACTAAAATGTGATCAATATTTTAATTTACTGTTTCAATTTGTTTTGTTATATTTATGTATTCTGATAGTTTAATTTTTAAATTGATTTAATTTTGTTTTTTCACAATCTGTAGATGTAATGGTTTTCTGTGCAATATGTTCTATTAAATAAATGATTATCTTATCTTATCTTAAATCAGTGATCAGCAGTTTTAATACCGGTATTGATCACCGACTTGTCCAGGACTCCTTGAATATCGACCACAAGCTTGAAAGATGCCGCCTGGTGAAGTTTAAGCTCCGACTCCAACCTGTTCCAGGCCGCTGTTGGAACAGAACAGTTCCAACTCAAGTTCGAAAATTGATTCGCTGGCTTGGAAACCACAAATGACGTGGATAAGGAACTACAAAAAGTTGTGGGAATCCTTAAGGAGGAAGGCACTAAATTTTCTCAGCTGCAGCGTACGGGCACAAAGTCTGATATCTCGGATGATGCTTTCAGCTTATGGACGAGCGATGGGAGCAACAGCAAGCCACAAAGTCAGAAAAAAAGGAAGCTCAATCAAAAAATCATTAAGCTGGTGCTACGTGACCTCCAATGCTCATATACACGCCAAATAGAAAAGGCAATTGAGCAAAATTGGGGGTCAAAAGTCTTCGCCCAGCAATTGAGTAGATCCCATCTGACAAAGTTCAAGACCAATAAAAGCACAACAGTTGTCTCTAAACTTGAGATCCATTCTGAGATCTAAAATTTATTTGGCTGATCGTACGACTCGCATGCTTCTAAACCCGAACCCAGCACAGAGGATTCCCGCACAATACTGACCCGCCACTACACTGTCAAACTGACCGATGTCAGCCTAGACAAGATTGAGATGCCACTCAAACATCTTAAGAATGGAAAGGCCCCCGGTGAGGATGGTATAACTTCAGAGTTCTTGAAAGCAGGGAGCAAAACCCGTACTTCGGGAGCTTCAAAGGTTATTTAGCACCGTTCTTAACAATGTGTCGATGGGATTCGCGACCTGGAAGTGAGGGCTGCTGTGAGACTTGGGCATCACGAATCCCTTAAAGATGGTCATGCTTTGGAGTGGAGGCCGTACGACTAGATCCTCGAGCCCATCGTATCAGGGAAGTTGTGGCATCATCTATCCATGACACTCGTCCTAGGTTTATCCCTAGATGTTACGAGTGTGGAGAGAAGGCTCACCTGAGGCCCGATCCGAGTTGTTGACAGGGAAGATTAAGCACAGAACTGGTGGGTGGTTAGCGCCGTCACGAACAAGACCCAGGGAAAAGAATAGACGATAAAACCGTGGGGCGGGTGCAGTCTAGTTTTGAAAAAGACACCAGAATTTTGACCTCACAAGCTCATGAAAGGAAAAACCTGAACATGAAAGATGGAAGGTCTCACAGTAACGCAGAGGCACTGTCCAGTGGACCTTATCCGGAGAATTGTATGCATTCTGAGAGCCAAGAAGCCATAGTGGTACCTTTTAGAATGTTGAGAACGGACCTCGGTAAACAGTGGAAAAAACCTTGTAGCTGGCACCGCGAAATGACCCAGATATCAAGCCAATTCTTGAGTGGCTCGCAACTAAGCCTCAATGGAGGGATGTTGCAAGAATGAGCGCAGCAATGTTAAGCTATTGGAGGCAGTGGGACAGTTTGGCTATTCACGATGGGATATTGTGCCGAAAATGCGAAAATGCTCGAGGAGGTGCCTGATGTTCTACAACTCTGCCAAGATGGATGTTCAGGAGGTCATATGGAAATCAAAAGAACCCTGTCAAAGATACGTGAGCGATTCTTTTGTATCCACTGCCGTGATGATGTGAGGAACTAGTGCCGCAAACTTGCAAACCTGATATCTGACATTCTAACGGATTCTCCGCGCAGCGTTGCAGATTGTGCAAATGGCTTGCGTTTTAGGTTGGATGAAGTTTGTAGGTAGGTCGAACGGTCTGGACAGCGGGAGTCTGAGAAGATGAGTATCCGATGTGACCAGAAATTGAGAGATCTGGGATTTGACAAAGGTTCACTGGTTGGGTTGCATGATCCAGTGCTCGGCAGAGGAGGGTCTCCAAGCTTGCACGCGGAATGTGTACAGACCATACCTAACGTATTGTGACCAAAATCAGCGACGTCACGTACCGGATCCAGGGGGGCCAGAATGGTGCTCCTAGGGTGGTCAACGATGATTGACTGGCGCGATATTACGGGGCTAACACTGCTCGGGACGAGCAGTGTTAGCCCCGTAATAACTAAGACTGCCCGTAAGAGGCGGCAGTGTTACGCCGTTCGATACTAAGAAAAACAGTAGGTAACTAAATGTTGGTGAAGCCGCGGTCGGATCTAAAGGAACTTTCTGGAACACACCAGTGGCGCGTAGGTACCTACAGAAGTTTCTAGAGCGCGCGGTAGGTAGGTACATACGGGCGCGGTGCGGCAACATCAAAGGTGCCGCCGGCCTTAGGTACCTACAGGCGCGGCGCGAAGCAGCAACATCAAAGGCGCTGCTGACTTTGAAAGTTCAAGTACCTACTGACTACTGCTAGTACATACCAGTACGTACAAGTTCCTTCTGGAAACTTCCGTCGCGGTATAAATAGGGCGCGCATCGGCTGCCTAGAACAGTATTGACTTTGCATTCGGAACGAAACGATCAAAGTGATTCGAAGCGAGTAATCAGTGATAATTGATAAGAGTGTACAGTCGAGTTAAAGAGTGTTTGAGCGTTATTTGTTGGATTAATTTATTTTTGTGGTTTTTCGAATAAAGGTCTTAATTTTTGTTTTAATTGGCATACATTTATTTTATCCAAACCCCAGCTCGTAACAATATATTAGGTGTTCGTTAAACAATAATATACCGGGCAACATAGCACGTAACTAGTTGTGGTAAATACCGCGTAAGTGCCATATAACAATTTTTTGTGATATTTCTATCAATGCTGAAATTAATTGACAATAATCATAACCATCTAGTCATTGTATGGACAAGCACATAAGGCGAGGACGAGCGATGCGAGGGTGAAATTTGAGTTATTTCTTTAAAATATTGTGCTGATTCCAAACAATAACACTGAAATGAGTAATGAAAAGCGCGAGCGCAGCGAGCGCGAATTTTTTTGAATCATTTTCTTTCAATGTACCTACATATCGAAACTCAATGACTATAAGCTTATGAAAATATTTAAAAAAAAACTAGAACCAATAGGTACTGACAGAGATCGCGAAAATGTTGAGCTACTAATACTTGCATAGAAATTAAAAAACTGCTTAAAAGACGAGCTATTTTCTCTGTAAAATAATTCAAAATTCCCAATTGCTCTTGACTACAAAAACTTGTAAACAAAGTGCGGAGCCGTTATGGCGGGAAGATTTTTTCGTGCGTGTGTATATAATTAGATAGTTTTATTATTGTTTAGATTTTTTTCGTGGATCTTTATTGTTTATCCATAATGGTATAATACATTATGTCATTTATTGTAATAAACTTTTCATCAAATGTATAAGTTTTGTTCGGCGATTTCCCGCCAATATGTTTGGGTGCTGATATTAGAATTGTCATAATAATTGCAAATATTTTTTTTACTTATTTTAGAGAGGAAATGTTATAAAGAAACTGAGGATACAAAAACAAAATATAAAAAAAGTGTATTTAAAGTAAAGGTAATTTATTTCCAAAAATAACACAGATTTTCAAGGGTTTTTTCGAATCAAGCAGCTGTAGTTAATAAAATAATTATTTATGTGATATTATTTTCATTTATTCTTATTGATAATTTCAATGGCTTTCTAGAACAGAAACTTAAAACATTATAATCGCAACCATTCAGCAGGAAGAGACGTAAATAGAGCATGGGAACTCGGTTCAACCCGGATACCTACAGGTTACCCGAAGACCTCACACGTTTTAGGCGCGCGTAGGCTTGGACTTGCACGGGTTCAACAATACACTGTAGCAGCGCGGATGGCACTTGGAATGGAATGAAAGTCAAATGGAAAATAATCTGTCAATTGGCTTTTCTGCATTTGGCTACCTTTTTTGAATACCTTTTTTTATTACCTGCCCCCCCTTGGCGACGCCCTTGGGTGGAACTTGTTCCATTTTAACGATTTATATTTTAAACAGCATATGTGCGTGCTAACAAAAAATTACCTTCTTAGGTACATGCATATTTTTTTGCTAACTGTTCTACCCGAAAGTCTTACAATTCGCTGCTTAAATTGCGAGTGCTTCTAATCGCAGACAATAATTAAAACTTGTAAATTAAATAAAAAAAGTGTATATACGTACTTCAAAACTTATTTTTATTTCAATGAGTCATGTCACACACATTTTTGCGTTGTATTTTAGAACTACCTACCTACCTACTTAAGTATTTTAGATTATCGTGTTGTTAACAAATAAAATTTGATTCCTTTTTTATTGATAGACCCAGTTTAAAATAAATTTAACTTAAACGTTTGATAAGTTAGTTTTTAAAATAATTGTTACGTGTTTCATACAAACGTTGGATAATTACGAGAGCAACTTGAAAATGTGATTTTTTGTTTGTTGAGATATCTTAACGATTTTGTCAAATGAAAGGTCTACGTCTAAAACCATTTTATCCGTTTGAATCATATAAATCTGTCCACGTGTTTAGGAGATAATTAAGAATTAGTATAGTGAAAATGTAACCAGTTATTTTACACTACTGCCCAAAAAAAGAAATGTTAGAAAAAAAGTGTTATATATCTTTTTGTTCTACGAACTTTTTAATTAGTCCAAAATGTGAAAATATTATTATTGTAAGTTAATGTAACAATTAGCGAAAATAACTGTTAAAAACGCTAAATATGATCACAATTGGCGTTCCCTTTGACAATTTTTGGGCGAAATTAGCGTTCAGAATGTTTTCGTTTTGCAAGTTTTAATGACATGTGACATAGGAAAATCGACTTTATTCCATCAAAGATAGGGACGTTTTTCATTCAGTTTGGAAAGGATCGGAAGGAAGGAAGGGGGAGTGTCAAAAGTTGCAAAAATGACAAAAGTATTGAAAATATTCAAAGAAAACGGCTTGTTAAAAATGTACATATCGAAACTGCCCACAACGCCATCTCATCATCTCGAACGCAGGGTAAGTCAATATTGTCAATAGTGTCAAAACTGTCAAAATTGTTGTGTGTTGTGTTGTTTTGATATTTTGATTTGATGTGGTTTTGATAGCTACAAACGAACTGCAATTCTGTTTTCTAAATCGAAATGAACCTGTGATTTACAGCTTCTACAGTAATTATTAAATCTTCGGAAATGGTGAACACTACACTTACAATACAAGATATCTGGCCATATGCGTCTAATAAGTCGGGAAAGAATGTTGACTTGGATGCTTTCCTACCATACGTAATTTTACCTATTTTACTTATATTAGCATCGATTTCGCAACCAATCACTATAATAATTATGGTGGTAATTGGAATGGGAGCTCTTTATGTTTATTCTAGACCACGGCAAAAGAATAGGTAAGGTTTAACCATCTCTATACAAGAACCTAGAAGTCCTACATTCTTGATGGAAATTTTACATTTAGAAAGTTTTAATTAGTATGTTTATGTCTAAGAAGTACATGGAGTATCTTGAGTCAATTTGTTCAAAATTATAGGTAGGTACTACAAAACATCGGAGGATGTAAAGTGATATTACAATAGAAATATAAAATTTAAAAAATAAGTTAATGTGTATGTGTTTCTTTTTAGGTCACCATTTTTCTTCTCTTGGACCATATCTTCATGCATCACAATGTTCTTAGTCTTTGAATTTGGTGTGATAAAAATGCTTGAGGTAACACAGTTAGAACATTTTATATTTCTACTCTTACTTGCCTGCACATGTTACTTTTTCTACAAAATGAAGGCAGTTGCTGACTTTGAACTCGCTACAGGTTCTTCAAAAGGAAAAGAATACAGGTAAACTATACCAATTACTGAATATAACGAAAAAGGTGCTAACATACAGCCTAGGTGAGGACAGCAACTAGTACATACCAATCAATGAAGTTGCACTTCTATACATTTTACTAGTTATTGTTCTATATCATTGAATCTATAAGTTAAAAAGATTCCCTTTAGAAAAGCTAATTATTTTTGTGTGGTTTTCAGTCCAGTGTTGACATCAGATTCACATTATTGCCAGATTTGTCAAATTGAAGTCAATGAAAGGTTCTTTCATTCTATTTGGTATGTACACATAGCATATTATTATTATGATTAATTATGTAGATAGATAACACTTGATTGAACTTATAAAGATATTTCAACACAAATTAAACTTCCTATCACATTTCAAGTTCACAGAGTACTAAGCTGAGTGAGCTCTTTTTTGCAGGTGTGTTTCTTCAATTTTTCCCGTAGGTATATCAGCTCTATTGTGTTGGCAAAAATCTGATCTTTAATGTAATATAATTTAAGTTCAGTAACTTAATTTTGTTTAGGATTATTGACATGGTTATGGCAAGATTTTGGTTAATAAATGAGTGTAAAAACTGTAACGGGTACAATTCTGTACATTGAAGATATTTTTTAATTTTTTTGGGGGTCCAAAGTTATGTTAATTTTTAAGTAATAAATAATACTTTTTGGAGGGTACACTATGTTCGATACTGAAGCAAAAACTGTTATATTTTTTCATTTTTTTCTGTATCTTGACCGTGCTTCACTCCGTAACTACTGAATGAATTCAACTGAAACTTGGTATGATTTGAGTTCATACTATGAGGTAAGACATAGGATACTTTTCATCCCAACAAATTAAAGGTTCCCACAGGATATTGGTTAAAAGTTATTTAAAAGAATCACACTGAAACCACTGGATGGATTTTGATGCAACTTGACACAGTCATAGTTCATATGTTCCTGCAAGATCCAAAGTTATATTAATTTTGAAGTAATAAATATATATATATACTTATAATAAAGCCATAAGTACGAAAAAGTCTTTACAAAAAAGACAATGTATAAAAATATGGTCCAGGGTACTTAAAATAACTACTACTTACTGGTTGGTTACTGAACTTTTTTTTTAAATTCGTTTGGCTTTTTCTCGAACACCGTTCCGATTCTATCACGATCCCAACAGTGCGTGACTATGTGTGACTAGCTGTCCCACGGGCACAGCTAGCCTTGCTTAGTTTTTTTTATTTCTGTCTAGGCAATCGTTTGACCACAATCTCACCTGATCAAAAGCAATGATATGGTTGAAGGTGAAGCACGTTTGCCTAGTAGATACCTATTCACTCTTGACTACAATGTTCTGTAAGTGAGTACATATCATATGTCAAAAGATAAATAAATGATTTGAATTGAATAGATTATAGACCAAATGCATGGACCGATTCTTACATCAATTGATTTGCCTTAATCTTGCAAGTGCTATTAAAGACATGACAGTAATCAATATTCAATATGGTGACATACATATTTTTATTCTTTTTTATAATATTGGTGACGCCATAATAAGAATAAGAAAAAATAATAACTATGTTAAGTGGGTATCATTAAATGGGTATTTGAAAAATATCTTATGTTTCTCTTATCATTTTTCATTTAGAATTACCATTTAGGAACTATAACAATTTAAAGTAAAAAATTTTGGTTCTTTTTAGTTTTGTTAGCAGTCAGATTTTTGTGAAAGAGTTTGACCGTACCGTTGAGTTTATCTATTACAAACAAACATAGGTACAAAAAAACAATTATTTTCTCTTGATAATATTAGTGTAGACATGCAACTTTTATTTAACCACCGCTAACAGTACACATTGTACTTTTTGGAGGAAGCGATGACATTTTAGATATAGGAAAGCGTAAAAAGTGCAAATGTGGCAGTTTGGTTGCCGATTATCTGGCTGTCTAAACATCCAGATAATTCATATACTGGCATTCCTTATACTGTCATTTTTTAATTATTTTTCTTACATTTCCAGGTGGGACTGTTGTGTTTTAAGACCAAACTACATTTACTTCCTGGCTGGACAAATATTCGCGTTTGTAACATTGCTGTTTGGCACCAACTTGGGTCTGACAACAGTATGCCACCCATATATATTCTATGGAGATATATTATTGCCTAAGGACTGTGATGATGTCTATTACGAATTTAGGTATGTTTGCCTATACTAGAGATGGAGAATTTTCTAATACCAATTTGTTTTTTTTTTTGTTTCTTCAGCTTCTTCTTTTTTTTTTAAAGGGCTTCTAACCTTTAGTATATATATGTATATATTACCAATTTAATATATATATATATAGTCAGCCATTGTAAAAAAATCGCGAAATTGCAGCCTGTGATCAAACTTAAAAATATATAGAGAAAACTCAATAAAAGACAAAAAAAACATAAGTAAGTACCTACACTAGATAATTTGTAAAGTGTCGAGACATTGGAGCTCAAAGATAGTAAAATGGCATGGCGTACTTCAATCGAGAGTAATTTCTAATTCTTAATAATTGACCGAGCGAGTGCGAACAGCGAGCAAAGCGTCTCTGTTTCAGGTTTGGCAAAAATTCTTACATATGTCCGGATTTCCGGCTGTTCTCCTCTACAGGTCGCATTTCTCAACCGATCTAGACGAAACTTGGTATCTATGTAGGATAAGCGAATTTTTAGAATTTTTTAGTCGTCGGGGTATTAAATGCGATTTCGATGGTTCTTTTTTTATTTGAAAGATTAAACTTTAAGTTAGTCTCATAAAAAATTGGTGAAGATCGGATGAGGATCTTCGGCGTGATGAGCAGAATAGCTCCTCAAAATGCACTAAATTTCTCACTTTTAGGATTCAGCCCTTTACCTACTAGGTAGGGATTGATGGAGCACCTTGGTAATTAATGTTAGTGTTACAATAATGTAACTAGATGGCGCTACTGTGCACCAGTAGATTGTTTGCAAAAAAGTGTGTATGTGCGAGGTAAAAAACCGATAGAGGATACATTAGAAACAAAAAAAAGTACACTTAGTATATTTTGTAAAGTTTCGAGACATTGGGGCTCAAAGATAGCAAAAAGGAATGGCGTGCTTCAATCGAGAGTAGTTTCTAATTTATACTAATTATACAGGATTAGTTTTTTCAAGCCCATACTGGAAAATCCTAAGCACACAGAGAATAATGACGAAACCATGAGCTCAATTTTAATGAAAATTTAAGTGTCATTGTTTTTTAATTACATAGATACAGAAGGCGCTCGGTAATAGTCATAGTTAGGTAATATTCAGGCACTTAGCGACTCAGGTGACCTGCCTTATAATCCGTCATTTTACACCGCCGAAACGTAAACAGTAAACACGAAACATTAATTTCCCATAAAAATCCAAGAATCCAGCACTTTCAACAATCATCATCCAGCAATAAGGGACAAAAATTCGGGATTCAGATATACGCAAATTTTTTAATATTTTTTTTTCGCTGAATTGTATTCTGCTGCTTATATGGAACAAAAAGTTGTAAACATGAAGTTGTTGCTCATACAACTTTTTGTTTATCATAGGCAACAGACACAATTTCTATGAAAAAATATACATAAATATTTTTTCGATTTTAGTCAGTAAAATTAATGATATTATGATATTTTTTGATAAAATATTTTTTATATTTCATTCGATCCTGCTTCTTATGAATGACGCACAAAAAGTTGTATGAACAAATATTTTTTTCTTCGTAGTTCCTAATATTCTTCTTTGCCCTCGCCTTTTCTCGGCTATCCCAATCATGCGGCGCCATCTCTCTCGCTGGTAGGCATCATCTTCTCTAAGGCCTAACCTCTTCCTATCCCTTTGGACATTCCTCAACCAGGTGGTTTGGGGTCTTCCTCTCCCTTTTCTCTTTTTTTTTTCTATGGAAAGACACTTTTTCACGACGTGGCACATTGTGTCCCGTAAGACAACCTAGTTGGACAAAAGTACTGAATAACTTTAAATGATTTTAAATTGAGTTTTTCAATATATTTTTTAATATTTTGATGTTATCGATACCCTAAAATATTGTAAAAAAAAGACAATTGTTGTATGTAAACAACAACAAACAACATTTAACTATTATTATGGTTTTTTATAGCAGTTAACACCTACTTAGCGTAAACATATGTAATAATTTTCTAACTAAAATCAAAATTTATATATATATATATATATATATATATATATATATATATATTATATCTATCATCTATCCATGTATTTCGGCCGTTCTTCCTATAGCTTATTGAATATAATGAATAATAGTCCGAAGAGCTCCCTCCTCCGCATTGCCGCGGATGTGACTGAAAAAAAAAGCTTAAGTTGAACGTTTGTGAGTAAAACTATCAATAGTAAAATATCTTAACAAGATAATAAAAAATAAATCACAACTCGACTGCACTCGACTGCACTCGACTGTACAACTTTATATAACGCTCAAATCCCAAAGACGTAAAATGGTACGCTTAATGACAAATACGCAAAACACCAAATCCGAATAACGCCAAAACGCTTTTACGCGAAACGCCAAATTCCTGTAGTGTCCAAATCTAGAAGAAGCTTAAATCAATTGTAATTGTTTTTAATCACGACCGCTGCAAATATTGTTGTGTGTTACTCTCGTAGTTCCTAACATGTGAAAATAAAAAATAAAGTATTTATTTCAGGAAGTTATGCAACTTTAGGAAAATATATATACTAAATTTTGTTCGTTATTAACAGCAGAATCCAATACTACTTTTTTATAGTGCCTTTCTTAGAAAATACATGACAGAGTGCTGAGCTGACGATTGCGTTCATTCGCTTTTATGGTTAACAGCCTAACCGGTCGCTGAATAATTGAAAAGAGATACGTGGATTTGCGAGCGTGCACACAACGCGGCGACCGAGTTTTTTTTTTACGAAGTTTTCATGCTTTTACGTTATTAGTAATAAATCAGTTATCAATGATGATTTTTGTCTGTAAGCGACCTTGACAGCGTCACCGGACTAGCGGATGTAGTATTTGTAGACTCCTTTTACAAAAAAATATATAATATTATAGCAGGTGGGCGCGAATGTACTCGTGACGCAGAAGGCGCACGCCATTGTCTAAATGTTGGCGACTTGCTCAAGTGCACCCGGGCAAGGGGTAAAAACCTCGGCTTGAGCTTTTCACTAAATTAATCGCATAAGCGATGCCACTAACGATAACGATCCTTCATAAACCGAACGCCAAACGTGAACGTATTTAGCGTTTTTAATTGTTTTATGCTAACTTTCAGTTCAAATGTCTCAGAAAAGTGACACTAGGTTAGGATACTAGATTATACCACATTATTTGTATTGAAGTGAAGTCCTCCATCGATTTAGGCCCGGTTCTAGCACTTTTAGCAATTTTCGATCATTTTTGAACGTCTTATCTTGTTTTATAATTAACCCAGAACTATGAAACTGGTATCACATCAAAGTTTTACATATTATCTCGTACTTTGTAAATACAGAAACATGATTAGTATGAATTCACTCGATAGAAAATAAAATCAAAGGTAACACTTACTACTTTATGCTTAGAACATTGATTGGAAAGAGACCCCGGCACAAAAAAATATCAAAGATATACTAAGAGAAAGAGCTTATTATGATTGAGAAAATGGCTAGACACTTTTTAATTTAAAGCTTTAGTTTTCCTACAAATAAATAAAAACTTTAAATTTTACTCCCGAGGTGCATCATCTTTCCCGCTCTACTTTATCACGGATGAGAGTACGGTAGATACTTTATCATTATGTGCATTCACTTTAATTATTGATTCATTTTTCATTTATAAGTTTATTTATCATCGTACATACATCATTTCGTTGAACGGAAAGTAAGACATTCAAAATGTCGTTGATTTTCAGAGAGAACAATTTAATTACTTTTAATAGCAGCCCTTTAAAGCCTGGAGTTTTAGACGTACATAACACATGCCGTAATTTCTATATATTTTTTGTGAATATTAATAATTACCTGCAGTCAAAGTACGTTCTAGGCAAAAACTGGCCATGTCCTTTGACGTATTATTGACATCTTTTTTAATATAGTTTTTTTTAACTTACATACATATTCCCAACTGCCCCATTGGCGTGAAAATTCCCAATGGCCCCATTTTCTTTTTGATAATTGGGTCGCATTAGTGGCTTTTGTTAATGCGACCCATTAACGTCCCCATCATATATCATATGTCCCCATGTATATATATATATATATATATATATATACATGGGGACATATGATATATGATGGGGAAAAGGGACTATTCTAAGGGAATATGTATGTAAAAAGGTAAAAAAAAGTCTAGATTAATAAAATATGTCAAAAGTACGTAAATGTGTCAAAATATGTCAAAAGTATGTCAAATCAAAAGTATGTCAAAAGTTTTCAAAAGTATGCCGAAAGTATGTAAAAAGAAACCTATATCAATGTTTGTCTAAAGTATGTTAAAAGTATGTCAAGAGTACGTCAAAGTAATGTACTAAGTATTTCAAAGTAATGTCAAAAGTAAGTAAAAGTACGTCAAATGTATGTCAGAAGTATTACAAAAATATGCCGAAAGTATGTAAAATAATTACTAAAGTATGTCAAAATTACGTCAAAAGTATGTCGAAAATATGTGAAAAGAATTACAAAAGTATGTTAAAGCAAATGTATGTCAAAAGTATTTCAAAATTATGTGAGAAGTATGTCAAAAGTATGCCGGAAGTATGTGAAAATAATTACAAAAGTATGTCAAAAGTATGTTAAATGTATGTCAAAAGTATTTCAAAAGTAACATCCTATCAATGGGGCCGATGGGAATTAAAATACCCACCTGCCCCATTGGCGTGGATAATGGGGCAGGTGGGAATTCTAATTCCCATCGGCCCCATTGATGGGGACGTTAATGGGGCAATTGGGAATATATCCCTCACTTCGTTGTCCGTCTGTCTGTCTGCCTGTCTTTCAATCCCTTTTTCTGAAACCTGTAGAGGTATCAAGTTGAAATTAATATCAAATACTCAGGTCTGCAGTTACTTGGAGCTGTAAAAAAAAACAAACTTCTAAATCGACGCAATCAAAAAAGATACGGGTGTTTAGCCATACCGCATACTTTAAAACTCGCATGTAAATCATAACCTAAACGGTACTTCCCGTTGACCTAGAATCATGAAATTTGGCAAGAAGCAATGTCTTATAGCACAAGTAAAGGAAAAAATTCGAACACCGTTTTGTAGATACATCACAAAAAAAAGTTTGTACGGTACTCCTGGGTGCGCGAGTCCGACTCGCACTTGGCTGTTTTTTTTTTCCTTTAACCCACTAATCAGAGATAATTACTTTCCAGCACGGCTATAACTTTTGCGACCTGTGTTTATGGAATTGGGTATCTATTTGTCGTCGCCCTAGTATTGATACGTCAACTGCTCATTTATATCCCTAAATACACTGGTGAGTACATAAATACTAAAAAAATATATGTTAAAGCTTGCATAGTCTGTATCTAGCAATACTTACATAAAATAATTTAAATGTTGGTTTGGCCAAATGAATGAACATGCTTTTAATTTGCATACTTTTTTGTATGCTTGCCTTACTTTTATTTCATTTATTATTCTTTATTGTACAGTAATTATATATAAAGGCGGACTTAGTGCAAAAATGCGGTATCTACCAGTCAACACCAGTCAGCAAGATGTTTAAAATAAAGGTTAGTACCTGTGTGACATATTTCAATACCTTATTTTCATCAAGTCATCTTAGTTATGCATGGTGGAAAATAAATGCAGTCAGTATAGGGAACGTACTTTAAATTATAGTATTAGCAACATGGTAAATTACTATATTCCTCATCATTTACCATGTTGATTGATGGCTTAACATTACAGGATAAAGATTTTGGTTTTTTTGCCGTTCGATTCTCGTTTGAAGTAAGCAAGTACCAAAAAAAAAAAAAACAAAAAAAAACTTGGAGTAAGTTCGCTAAATATTAATATTTAAGGTACTCTCCCTCCACCGATCGCATTTTTCCAACCTGTGTATGACATACACATTTATTAACGGATTTCATAAAGGAGGAGATTCTCCATGACTGTAATTATTTGTTTGCGTGTGTTAGTATTTCCCCTGGGATGCGTTCAGTACGTAATATTGCTCGACGACAGTGACGATGCATCGATCGTCTGCGATCACGGTTCACACCAAATAGTTCAGTAACATAGGGTTGCTCCTCTCTCTCCGCCGGCTTTGTCCTACTCAAGCCGATCTTTTAGGCGTTTGCTGACTCTCGCTCTTTAGTCGACTTTTTATTATTTACATACATTTCATTATAGCTTTGGCGACTTTTTGCTGTTTTTTTATGTTTTTACCTCTTATTTAGCCGACTATTTACAAATAAATAAATTTCAAAGTTCTTATACAGGCTGTCCCAGGAAGTAGTGATAAGCGGAGATCCCGAGGTAGAGCACTTCCATAGGGGCACCCGAATAAACCCCCATGTATGTTCCGCGATTTTTGATATTTTCGGAGTTATTCCATATTATTATTTTTCACATAACTCCATATTTCGACACAAACTTAGTAATTTTGAGCAAAATAACTATTGTTTTTTGTTATGTTGGTAGTCCAGTCGTGACCCTTTTTATGAGATATCAAAATCATATTGTAATTATTAAAAAAAACAATGAAAATATAAAAGAATACCTTCAAATTTTGTTCAAAGCAAAATATCTCTTCAAAGTTTAGAGGTCCATAACGTAAAAAAATAGGGGTTTTTTTTGTTCCTATTTTAGAAACTTCTTCAATTCACTGGCAATAAAATACCTCACACTTAATTGGCCTAAACTTATGGCAACACAGCATAAAAGGGTCACTACTGGACTACAAACATAAAAAAAAACAACTGAATACTATAGTTCTTGTGGTCAAAATTACTAAGTGTCGCTCGCCCGCGTGTGATGATCTTACTAAAATTGTGTGGTGATCTTGATTTCTGGGACTCCTTTTTTACCAACTAAACTTATTTACCATCTAAACTTTTGTTTCAGAACCACAATGGCGAAGGCTAATTCATGTACTCTACGTCTGAATGAAGTAGTTCTGTTGGATCACAATTTCCAATATTAAAAAGGTATTAGTTGTTCTTACAAATAGAAACACAGACAAAAGCTAGTCATAAAAGGAAACGCTTCTGAAAAAGCTGATTGGAAATGTACCTATACTTCGTAGCCTATATACCTAAGTACCTAAACATTTAGCATTCCACGGTTTGTAATAAATTATTTAATAAGTTTTTCAGTGTGTGCAATTTATCGATGATATAAGATTAGGAACGAAAGAATTATTCAATATTATATTATTATTATAGTTACTATTATTAAGTAATTAGATTATTTTATTTTCATAGGATAAGGCAAAATAAAACGAATGTTATACATGTAAGACTTTTATGTTTAGAATAGATCTAAACTCATCAGTATTTGCATTTATGTATCTATATAGGAATAATAATATAATGCACTAGCTCGCGACTTCGTCCGCGCGGACTATAGTTTAGCGTGAAAAAAGCATCCTATGTTCTTGTAGGATATGAAAAACCAATGCAAAAGTATAGCACCAGAGCTTTTGATGCTTTTTGAAGACTTTGTATTATTTAGTTTCCATGGCAACCGTTCCTTAGAACGAGTAATTGTCATTTTCCGGTTTTCCAGTGGAAACTTACAATTTTCCGCGATGAAAAGTATCCTATGTTGGTTACAAAGTTTTATCAAAATCGGAATAGCCGTTTTGTCGTGTAAACTTCCCAAACAAACGGACAACATTTCACTTTTATGTATTGGTGTGGATTAAGTAACAAAAAGTCAGTATAAATAATACACACAAAGAGAAAAAATCACAGAATAAATAATAGGTACAATGAAGATAGGTACTAATACTAAAATGGTCTAGGGGATTTAAAATAAGTTGTTGAACAAGAATTTAACATTTAAGAAATGGTGTCGGTTTGTCTGTCTGTCTGTTTGCGTATGACGTAAAAATCTACTAAACCGATTAAATAGCTTTTTTCGCTTGTGGATAGCTTAGGTTTTGACTTAAAATCTGGTGTACATTGTATCGCAATGCGATAAGTTGAAGCCGAGCAATTGATAGAAAAGCATTTGACGGCTGAACAAATGTTGATGAAAATGTTGTTTATTGGTTACTTTTGGTATGTATTAGTTACTTTTGGTCGTTGAATAACACATAGGTAGGTACTTAAAGGTTACTTTAACCCTGAGAAATAACTACGCAGGCACAGCTAGTGGAAAATAAGATAATTTTGTACCCAGCTTTAATGCTAATTTTGACATGCCTGATTACCTAGAAGCAGGCCTGTTTCACTCGATGTATTTGCGCGCGCTAATTACCTACCGGCCGCTGGGCACCCGAGTGCTCTTATTTTCTGTAAGTTGCCTCTTACTGCGTGGCGCGGTCGTACGCTTCAATTGTCAACATTTGGGAATGCTCATAGTACCCTCAGATTCCTTTTGTAATTATATAAAAGAACTCATAGAACTACGTAGTACTAATATTTATATTGTGCTAGTAGTTAACTGTGGTGCAAAACTATAATTGTATGTATGTAAGTATGTTTGTTTAGGTCAAATCTTGCAAGCTTTTATGGTAAGCATGACCTGAGTCGACATCTAGGAACTGCTCCAGATAAAAGAACTCTTCAACAGTAAACAGCACTGTCACGAAATTGTGTGTACACATTCTATTATGATAGCCGGTTCGAAGTTTTACCGTGGCATGGTATCACTTCGGGTTGGCTCCTGACTTGGGAATTCCTCGACGGTTAACAGCGCAAATACGAAATTTTGTGTACCTACGCATTATATTATGATAGCTGGGTTGAAGTTTTACCATAACATGGTTGCTGCTATCCGGGTTGGCTCCTGATTAGGGAACTCCTCAACGGTTAACAGCATAGACACTTAATTGTGATAGCCCGTTCTAAATTTCATCATGACAAGGCTACTGCATAAAAACTTATTTTTTTAATATTTTTAAATTAACTTATTTTGACATACAAGTATCATACTTAAGTGTTACTTGTGGACCTATTGTAAATACAAATTTACATCAAAACTCGTTCAAATTCACTTAGAAGTTTTCGTTAAATAGTTTTTACCCGACTACGGCGAAGCAAGGGAAGGGAAATTTTAGTTAACAGTCTATGTATGTACAATATCTATGTGTGTATGTGGATGTTAACCTAGCGTCGATCCTATGGGTCCGATTTTTGACAAGCGAGGTGTCAATCGATTTGTCTTCAGTTTATGACACTATCATATGCTATTTTTTACCCGACTAATAGATTTTTTAAATCCGAAAAGTTTACAGATTTGAATTTAGCGGAACGCAGTGAACGAAAGCATTTAATTTCGTGTTTTAAGGACAATCAGCGCCATCTAGTTAAATCGGAGGCAGAACTTTGATTCGTTTGATTTATGCGCTGGAGTTGTTGATGCTGGCAAAGATTAAATGCTGGCTTTCTAATAATCTTTGATGTTGGTAAATTATGTAGTGTCTTTTTTGTTCTTATTGCTTTATTATAAGTACAGATACTACGCTCTCTTGTGTAGAGGTTCTACAATAACAATACTTACGCCGTGCTAAGGAAGTAGGATACTCCATTGTGCTATACCTACTCGTTCCTTAATATCTAAGAACCATCTCGATTACCTCAGCTTTCAATCATAAAAAACCGCACCTAAATTAAACTATTCGTTTGAAAGCTAAAATTCTCACCACTTTTTCTCACTTCCCCATATAGCTAAGAACCATCACAATCACATTAGCTTTCAACAAAAAAAAACGAAAAAACACACACCCACCCACTTACACACATACAGTGATACACACCCTAAACTTATAACACCCGTCTCTTTGTTCGGGGGTTAAAAAGTGTAAAAATAACGCATAAAATATGTAAACGCTATTAATTATGGAACAAAAAAAACTAAAAGCGCGTGGTTTCGATCCACGGACGTCTGGATTAGACTTCCGCCCATGTTACCCGCTCGGCCACTCGTTACGTGACGCGGACAACGAAATTTGGTACCGTTCTTTAAACGGATGTTTTATTACTTTAATTTAACATAAACTTTGGACCCTTAAAAATCCTTTATTTTTTCGGGAGTAAAAGTATTCTATATTTTAACAGATAATATAAACTTTGACTATCCCCAGTTACATCAAAAACCGTCCAGTAGTTTAAGCGTGATACGTATTCTTTTAAATAACTTACAACCCTTATCCTGCAGGAACCCTTTATTTTTTCGGGATTCTAAATGTTAATCCATAACATAAGCTATGATTGTGCCAAGTTGCATCAAAATCCGTTCGGTAGTTTCAGCGTGATGCGTGTTCAAAGAGACAGACAGACAGACAAAAATTAAAAAAATATCCTTTTTGCACTCCATATCGATTTTGAAGTTTATCTCAATTATAATTTTCAAAAAATATTTAATATACAGATTTAGCCCAGTTACAGTTTTATTATAGTATAGATTTCTGGGTAATTTAGCTACAGTTATTTATTTATTTCATGTTATATTTAGTTTTACCATACACATAATTTTCCATTTAGGTGTAATTTATTTTTGCCATAGAAATGGTTAAATCTATATTTTTTTGTGAATTATCTAAAACATCACAACTTGAAGCATACCAAAAACCACAGCGCTGTTTCAACTTTATGGAAATGCAATAAAGTCGATTAGACAAAAAAAAGTTATTTAATTGTGACGTAATGTCCATTCCTTTCAAATCCAGCGTCTTAAAGATACACATTAGTAAACAGTTTCGGGGATATAACATCCCCTGTCTCACTCCCCTGCGCAGTTGGATATGTTTAGACTGCTGGTTTTGTACTTACTTTACAATTTAAATTATTTTTATTTTCTTTGCTTTACTTTCCGCTAAATGGATATCAGTGGTATGATTATTAATTGTTATTTTGGAAATATAGGTGCGTAAAGAGCTGGCCTTTAAACGAGCATAAGCTCATATCATGGGGCTTTGTTTCAACATATATACGGGTACAGTTACGGGTCTACGGGCCTAAGGCATGGGATTACAGTCACAGTCCTACGAAAATAATAATTGGACCTCTACTAAAGGCCCGTAGTCCCTGGTTGGATAGAAAAGTTGGATTACAACCCCCGCATCGATGTTTTCGTTATTTATTTAAGTAATTTTCTCTAATTACGTCTACAAACCACAAAATCACTTGCGAAACACACTAACTACATACCTATACCTATATTATTGTAAGTTTTGTTGGCATCAGTATTATAATTTTTCTGAAAGACTCGAAAATATAGGTCCATAACATAGGTCATAGGTCAACTATACCTAAATAACAAATTGAACACAGACGATTGAGGAGCAACACAAAAATAACAAAATTATGATCGAATGCAAAAGGAATTGACTAACATTACATTACTCACAATTACAACAAAAATAGCATCTTATTGACCTTCTAACGACGCCGACCGATTTTGATCATCAATGATTAGTAAAAATACCTATAGTTGTAGCCTACAAGTTTCAATACCTATAGATGTATACTACATTTCTAACATCAATTTTGATTGCAGTGGGACATCAGGCGGAAAATACAATGCAAATAATCAAGATATCAATATCCTAACAACTTTACAAACTAGTCTTCGGGAGGTGTATAGTCAGGTACCACTTGTAACACTTTCTCACGCCATCTCGCTTTCCTTGCGTCTTGCTGCCTCTTCAAATCGTTCAGAGCCGGCAGCGTTCTCCAACATATGAAAGTTTTGAAGAGTATATTACTGAAAAGTAAAAAAAAAAACAGTTCGCATTCGGCTCGAAGGACCACATTTCTAAACTATTTAAATAAGTACTCCTATCGAATATTCTAATCATTAATTACACAAACAAAACATGTTAATATTACATAATATGTGAGCACCTATTGTGATATGCGATTGCTCGATTCCACTTCATCTCTTGTTCTTTGTTAAGAACTTCCAATCCTTCCCGAAACTTCCTGAATATCAGTTGTGTTACGTACAGGTCGTAAAAGTCATCGGCAACTTGTTTCTGCAATATGTATTGCCGAGCATTCTGTAAGAAAAAATACATTGTTAATTTCTTGCGCAGCCCAAAGAAGTCAAAATTATTTTTACATTATTAAAACCTCACCTGCTTAAAACCAGCTATGGCTTTCCTTAAAAGACATTTCCGACGGAACTCATTAGCTATGAAGTTCCTTTCATACCACATATCTTCTGTAAACCACATCCAATGCAGAAAAACGTTGTTTTTTAATTGGAACATGTAATGAGCGTTTGCCTTTTCCATATTATCTCGTTTCTTCTCTAGCAATATCTTAAATGGTCTAATTCCATATTTTGATAGAAGACTCTTCTCGTAGTGCAAATCTGCCATCACTATGAGTGCTCTCAATCTTGCAGCATATTGTTTTTTTCTGATGGTTTCTATCTTCTCCCGTTTCCGTTTCTCTTTGAGTTCTTTTATTCTTTGTATCTTCTCGTCTTTGTCCATTTCTGCTTTCGCTACTTCTGCCTGAAAGGGCAACCAATACCTTATTATCTTTTCAGTTAGTGGAAAGTTCTTAAATTAAGCTTCGAAAATGCTTTACCTACTTTAACAATTATTTATTTACACCAAAAAAATGACGATTTCAAATTAATTAATTTACTAAAAATTAAACTAATCAACCAATTTTTATGAAATATATACGGAAGGAATTCTTTCCAATCGGTTTAGAAATCCCGAAAAAATAAGTGAGCAAAGCATACTTTCAAATCAAACGGAGTTGGTTGTTTGGTCGAAGGAGCATACACATACAAAAACAAAACGGCCAATTGCGAGTCGGACTCGCGCACTGAGGGTTCCGTACAAACTTGTAGGCGTGTTAATAGTTCGTCCATCACGGGAATCGAGAAAAGACGAATTAAAAAAAGAAGTGATGTAACTAGAACTACAACTACTTTTACTATTTTCGGATTTTTCCCTTTACTTGGGCTATAAGACTTATTACTTCCTGGTCAATTTCATGATTCTAGGTCAACGGAATGTACCTTATATAGGTTTGATTGCGAGTGACGAAAATGTCGAAATATGCGGCCAATATATATGAACTAGCTGATGCACGCGTGGTCATACTATTATATAAATTTTAATATATAGCCTATGACACTCACAAATAACGTGGCTTTCTATTGGTAAAAGGATTTTGAAAATCGGTTCAGTAGATCCAAGGATTACCCCCTACAACCTCACAAACTTTACCTCTTTACAATATTAGTATAGATAAAATAAACGGCCATATCTTTTGATTGCTTTGACTTAGAAAATGTTTTTTTCTCAGCTCCGAGGGATTGCAGACCTGAGTATTTGATATTTATTTCAACTTGATACCTCCACGCGGTCCTGAGAAAAAGAGTATTTGCAGACAGACAGACGGACGGACGGAAAACAAAGTGATCCTATAAGGATCCCTTTTTCCCTTTTGAGGTACGGAACCCTAAAAATATAGTGAATTGAGATGAGAACCTCTTACTTTACTGAATTTTATTAAAAAAGTATCAATATTATCCAGATTAGTTAGGTTTATTACCTGTTGTTTCAATCTTATCCTTTCTTCTTCCATTTGTCTCCGTCTCTCACGAATCATAGCGTGTTTTTCTTCTCGTTCCCGCGCTCTCTTTTCCATTCTTTGTAAAAACTGTGGCACTTTCAAGCAATGCAATACCAGAGATGGTTCTGAAATTAAAAGTTATGAAAAAAATTGTATTCGTGATTATTGACTTGCTTATAGTTGATTTTACTACTCTGGTTTTATTGTTAGTTACCTTCAATGTTATGTAATTTTAGTTCGTTACTCAACATTTTAATTTTCGGTTTCAGCTGTCGATCTAAATCATAGTAGCTCTTACGCACTTGTTCTCTCATAGCATCGACTGATTCTCTCGAAGCTTCTATGATTTTGTTATATTTAAGTTCTTCTATCATCCTGTGTTGCTCTTCAAGTTTTGCTCTTTGCAGTGCAATTATATGCTTTTGAAGTTTATACCTAAAATCATTTATAAAATAAACTTATTGTTCACCCAACACAGATGTTACTGAAGTGATTATCATCAATTCTACAATTTAATCATTCCGATTAGAACTGCGTTCTAGCAAAAATGAAGCATTGAAATCGGTTCTTCCGTTTGGGAAGTACAATGACACCACAACATTACAGGCCACAGACAAAAGCTTTGAATTTATCTGTCTGCGTCGGGCGTTAAAAATACTATGAAACGAGCAAACATGAAATATTAATTTTACTCCATTGAAAGTTGAAAATATTCTACCTGCGTTGATAAATGTTGAAGTCTTGTGCAAGCAGTTTTGCTTTTGTAACCGATTCGGGACATTCGATAATTTGCATCTTTTTCTTTTCCAGCTTATCGAAAAAGTTGTTTAGAGTAGCTCTTCTCTGTCGCGAAAACTCTTCTTTTTTATGGCATACATAGTTTCTCCATTTTTCGACGTATTTCCTCAAAATAATTTCTTCTCGATCGCTTATTTTTATACGTATAGGAGCTACACACAAGAAATTAGTCATATCTTCACTAATATTACTCCGACTACTTTGAGGCATATAATTGATGTATTTGCTTTCTTCGATAATTTCATTTTCTGTATCGTCAAGATTTTGTTCGGATCTGTGACTATGGTGATCTTCTTTGTTCGATTTTGGGGTCAAAGACATCATTACCAGTAAAGAATTTAAATCATTTCCTAGATAATTATTATCACTGTGACAAATATTTACTTCTGTTTGATTTTGTTCGTGTTCTACGCCGTATTCTTCAATCCCTTCATTTATTTCTACTTTTGATAATTCATTAAGATACTTACATTCTATTCTCAAAACGCTGTCTATTGACTCATCATCATCATCATCATTCTCCGTGGATAATGATTGTAAAGTGTTCTTATTTTTAGCTTTTGATTGGTATCTCATAGTTGGCTTATTATGTTTAGTCTTATTGTTTATTTTAAAATCGCTATCGCAATTAATAGCTAGGTTGTTCATGTCCTCTGTAATTTCTTGCAAATAATAATTTTTTTCGTCTTCTATCTCGTCTTGATTACCTTTTATTAATAACTTGTCGCTGCTTGTAAGAGTTTTTGTCTTTATTGAATCCACGTACTTTAACATTACTTTGTTTTTGAGGTCTAAGTTTTGGAAATTATTACGAATTTTCACTATTTCTTTATTGAATTTGTAGCAGTCTTTGGATTTCTTTATAGATTTTCTAAAAAGAAAAAAAAACATAAAAATAATTAAAATCCATGTATCAGCTAGGTAACTACCTATTTAGCCTAAACTTAAATTTGACTTCTGCTTTGGTACCTATTTATGCAGAATTGCACATGGTAACCACCTTGTTACATTAGTACTTTATGGGCTGATTGCACTAAGTCTGTAGCAGGTTCGACTGAGTTAGGTAGGTAATTTTCTTTTTTTATTGTTTAGGCTAGCCTTCGGCCACTACCTATCTGAACTGTTAAGTCTTATTATGTGGATAAGTGACAACATGGTCGAAGTTAGTAGGTATACATGATAATCCTATAATTGGACTGGCTCAGGACTACCTACTGCCACAGAATAAATAATAGTACTACGTAGTACTGCCTGAAAACCAAAAGGGCTTGGCGACAGAGTTTGTACTTTTTTAGCGGTAACTAAGCTAGCCAGATATAGTGTTGGGTAGCGATGGTATTCTTCACCAAAAGCTAATGCTCATTGACCTCATTGTATTGGTTGATATGCTTCAATTAGGAACTCACATTACTTATTTTGGAATAAAGTTTGTACGGACAATTCATATTTCTGCTCAACAAAAAAATTATTGCACTCAGCGGGATTCGAACCCGTGACTGTCGGCTTAACCATTCGGCCTACCGGTCGTTTTAAGTATGTACCTACGAGGGGAGTTCAATGTATTCTCGGTGCAGAAAATTCTAAATAAAATTTATTTTTCAATGTCCTAGGATCTGAACTCACTTATTTGTCCTGGAAAATAACTTTTCAATTCCCTCCAAAAAATATTTTTCTTCCTGGTCTGAAATTAACTCTTCATCGTCGGAAAAATGCTTGCCTCGAAGTTCTTTTTTGAGATTTGGGAACAGAAAGTAATCACTAGGGGCTAGGTCCGGGCCCCCTACAGGGTGGGTGATTGATTTCTTCAAATCCGCAATCCCGCACAGCAGCATTGGCAATGCGCGCCTTGTGAACAGGCGCGTTGTCGTGCAGAAGCAATACACCTGCGATCAATATTCCCCGTCTTTTTTCTTTTATTGCTTCCTTTAAATTTCGCAGGGTGTTAGCGTAAGTTGCGCCAGTAATACTCTTACCTTTTTTTGTGTACTCAATTAACAAGATTCCCTTGGAATCACCATGGCACGAGGGTCGTCTTCAATACTCTCTCTAACCCGTTTAAATTCACTTGACCACTTCTGAATTGTATATAATGAAGGGGCAGAATCTTGGTAAACAGCCATCATTTCTTCGTGAATTACTATTTGGGTATTTCCTTGTTTTGTGAGGAATTTTATCACAGTGCTATGCTCGATTTTGTTCAACATTGTCGTATCAGTCATCGTAGTTGCCTTTCCGAAATGTTATTTTGAATACTAATGGCGACAATCAAATAAAATTTTGTATTTATACCCTCAATGAGTGTCAAACTAATGAGATAATTTAATTACCCTCATCATTAGTATATTACCCCGATACCGAGAATACATTGAACGCCCCTCGTATAATGCGCGGTGAACATTTATTCAGTTTTAAGGTATGCAAATGCCGCGTTCGACATATAAATGCTATACTATTTGTGTTACCATAAATGACTAGTGCTCAATCACCGTTTCTCTTACGAAAAACCAGCAATGTTAGCACGGTTGACATCTACAAGTGAAGTGTGTTCCTGATAGAAGAAATGTCACTTCCCATCATCCCCTCATCCCAAGTAATTTAAAACTAGGGAATGAAAAGAATTATCGAAAAACTTACACGTATACCGCAAAACTAAGCAAAATAATGTTTATTTTATTCAAAATTACATGCTCTGCCGCTAAAATTTGACACTTGGCAAAAAGTAGCATTTCGAACTCACAAAATAACATGGGTCTGAAAATGCTAGTTTCCGAAGCTAGAAATGTTAACATTTTACATTGTGGAACATTTGACGTTTGTTATTTGTGCTAGCATCGGAGGGCTTGTGGAACGACATTGGGGCTAAAAAAGTTAACATTGCTAGCATTTTGCTAGTGGAACGCGCTAAAAGACAGACTCGCTTGGGTCTACAGCTCACAGAGCCACTAGTAATCCTACTTACTTACCTTAAATACCTTTGCCAACTGCCAGTCTTGAAGATGCCATCACTACCTGCCCCATTGCCATGAGTATCTTTTACCTGCAATTAAAACGAAGGTACCTAAGTAGGTAGGTATTGCTGAAGTAAAAACGGTCTTCTTTGTTAAGATCGTTTTGCAAATGAAACCAATGAACTTCCACTGGGTCAAAAAATTGCACCAAGAAATAAAAACTTACTAAGTTTCTCCTCATTTCCATACGCAATGGTATCGCAGAAGTATAGTCTGGAGAAAGTTTAAATAAATCTTTCCCATTAAAAATGTTTTTGTGCAATATTTCTTCCATCACCAGTCTACGTTCATTTCTCTAAATCCAATATTTTGTTGCCTAGGAAGTGTTTAATCAATAAAGACTTGACGTCCCGAAATAAAAAAAGTACCCTTCGTTAATTCTGGGGTCAGTTATTAAGTTAAGTACCTACGTGGTCATGAAAAAAGACACTTGAAAAGTACTCATTTAATACCTACCAATGTTCCAACAACTATTCATAAAGCGGACGACTGTATTTAATTGTATTGCGATGATATGAAAGAATTATAGTTTGCTGCGCTGGTTATTTGTATAGCTTCTAGTTAGGAACATCATTAGCTTCAAGGGTTCAACGAATAAAAAATGAAACGGGGAAAAGAAAGAAAAACAACAAAAGCTATATACCTATTTTGAGTAAAATGAAACGTAATAAATCAAAAATTAACGGTGACAGTGACAGACGTCAGCTGACTCAACCGTCAACCAAATCAAATAACTTGTCATTTGTTTTGTCTTGTCAATTTCATCAATTTGGGTAGAAAACAAAATCAACAAACAACAAGTTTATCACAAATATCGAGGTCGATTCGAGGTTATTGTTTTATTTTAGGCTTGGATTGAATTAAAATAGTGCCAAAGATTAATGTATCTTCCTCTCCACAATGTTACCGAAAGAAAATACCTTGTTAGGATCCCCGGAAAACTATGTTTTCTTACTGCATCTGTGCCGTTGTTTGCCTTCACAACTTGTGTTTTAATAACTATGTATAAAGATTTCGAAAATGCCAACAATACACACTGTAAAGTTCCCAATATATTTCCTTCTATATCAGCGTCAATAGGTAATTATGAGCCCCAAAGTACGATATGGAAAACTGCAATATACCTGCACTCCCCTCTGCGATTCTTTTTAGTGAATCTTCGTTGGAAGTACTACCGAAAAGTTATAAGAGAAGATTTACGTAGTGTTGTAAATATAGCAGTATTTCTAAATATTATAGAAAATTTTGCCCTACTAGGATTAACGCATTGGACATCATCGGACAACTACCGTAAGTACTTACCTAATTCAAATTACATAATTTTCTCTTAAGTATCATTATCAGCTCTGGAATATCCATATAATAGTCAGGATATGGTTGTTATTGACAATATACCACTTATTATAATATTTTTCTACATAAACTATTATTTACACACTTAATCAATATCCTTTAGATATAGAATAAATAACTTATTATATCAATATCACTTAATCATTATCCTTAGAGTCTTTATTTATATAGTTATTCCTCATAGATACACTTTTGAAAACTTACTTGTGTACCTTAGAGATTTACTTGTGCCATGCAGTAGAATCACAGAGATAATCGCTTTCATCTAGTACAGCAAAAGAATTGGTGATCAAGATCAAGTTGGTCAGTTTTACACTACTAAAATCATAATACAGTCATTTTATGTCCACAGAGATGCATGAGAAGTGTTTCAAAACTTTTATTGGCACCTCAGTATTTTACATGCTCCTAATATGTGTGATGCTTACAAAATACCGAAGAAAAACATCAGTATCGCACAGAGAGAAACAATCAGTCAAATTAAAAAGGCGTGCTTTCATCGTTAATGTTACTTCATTTGCATTTGCAGCATACTTCTTCTTGAGACATAATAGTCTATGTGAACCTTATGGTAAGTTTCATAGTAAAACCTTTTCACTACTAACTTGTATCCAAAATCTATATTCACATAAAATCTAGAGAGCTCAGAAAATTAACTGACTCTACCTACTATTTTAATCTCATCAAAGGGCTATCCCTTGGATGAAAAGAGCTGAAGATCCGGCTCAGTAGAGCGTATAGAGAAAGGCCTATGCCATGCAGTGGACTAATACAGGCTATTCATAATGATGATGAGTCATCATAAGAATAGAGTAATGTTTCTTATTTTCAACTTGCTGGGCATGCTTGGACATTTTCCTGGGATAAAATTACCTACCTGTAAAGTACAAAATACCAAATTTCACCAAAATTAATTAATTCATTAAAATTCAATAGCTGTCAAATAGGTTTTTATCGATTGCTAGGCTTCTTCCTATGGATTGAGAAATAAAGTACACCAGATTTTTTGTCAAACCCTAAGAAAAGAGTGGAAGAAAAACGCTGGAGATGGCTGGGCCCTATTTCATAAAGCGACAAATAATAATAAAACTACAAATGTCAGTCGAATAAGCCAAACCTGCGTTTCATATAACAAAAATGTATGACATTTCAATAGCTTGACTGACAATTGTTGGTTCGATTGACATTTGTCAGTGTTCTATAGTATTATGAAATAGGTCCCTGGTGAATTTATTTCTTACCAATTTTAAGCCTAAGCTATCCAACAGTGAAAACCGCATTTCCATCAATCCAGTAGTTTTGATGTGACGTGTGGGCAAAAAGATAAACACTTTTTTTTACCATCCTTGTACTTTTTTTTATTGCTTTCTGCTTTATTATAAGTATAGATGTGAATATCCTGTAATGTAAAGCCTCATATTCACTAGGCAACAAATGTTCCGCAACACGTGTCGCACATGTAGTGCAATGTCGAGCAACACATATTGCGGGACATTTGTCGCCTAGTGTACGAGTATACGAGGCAAAGTTCATGCTTTATGATGGGCCACAAAGTTTTAATTGGATTTTAGTATTTGATCTACAACCCTACAAATAAATAATATGGCTAGCTTGCTATTTTCTTTCAGACGCCTGCAATAATTTATTTTTCTCTTTTCAGTTTACTCAATGTTCGGGTTTTTTGAATACATAGTGGTAATAAGCAACATTGTATTCCATATGTCAACAGTTTATGATGTTCATTTAAACTTTATTTATTTCCATCATCACTATGGAATTACGGTTGAGTGATTAAAATGTAAGAAAAAGTGGACTTGCAACATTGAAGCAACAGATGATAAGCACAAATGCCAACAACTGTTGGCATTTTTGCTAAGTATAGGTACAAAATTTGGAAATGTACATAATATTTTTACAATAATCAATAAAAAATATATTTTAACAATCTATTTATATCTACTGTAGGTACACAATCTGAAAATGTTTTTTTTTTCATTTAATAGTTGGCCTTTTTTATTTGTGCATGATTTACCTACCATGATGGACCCATGATCAATAAAAAAATATTAACATTTTTGTTACCACCAGCAGGATCAGCCCTACAAAAGAAGCGCATCATCTGGCAACGTCATGTGCTGTTGCACAGCAGTGCACTTCACATGAGCGAGCGTCACGTATGTCGCGACTCAATTGTTGCTTTGGCCTTCAATTCGAGCAAACAACCAACTCACTTTCAGTTTGTTGCTTGCTCGAAGCTCAGGACCCCTAGTACAAGTTTTTGAAAACGAAATGTAGTTTCGCCTAGTTACATACATTTACTGTCAGCGCCTCTTGCGGAAACTTGTAGGAACTAAAATTGGTAGGACGGGTTTTATCAAATGGTAGCATTCGAATTCGAAATAATGTTTTCGAGTATTGTTTGCATTTTAGCAGTACGACTTGCCACTTTGACAAGTTAGTGGTAGTAAACTATGACGAATTCTATCATTTTCAAAGTATTGTTATTCGTTAGATAAATTTTCGTGAGAGCTTCATGAGATCTTGCGATTTTTTATTTTATTATGATAACAAGACGGTATCTTCCGTGGATGTTAGCCTCGGAGGCTGTAGAAGCTGACCGTCGTGAAGGGAAGCGACAGGAGCTTGACGTAGGCGGAGATTAATTACACTCAGTACACTAACTTTGTGCAACGGTTTCGGCTCACGGGCTCACTAAAGAAGGTTTTGTCCATCTCCTAATACTCTGCGGGAAAATACAAATCTCAGGAACTCTCAAAGAATCTCTCTAGAGAACATCTAGAGACCAATGTAAGTTAATAGTTAGGTACCTATGTACCTACTCATATCTATAGATAGGTACTTTATCTTATTTTGAACTTGTATTTTTGTTACACTTATGTACCTAGGTACCTACAATAATACTTCCAAAAAAATTACATGAATTGTAGTCCCAACCAAGCACTAACCATCTACCTACTTTACAATTTCAACGTCGTGATGACGTCACATCGTGATGTCGTGATTTCTATTTCGCCAAATATGATTCAATTGATGAAACAAACACCTAGTTCAGGATTCCCAACTAGTAATTATCAAAAATCAAGTATTACATTGTAGCTAGATGTCGTACTTGAGGCATAAACTCAATATAAAATAACTACGTTTTGTTGGATTACTTGAGTCTGTAACTTCGTTAATACTGAACGAAATTAAAGACCAAAGGTACCGGAACAATCAGAAAAAAACGTAAATCGGTAATCATTTTTTCCCAATAAAACCACAGATAAAAACGACATACGATAATCAAAACGCCAATACGGTGGACTATATTTTGTCTCTTTTATTGCTTGTGGGGAAGAGAGATATGTAGTGTGAAGTTCGTTCAATCGAGCTCTTCGTTTTTTTATCATGTAAACAAACTTCATTTGAAAACATGAACTCGTCCTACCGATTACACCCAAAACTGTTAGTATAACGAGCTCACGAAACTTTTTTCCGTTTTCTTAATGTGCATACTCGTACTGGGCGTATAGATTAAATATTAGGACTACATACTCAAAGTTAGTGGCTCACAGGATCTAAAACAAAAAAAAAACACTATTGCATCTTCTTTTTATTTATAAAATAATCATAATGTAGATACATAGGAATACAATTTTATTGCACAATATTTTATTAGCACCTTAGATTATAAAAATTAAAGACTTACAAGTTTAGGTTTGGGTATAGTACTTTTTCTTAGAATTCTATGTTTTAATGCTTTCATTTCACATCCCGGAGTTAAATTAGTGGTTCTGCCGAAAACAACCTCCGACAGGTAAGAATATTCTCCAGTCATTGGGTCAGTTCCCACTTGCCCTACAAAAACCTACATAATGTAAAAAATAGTTATATGAGTGTCACCTACAGCCCCTTGCCATAGAATAAATAATAGTATTACAACTTGAGGTCCTGTGCAGAGGATGCATGGGTTACGTAGTAGTACTATTATTTATTCTATGGCATGGGGACAGTGGAGAAAGGCCACGCGAGTACTCTTACGAGTGAGAAAGCGTGGTGCAACAAAGGGAACAGTTCCTGGGAGCAACGACAACCCTGAACCCTGGGAATACGTGAGCTGATGGCCTCTGGAGCATATTGGGTCTGAACAAGTGGTTGCCGTTAAAAATAAAAACTTGCAGAAAAGCTTGAACACCAAGTAGGTACCTACTAATTATGCTTTCATAATGTAAATACATAAATAGAAGGCGCTAGCTGACGACCCAAACTTGTCAGTGGCGAGGCTAAAAATCATGGGAAAGTGTTGCCTGATGAAGTGTTGTGTGTTGTGTTGTCCATGTTATCAGTGAGTTTTGTAGTCAAGTTGTCATAATCCCCACCAACCAATATTTAAAATATCGATTGATTGGAAACCACAAAGCTACACTCACGCCACCCTACAGTTCACATATAAGTTGGTGTTACCTCATAAATGTATGTTATCTAACAATTAATGTGTATTTAGTTCTAAATGTATGGTTCTTCTTAACTTCTAAACTAACTGCCATAGTCAGAGACAAAATAAAATAATTCATTTATAGAGCCTTGAAAATAATAATTTTCAAGAGCATAAAAATAATATACTTATTTTTATAGGGATTATAGAGTTAGACTAGCATTTCCAGTTAAGCGGTAAGTGACATTCCTAAATGCGGCAGAAAGAGGCATTAAATAATTGCACCTGCTACAGCCATGGATATTTTTAAATAACATAACGATCTATGATTAATATTGTTTACACTAATCTTAATTTGGGGTGACTCCCTTTTCCCCCATAAATGGGGAGAGATTTTTTTGCCTTTCTCCCCACTATGTGGGGAGAAGGGAAATAATACCCTCCTTTCTCCCCATTATGGAATGTGATTTGTCAGTGGGTTGGAAGGAAATAACCAAAATGGACTGTAGTTTACTCAGAGTAAGTATTACTAAAGTACCGTTAGTAATATTTACTCTGAGGTAGTACTACCTACATGTAGTATAATGTCCAGACATGACATGAAACATTGTTTTCAGAATGGGCAATGATGTTTTGATTACTAATTAGTACCTTTAGTAATATTTACTCTGAGGTAGTACTACCTACATGTAGTATAATGTCCAGACATGACATGAAACATTGTTTTCAGAATGGGCAATGATGTTTTGATTACTAATTAGTACCTTTAGTAATATTTACTCTGAGGTAGTACTACCTACATGTAGTTTATTGTCCAGACATAACATGAAACATTGTTTTCAGAATGGGCAATGATGTTTTGATTACATATTAGCAGATAAAAATATATTATAATAATGCGATATCCATAAGTTGACTTCTAAATTACTGACATTGACTAAAACTTCTAGTGAAAATGCTAATGGTAGCTCTCATTTACTTACCGTATTGTAAGTACTTATATTATGTACCTACTTTAAATAATAATATATGTTGTGTAGTTTAAATAAGTAGGACATACGAAATATTAATTAATATATTTTCGTTAGTTAATTTTGTTACATCTATACTTTTAATAAATCAATAAGTAGGAAAAAGTCTGTACAAAGAAGAAAAATAATAAAATATTGTCTAGGGTACTTATAGTAAGCTACTGAACAAGAATATAACATTTTTTTAAATCGTGGCTGCCTGTCTGTATGTTTGTTCGCGCCATACGTAAAAAATACTGGACCGATTGCGTTGCGGTTTCGGATAGCTTAGGGTTAGACTTAAAAACTGGGGTAATTGGTATCAGATGAGTGGAAGCCGAGCAATCGATAAAAAATATTTGACAGCTGAAGATACATTATAAAGAAGGTATTTTAGATCTTGGACACAGACAACTTTTAACCTAGAGAAATGATCACGCGTGCGAAGCTGCAGGTACAGTTAGTTATTAATAAACTACGTAGTCTCAATATACTACAAATATTTGCATGCAGTGTTGTTTCTAAACACCTGTCATAAAACAATAAGCGCACAAACCGACAATAGATCGCTCATCGTTATCCGCGCGAAGTTCAATCTATTATTTTTTAATTTATATAACACCATAATAGAGATATGTAATCACAATAATTATGTACATTGCCCATACTGAAAAGTAAATTGCATATTAACAAAAAATATTTTTACAAAATGTACATACGAAATAACAGATTTAATATTCTTAGTCAATAAATAATATCATGTACGTGAAATGCACTTATAATGCTACTCTACAGCCAATCTTATTCAGAGCCTTCATAGTTAACAATAAATATCTCTGGATACACTATATTAAAACAGTAACAAAAATATTCTTAAGTCACTAATTAAGATGCAAAATTGATTTTTGTTTTAAATGCGTTAGTGCATCCTATTCAGCCCTTATTCGTCCACTGCTGGACGAAGTCCTGCTCTAGGTCTCCTTGTGACCGCAACTGAACCCAATTTTCGGCTCTCCTCATCCAGTCTCTGCTAGCCGTTTTACGCAATTGGTCACTCCACCTGGCCGGCCGGCGCCCCACACTATCTTTGCTTTGCATAAACGAAGTCTACAGTGTAGACTCAACCCCAACTGTAGTCGGTTCTTCGAGACAAGTGTCTGGCCCATTGCCACTAGATTGCTAATTCTGAGCTATTTCAGTTACCTTGGCATAATCGCATGCTAAACACAGCTAGAAATAGCCCAACATTTTTCGGGCTCACTTCGCTCCATAGAAATATATTTAGGACATATCATTCAATGATATCAATGTATATTTTTATATGTCTTGGAATTACGATTTAATTTCTACACTTAGAAACAACTCCGAATTTTCGTGCTCGCCCCGCTCGTGTCTCTTTTGTTCTAACATGTAGCTACTTGTACAAATAGCTCAACATTTTTGCGCTCTTGTTTAATCTCCAGCATTTAGCGGCACTGGACAGATTTGGGCGATGTGCCCCTGCGTCGCATAAGCCTAAGACTGCTCTGCATGCTAGGCGTGAATTTTAGAAACTAAAAAAGAGAAAGTACTAAAAACTCATCATTCAATGACGTAAAATATCCTTCCAGGACGCATTTTATGACGTAATGACCAAGGATTGGCTTGGAACTGTTGCGTGAAACGCAAAGCAAAGCCACGGCATCCCAGAGGTTGCAAGTAATTCCTGCTCTAGGTTGTTTTTGCCTATCCCAAATTTCACTATTATCCCAATTTACAATGGAAGTAAATTTATATAGCCCAGTGTGAAGTTAGAGTAAACCAAATGCGTGCGCCGCGCGGATTTGCCCATTCTCATGATGCACTATTTAGCATTTACATCATTAGTGTTACAAGTGATGATATTGTGTAGTTGATAATGTGACATCTAAACAACCTGCATGGTAATCAAGTGATTTTCTTGGTTCTATACTAATGAGACAGTTCTTTGCAGCCAAATTTAAACTGATCGCTCATTTTATCTGCAATCATTTTGGCTATAGCCAGCGACGATGTGGCGCCAGGAGATGGTGCATTCCTGCAGTGCAGCACTCTACTGCCAATAGCGCCTGAGCCAGGCTTTGAATCAAACACGAAATCTTCGATCAGGGTCCCTTAAAAAAAAGAAAACAAGTTTAAATGATAAATATTAGTTCACTGTCTTCAAGACCAATGTATTCATACCAAAGTGAAAAATTGACTGTTTGTTTAGGGTGTTTTAACGTGATAAAGGCTGAATGGTTATTGATGAAAATTGGAATGGAGATAGCTTATACACACCTTGGCATAACACATGGGATACTTTTCATCATTATCATCATCAGCACAGCTAGTTTATTATAAACTACATCACCTAAATTGTCAACTCCACACACATATTATAATACTTTAGTTTAATAGAACCTATGAAACCAAGCATGCAGCTTGCATACACATCATCTATCTATCTATCTATACTTATACTGAAGCAATAGGTATGAAATAGTACAAAGAAGATAATTATTAAAAAGATGGTCTAGGGTACTTATAGTAAGCTACTGAACACAAATATAACATTTTTTTAAATCGTGTCTGTCTGTTTGTTTGTTAGTTTGTTTGTATGTTTGTTCGCGCATCACGTAAAAACTGCTGGATCGATTGCGTTGCGGTTTTCACTGTTGGATATCTTAGGGTTTGACTTAAAATCGGGTGTACTTGGTATCTCAATCCGATCAGTAGAAGCCGAGCAATCAATAAAAAAAATTGAAGGCTGAAGGAATTTTGATAAAATGTTGGTATCTTGGTATTTTAGGTCTTCGAATAGTACATAGAGTACTTTTAACCTAGAGAAATGACCAAGCGTGGAAGCCGCGGGTACAGCTAGTACCTCATAAGCACCTTCACTCATGTGAAGGTGCTTATGAGGTACTAGCTGTACCCGCACCCGTCACTCAACATTTCATGCTCCAATAAGGTTGTAATGTGATAATGATAATAAATTGTTATCATTTCAATGTCAACATTGTAAGATGATTAGAATTTGTACTTAAGTAATCTATACTTAAAATAAAGCAATAATAACGAAAAAGTCTGTACAAACAAGATAATTAAAAAATAAGTCTCTCAATCCAATCAGTTATAGCCGAGCAATTGTTAAAAAACGTTTTAACAGTTGAAGGAATTTTGATCAAATTTAATATTGGTCTTGGATTAACACATAGAGTACATTGAACCTAGAGAAATGACCACGCGTGCGAAGCCGCAGGTGGGTACAGCTAGTGTTTACTAAGCTGATAAATGTTTTCAATATGGTGTAAGCCATTGCCTCTTTTTCCTGTACATTCAGAAGCCATTAAAGAGAAAGATACTTTTTAATCATCTGTATTACATATAGGTACTGTTTAAGTTCATAAAATAATTTTACCATCTTTCCCCATTGCTTGTGCTCGAACCCCGGCTGGTCCCCTTTCACAATCAGCAGTAGTCAAGCCCTGAATATATTTTTGGAGCTCCCTCACTTGTAGTGACATAAAAGCTGATCGTATCATTTCCTTCATTCCAAATCCAGCATATTTCACAGCCAACTTCCGAAAACCGGAGAAGGCGATTACATCTTTCAGCTCTGCATAATTGTAGTCACTCCATCTGGAAATGTTATCAAACTGAAGTTAGTCAAATCAATTAACTAATTTATAAATCAACACTAGAAATAAGATATTTAACCAAGTAATTATTATGTTTTGAATATTGGAAACTAGAAACAAAAGAATCAACATAGTAAGGGCCATTCCTTTTGTAACAATTGGCGAAAGTAACTGTATTTGAATAAAACGCTAAATATGATCACAATTGGTGTTCCCTTTGGCCATTTGTGGGTGAAATTAGCCTTCTGAACGTTTTCGATCACCGTTCGTTTTGCAAGTTTCGTTGACATGTAGACATACGAAAATCAACTTTATTCCGTCAGGGATAGTGTCGTTTTTCATTCAGTTTGGAAAGGATTGGTAGTGTCAAAAGTTGCAAAAATGATAAAAGTGTTGAAAATGTTCAAAGAAAACGGCTTGTTAAAAATGTACATTTAGAAATTGCCCACAACACCATCTAATCATCTCAAACGCAGGGGTAAAAATATCTAATTGTGTATTTAAGTGTCAGAGATCAATTTCAAAACTCAATAAAAAACAAGTTAACTACTGTGCAATGCATTTAAAAAGGAAAATTACCCTAATCAAATCTTTCCCAGTGAATTTAAGAAAAAAAAACTTTGGAAATACCATATGGTCACATCACAATAAATTACAATCTGGAAATTCCGTGGGGTAAAATATAATTGTTTCCAATTATAGAACTATATTCAAGGAAATTTGGCAGAGAATAACAAATATGCAGGTTTACTAGGAAAAAAACAACCTTTTGTTCAAAAACATACAGACTCTGGTGGGATCACACAGCCAGCAAAGCACATAGTAGTAGGCTACTATAACTTTCTACTATATTGAAAATTAGCCATATGACATTATCTCAATTTGTTTTGAAGGTATATGATGACCATAATATTTACATTGTTGATGTTGATAATGTCAAAACATACAATTATAATTTTTAGCAAACATGGGAGGTGATAACCTTGGTTTGCCTTTTATTATATAATAAGTGGAAAATTTAATATCAACACTCAACTTACTTGTAACCTTCTTTACAGAATGCTAAAATAGCATTTGGTCCAAGAATAACACGGCCATCAATTCTTGGAGTTGCATGCACACCCAAGAATGGAAATCTTGGATCTGGTACTGGATATATGTTCGCTTTAACCAAATTACTTTTTTGAGGGACTAGATACAAATATTCTCCTCTGAATGGTATAATTTTTGGTTCTTCTGGACAACCCGTTAACAAAGCCACAATGTCCGATTGTAAGCCACAGCAAGTTAAGACATATTTTGATTTAATAGTGTTGCTTTCATTGTCTGTTATAATGACAGGATAATCTGCACTCTCATCATCAATAAACTTTTTTACCTTGAAATTAGTATAAGTTTTGCCACCAGCTTGTACAAAATCTTTTACATATGAATTTGTGACTTCACCCCAGTCAACGATGCCAGTGTTTGGAGACCACAAGCCTTGCAGTCCTCTACAATTTGGTTCGAGCTCATGCATTTCCTTAGCATCCATCAGCCTAAGGTCTTTGACCCCATTCTTTATTCCTCTTTCATATAAATCTAGCAGTCTTGGTACTTCAGATCTATTTGCTGCAACTATTAGTTTCCCACACCTGGAGTATCTTATTCCTTTTTCATCACAATATTTGTATGCAAGGTCAAGTCCCTGCACACATAGTTTAGCTTTCAAAGAACCAGGTTTGTAATATATTCCCGCGTGTATTACTCCACTGTTGTTTCCACTTTGGTGAGCGGCAAATTTGTCCTCTTTCTCCAGTAAAGCTATTTTCATGGAAGGTTGTCTAATATTCAGTTCTCTGGCAGAAGCAGAGCCGACAATGCCTCCTCCAATTACTACTATATCGAAACATTCCGGCTTTCCTGTGCTATATCTAAAAAAATACATTATTATTATAAATGTTATCAAAGGTATGATGAAAGCAAACAACACATTCAATAACAATTTTTACAAAGTTTGAGTAATAGAAAATTCGCTTACCTTCGCGCATGATTATTCGATATTGCCGACGCAACACATGTTGAACGTTTTATCAAATGTGAAGTCGATATTAACTTGCCAATGATCGTCATATTCGAGAGTAAACACATGAGCTACAATACAAACTATTACAAACAAACAAATGCAGGTCACTCTTTCAAAGGCCAAACTTACACATTGTTTTCTAATACACCGCGGTGTTTACGCTAGTCTTTTATTCACACACTGTGGGTGGGGCATTTTCCTGTTTACATAAACAAAGTAAAGATTCACAAACGGTATGGTAGATACAAAGAAGTGAGTTAGATTAATAAAATATTTCAAGTTCCAAGGTGAAATGAAAATTAAAACAAGAAACTTTTCTTTTTGTTTTGCAGTTTTGCTTACTTACACATTACAGTGTAGCCAGTGATCTCGACCGTCAAAATGCGAAATCGGTAGAATTGCCCTCAAAAACGCTGTACAAAGAAACGGTATACATAAAAAACCGTAATTAATTAAAAAAAACAGCTATTTTACAGATCAAATTGTCTATTTTTTTTATTCGTTCGTGCGGCTATATAGCGTATTAGATGTTGCAGCGCCCTAATATACCTACGACATTCTATCCCGATACAATTTCCAGGATTTTTAATATAAACATCTTTGATTGGAATCCTTGTTGAATAATCTATTTACACAAAGCAATCTGTTACCTTCGCTTAATACCTTCGCTAATTCAAAAATACGCGCTGTAATCTACGCAGAATGATTGGTTATTTTGGTGTCCAGTTTTGACAGCCATATTCCTCTTTTTCATTACACTTCCTTCGCCCTTTCCCACTCTCACGCACGCCTACTATGTATATGTGTTTCACGCGTCGCGATTTGACGCGTGAAGATGCATAAGAAAACGCAACAGTGACACTCCAATCACAAAAATATTCATTTTAATCTGGAGATTCACACGCCTTAGATAACACAATATTTTTTATTATGGACTTAATTCTTAATTCAGTGCTCAATTTTGGCAAAACCTATAGCTAAAATCAAGGTATATGATGGTATATATTTAGGTATATACATATATAAATATATATCCATACCAATTTATAAAAGTGAAACGTTGTCTGTTTGTTTATTCGTTTCGGGAGCTTTCACGCGATAACGGCTGGATGGATTTTGATGAAATTTAGAATGGAGATAGCTTACCTGGAATAAAAAATTGGATACTTTTTATTCCGGAAAATTGTAAGTTTCAACGGAAAAACTGGAAAATGTTGATTACTCACTGTAAAGAACGATTGCCATCACAGAATGGTCTGTGGTTGCCATGGAAAAGAAATAACAAGTCTGTCAAAAAACATCAAGAACATTGGTACTATACCTACTTTTGTATTGGTTTTATGCTGGTAAGAAAATAGGATGCTTTTTTTTGCGATAAACAGTAGTCCGCGCGTACGAAGTTGCGGGCGGGAAAACAAGTATCTATCGGTGCGGTCCGAATCAGGCCATAATCAATATTATCGCGCTCATAAGCGGTCCGATTCAGCGTAAGCGCGCCAACGACCGACTAACGATATCGCGTGTGATGTCATAGCTGACGTCATTATTGCCGCCATATTGAACTTACGGTGATCATGCTTCTACGTGAAATCACTGTGAGCTTTATGTCAAATTTGACGTTTCTACCAAACATCACCGGTTTTGTAGATCGCAAAGAGAAAAGAATCCACACAAGCCGTTAAAAAATAAGTTGAGTTGAGATTAAAGATTATAATCTCTACAATATGTACACGTCCGTATCTGCTATATTGGTCATTGCTACCTGCGTTTAGAATAATCGAGAAAATTGAAGTCCCTATTAGTGTTGAGGGCATCGAGAGGCAGTTCACCCTCCGTTTGACGCTGCAAGAGGTCGAACTAGCTAAATAGAGTGAGTCCGTGACAAAGAGAAAACATATCCGCGATCAAAGGAAGGTCCGATTCAAAATCACGCTGACAGTGGCTGACAGCACTGTGAGCCGTCAAAACCGCTATTTTTGATTCGGACCGCTGTGAATTCCGTCAACACTTTTGAGTAATGAAATTCGATTCGGACCGCGGCCTATATATAAACATACATGCGCACGATAGATTGTGTGAGTCAGTTAGTTTCGGATAGAAATACGAGATGGCGCTATATATTGATATACCTTTTCGATAAAAAAACAAGTGGGTGTTCCCTATTTCCGGTATATTACTCACAGGGGGCAATTCTCGCGTAGTGATATAAATATCACAATAGATATATATCGAAAAATGTATGGGGTTTTCAACATTTTATCTACTGTGATAATCGATACTGTGATATCGTGAGAATCGACCTCCAGAATATGTACTATTTAAATAAAATTTAAAATACAGGATATTTCATTGCGGCGCCAGCGGAGCGCTTTCGCGCCCGCCTATGACGCTGTAGAGGCACAGACTTCTAATATACAGTATTAGAAGTCTGTGTGTAGAGGTCAGCGGTGCTATTATCTATCTTGGTTTTAATCCGATTTTTAATATCACTAGCACTAATACGTTGCTATAGAGTCAGCAAATACGACTCTATGAAAAAAGTGACAATCTGATTGAAACCAAGTTCTGTAATAGGGCTATTGTTATATAATACAAATACAAATTCATTTATTGCCATAGATGTAGGTAAATTGATAGTTGTTACAGTGCTATGAGTCCCGTACAATCTACCTCAATAGAGGTGTGCAATAATTACATGTCTAGCATGCATGTTATAATATATTATAACTATGTTATTGTAATTCTTACATTTATGTTAGTTACACAATTTACACAAATAAAAGTTATATCTCAATTAATTATTCTCATCACAATGTCAAATAGTTGCAATAATAATGGAAGTTAAGTCATCATAATAGTAATCGTAAAATATGTCAAAGTTTTAATGAACAAAAAAAATATTTAAACTTTAATAATATGTCAAATTTAAATACATAGGGATTTTTCATTATTAATCATAATTTAGTATGTAAATAATCCTTTACACTATAGAAACATTTGTCCAATAACCAGACTTTTAGTTTTTGTTTGAATTTATGTATGCACATGGATTTTAAATCTTTTGGCAATTTATTATAAATTTTGATAGCCATCAAAAAAGAGTTTTTCTTAAATATGTCTAATCGACAATTTGGAAAATAAAGTCTATTACAATTTCTAGTGCTTCTTTGTACCATTTTTGAGTGTTCGTCGAACATGTTGGGGTGTTCTTTTACAAACACGCAGACTTCCCCAATATACATACAGGGTAATGGGAGAATTTGAAACTGTTTAAAAAGTGGTCGACAACTGTCGGTAGACCAGGCACCACAAATTGCCCGAACGCATTTTTTTTGTACAATGAACGCCCTATTAATGTCAACAGAGTTGCCCCACAAAAGTAGTCCGTATGACAAAATCGAAGACACGTTGCCATGGTACGCACACAAGGCAGCATCTTTGGAAACTGAGAGTCGCAGTTGTCTTATAGCGTAGACAAAGCGATCGAGTCTGTCACTGACATTTTCTACGTGGCACTTCCAATTGCAGTTCTTGTCAATTGTTATGCCTAAAAATTTACATGTGTCCACTTCCATTAACTGTGTATTTTGGTAGTTGATGTTTAGCTTATCTGGTTTAGATTGATAAGTTTGGAACTGGATAACATTACTTTTACTTAGATTGATTTTCAAATTATTTTGATTTAACCACATTGTTATGTCATTTAATGTATTATTAATATCCACTTTAAGTTGTTCATTACTTCTCGATTTAACGACTACTGTAGTATCATCGGCATATAAAATACACTGATGTTTTGTCACGTTGGGAATATCATTTATATAAGTTAGGAAAATGAAAGGTCCCAGTATACTCCCTTGAGGAACACCGGTTTTGTTTGTTTGAAGCTCCGACCTATAAACTCTTTTGTGCCCATTCATAATTTTATAAACTTCTGTACATTGTGTTCGGTTTTCCAAATAACTTTTGAGCCAATTTTGAGCGTTTCCTCTAATTCCATAAAAATTAAGTTTATTGAGCGCTGTATTATGATTAACTAAATCAAATGCTTTTGTCATATCTAGGAATATGGCTGCTACCTTTAGTTTATTGTTAAGACCGTCTGTTATTGACTTAATTAAATTAAAGCACGCCAAAGTGGTGGAACTGTTTTTCGTAAAACCGAATTGATCAGGGCTGAGTATCTTATTTTTTGTCATGAATTCATTCAGTCTTGAAAGCATGGCCTTTTCAAAAATTTTAGACAACACTGGGAAGAGAGTTACCGGTCTGTAATTGTTCATGTTGTCTTTTTCACCTTTTTTGTGCAGTGGTTTTACGATAGAAATCTTCAACTTATCGGGAAATGAACCTTCAGCAAATGACAAATTGATAGACCAACAGCATGTTATATCCCGGGGTGCGTTCACTTACTACGCTCGAGGACGCACGGATCATCCGCGCGATCACTCGAAATCGTTCACGGCATCGTCGGACGTACGCACGAGTCACCCCGAATAATAGTAGGGGAGGGGAGTGTAATGATTATTTATAGGACATCACTAGGAGATAAGCAGTCTGTGGCACACTCAACAAAACAATGTGGATACGAAGTATTATAAAGCGTTTAAGATTAAAATAGTTTCATCACATACACAGTATTTCATTGAAGATTTACCATCTATTATATGGCGCAGCCGGCAGAAGAATACGAAGTAAATAAAAAGGAAAATTATAAGAAAAGATGGATAATCTCAAGCAGCCTCCACCATTATTGTTGGCGTCGGGGGACCTCTGTGAAAACTTCAGAAAATTCAAACAAAAATTTCTGTTTTACTATAAAGCATCAGGAGCCAGCAAGAAAGCCATTTTTAGGATTCCAATAAAACTGCATGAACCTCTTAAGTTAGATCTGGAAAAGATGGAAAATAATAAAATAATTGAAAAAATATCCGAACCTACTGATTTTGTGAGCAATATTGTAATAGTAAGGAAACCTAATGGCAATATAAGGGTTTTATTGTTTAGATCCAAGTAATTTAAATCAGTGCATAAAAAGAGAACATTTTAAATTGCCAACTTTCGAGGTCTCAGCCAAAATGGCCAGTTCTAAAATATTTTCTAAACTAGACGCCTCTACTGCGTTTTACCACATAAAGCTGTCTGAAGATAGTGCAAAGCTATGTACGTTTTCAACACCTTTTGGTAGGTATTATTTTAAAAGACTACCATATGGTTTTGTCATCAGCACCTGAAGTTTTTCACCGACAATACAGTGAAATATGTCAAAACATTTATAGTTGTTATGTGTTTGTCGACGACTTGATCCTGCATGCTCAATCCAAGGCTGATCATGATAAAATATTAGGACAAGTTCTAGAGACGGCTAAAGAAAATGGCATACAATTTAATTTAAGCAAATGTCCATTTGGAGTGACCGAAATTACATATCTAGGCCATATCTTGAGTAGTGAGGGTGTGACGCCTGATTCTAAGAAAGTAGAGTCAATTTTTAATTTAGAAAAACCTAAAAATTTAAAAGAGGTTCAAGGATTGCTAGGCCAGATTACATATGTATCAAAATTTATACCAGCTATTACGCAAGTTTGTAATCCATTGAGAGAATTAGTTAAAAAAGGCAAAGAATGGCAGTGGTCTATAAAACATGACAATGCGTTTAAAGAGTTAAAAAAACATTTTAATGTTACAACCAGTTTTACAATTTTATGACCCAAGTAAAAAATTAAAAATATCAGTAGATGCATCAAAAGATGCCTCAGGAGCGGTATTGTTACAATATAATTTACCAGTGGCTTATGCATCAAAGGCCATGACTAATACTCAAAAAGCATATGCACAAATTGAAAAAGAGATATTAGCCATTGTATTTGGGTGTTTACGCTTTCATTAATACATATATGGTATGACTGTTGAAGTAGAAAGTGACCTCAAACCATTAGAGGTAATATTTAAAAAACTTTGTGTGAAATACCTTTAAGATTGCAAAGAATGAGATTACAATTGCAAAAATATAACTTATGTGTTAGGTACAAGTCAGGTAAAGATTTGTTAGTAGTTGATTCACTCTCGAGAGATATAAAGAATAAATATGATGATGATTGTAATGTAGAAGAGTTATATGAGTCACAGGTATGTTTAGTAAAATGTAACTTTTCGATTTCAGATTATAAATATTAGACGTTTAAAGAAAAAATAGATAAAGATTGCAAAAATTAAAAGAATATATAAATGAAGGATGGCCGGAAAATGTAAACTAAATACCAGAAAATTTAAAACCTTTTTACACATCTAGAGATGAATTGTATTTGTATGACGGACTAATAAATAAAAAAATATGTGTTGTTGTACCCAAAAAAGCTTGCAACATGACATGTTGTCTAGAGTTTATTATAACCATGTAGGTATAGAAAAATGTAAGAATATAGCGAGACAGTGTTTATATTGGCCTAATATGACAAAATATATTGAAAACAAGGTATTTTCATGTAGTACATGTGAAAGATTTAAAAAAATAATTGTAAGGAACCAATAACAATAAGAAAAATGCCAGATAGACCATGGAGCATGTTAGGTAGTGATGTTTTTCATTATCAAGACAAACATTATTTGATTATAGTAGACTATTTCAGAAAATATTTTGACGTTCTGAAATTAAAAGATGCTGCTGCTGATTGTACTATTGAAGCACTAAAATCAGTGTTCAGTAGGCATAGAATACCTGATAAATGATTTTCTGATAATGTGACTAATTACTGTAATTATAAATTCAAGATGTTTTGTAATGAATGGAGTTTCATTCATGTGACTAGCAGACCTTGTAAAAATGAAAATATACAAAGTAAACTATATGGAAATGCTAGTAAACAGAAACAGAATTATGATAGGAATGTTAGAAAGTTTAAAGATTTAAATAAGGGACAGAAAGTGATTGTAACAGCTGACAAGAAGCCATTGTCCTATGCAGAAGTATTAAAAAGATGTGAAGACCTAATGCATATCAATTGTTAACAGAAAATGGGAATATAATTGATAGAAATAGGAATAAGAAAATGATTATAGAAGAAAAAACGGTAGATGTAGATGAAAATGTTGAAATGTATAATAATATGATGGGTGCGAATAGTGATAGTTTGATATTAATGAAAGAAAGGGAAACAATGGAGAATTATAATAATAACACTAATAATAGTTATATGAATAGTAATAAGAATGTGAGTAGGTCAGGAAGGCAAATAATTAAACCAAAATATTTAGATGATTATGTATAACTTTAAATTGTTCTAAAAGAAAGGAGATGTAATGATTATTTATAGGGCATCACTAGGACGTAAGCAGTCTGTGGCACACTCAACAAAACAATGTGAATACGAAGTATGAAACTGACACTTGACAGTTGTCGGTTCTATGTGGACGTCCAAAGTCGTTCACTAACTCCGGATGATCGAACGATTTTCGCACGGGTGATTCGAGCCTAGTAAGTGAACGCACCCCCGTACACAGGAGTATGTACTTGTGCTGTGGTTTAAATTGAACCAATATGCACTATGTGTAAAATCTTCGAGCATATATCCAATGGAAATGTTAATGCAAGGCGTACCCCTTTGCTGGCCATATGGCACGACTTGTCCATTCACGTTATATAAAACTATTTAACTCATGACCGCGGCCATTGGGTATCGTTTCATGTCGCAAAGCAGAGCTCCGTGAAAATTGTGAATTGTGCGGTATTATTGTGCAGAAGGCGATCAGTTACATCAAAGTTACGGGAAACGCTATTTCCTATCACAAGTAATTTTATTTATGTGAATTGTGCTTGTAATTTTGTATAATTTTGATTCAAATGAACTACCAGTTGCGACAGATTAGCGACAGTTTTACGACGTTATCGTCTTGGTAGAAGGCGTAGTACGGGGACAAGTTTAGTAAAATTGATTGATTGAATGATAGAATGAACGTTAAATTATCTATAAATGTGGAGTGTTAGTAACTTTTTCGATTATTTTGTAATTGCAGGGACGTTTTGAGTCGTGCGTTCAAGCCAACTTAGTATAGCCGATGACGCGGCGGGGAGAGAACGCGCGTCTTGCGTAAGCTATTCGTTTCCGAGAAATAGACATTGCGATCGCCTCGGAGGCGATCATTAGTATTAGATGATTTGAATGATTAAGGTATGATTATTTGACTGAATTAGAGGTATAATTATTATTTTGTATAGTTATTTAGAAGAGGTTTGCCTGTTATTTTCATATAAGTTTGTAAAATTTTAATAAAAGATAAGTAGTTTTTTGTTTTATTCCAAAAGTAGCCTACCAGACGATCATCAGTAGTAAGTGGTAATATATTTATATTAGTACTCTATGGTTAAAAGTGTTTTAATCTACATGTAAAAAGCGATATGCCATTAACTCACTAAACACTTACAACGCTGAAATGTTGCCTGTTAGTTTCATATAGGCTGAAGACGATAATTACGAACAGATGTTACGAATGGGCCGGATTAAGAGGGTGAAAAATCAGTTCTGAGTTTCTATTAAAGTTCATGTTATTTAAGTTAGAGACACAACTCAACGTTTAGTTTTAAGTTAATAGTGTAGATAATTCTAAGCTATTCGGTTTAAGATTATTTTCCAAGTATATTAAAATTATTAAATCATAGCTTTAGCCCGCGACTTCGTCCGCATGGACTACAGTTTATTTCGTAAAAAAACATGGAATGTCGATGAATAAACTGCATTGGTGCATTGCAATGCAAAAGTATAGTACCAACATATTGTAGTCTCTTTGGCACCAACGCTCTTGATACTTTTTGACAGAGTTATTATTTCGTTTCTATGGCAACCGTTCCTTACAGCGAAAAATCAACATTTTCCAGTATTCCTGTGGAAACTTACTATATTCCGTGATAAAAATAATTATACGTTTTATTCCAAGTTATAGGCTATCTCCATTCGAAATTTCATCAAAATCCATGTAGCCTTTATCGCGTTAAAACTCCACAAACAAACAAGCAGACAATGTGTTACTTTTATATAATAATGATTATATTCTTTTAGCAGTAGTAAACAAATTCAACTGAACTAAGAGATAAATGAGAAAACAAAACAACAGTAGGTAAATTCACAGAACAGCTGACTCAAATGACTTAAGCATGCAATCGTCGGTTTAATTTGTTAGCGTGCATATGCTGACCAACAATTTAAACCGATTGTTAGCAGAGTTTGCAGTCTCAGCACTGTAAAGGGCGTCACAGACAATTACGATACTATAATATGTGATGTTAAGATATCTGCATATAAAATATTATAGCATCTTAGGGTACACACGGTTAAGATACGATAATATATTGAAATTATTCATTCGCTCACAGGCCACACGTATTTTTTCACCGCTTTCTATTTACAGAATGATACAATATGAGTAATACGGTTTCACTATTAGATTTATTAGATAGCTCATCAGATGACGATTCTGATTTCAAATTTGATATGCAAATTCCATTAGCGCACCGAAAAAGGTGATCAGTTAAGATATCTGCATATAAAATATTATAGCATCTTAGGGTACACACGGTTAAGATACGATAATATATTGAAATTATTCATTCGCTCACAGGCCACACGTATTTTTTCACCGCTTTCTATTTACAGAATGATACAATATGAGTAATACGGTTTCACTATTAGATTTATTAGATAGCTCATCAGATGACGATTCTGATTTCAAATTTGATATGCAAATTCCATTAGCGCACCGAAAAAGGTGATCAATTTGGATAGAAAAATCACATTAAATTTAGAAAAACCCGCGGTGAATTTAATCTTTACGCAGATCATTCTACAAAAAAAAAACAAACTTAGTTTAAGAAGTCGAAGGAAACTTTTCACGAAATTCATAATTTAATTAAGGAAGATATAGTGAAACAAAATACGAACATGCGGAGATTTGTACAAAACAACGACTTGCAGTATGCTAAGAACCATCTGGTTTACCTCAGCATTCAAACAATTATAGCTATGAATCATCTTGTTTACCCCAGCTTTCAACATAAAAAAACCACAGCTAAATCGGTCCATTTGTTTGGAAGCTACGATTTTCACCCCTCCTTTTCTTTCTCACCTCCCCCCTCCCTCTCCCTATATATCTAAGAACCATATCGATCACATCAGCTTTCGAACAGAAAAAACTGCATCAAAATTGGTCCATTCGTTTGGGAGCTACGATGCCACAGACACACACACACACCCACACACACTGAGGTACACACCCTAAACTTATAGCACCCGTCTCTTTGTTCAGGGGTTAAAAAACCCGTCTTCAATACAAAACAGAGCAACCTGTAGAGCATATTACGATATTTTTATATGTTTTTATGACTAGGATAGCGTAATCCTAAATATATTTTGTTTACATTTTTATGTTAACAATATTAATTTGAAATATTTTAAGACTTATTTTAAGAAATATTACTTGTAGAATTAATTGTACAATTTAGTTTGACAATATTATATTTTTTGACGGTTTTTGTAACGAGTTGGTACTTACTGTAATGTTACAAATGATTAATAAAATGAATTTGAATATTTTGTATCATAAGATAGTATATTAATATATATTTTGTATCTTACGATATATTTCTTATCTTAAGATGACATCTTTTAAAAAAAAAAAATATCGCTCGATATCTTCAGATACTGTAAGATGCAAATATATATTATCTTCGGCGTTTGTGATGGTTCATATAAATTGTATGGCGAGCGATATTTTATCTTAATAGTTTGACAATATTATATTTTTTGACGGTTTTTGTAACGAGTTGGTACTTACTGTAATGTTACAAATGATTAATAAAATGAATTTGAATATTTTGTATCATAAGATAGTATATTAATATATATTTTGTATCTTACGATATATTTCTTATCTTAAGATGACATCTTTTAAAAAAAAACATATCGCTCGATATCTTCAGATACTGTAAGATGCAAATATATATTATCTTCGGCGTTTGTGATGGTTCATATAAATTGTATGGCGAGCGATATTTTATCTTAAGATAAAATATTATAGTATCTTAGTTGTCTGTGACGCGCTTAAGTGCAATTTAAACCACACTATTGGTAAATTACTTCTACGATTATTATTTTTTACAAAAAAAAAGATGCTGTATTTGACGAGGCGGTGTTGCGGAGCGCTCTTGCAAAATGTTGAGGTTATGTTGTTGTTGTGTTGTGATCTATTTATCACGCTCACGAGCGTTCCGAATCAACTCCAGCACACTCAACTGATGTACGGCGTACGATTATTTAGTCATTGGTACGATGTACGATAGCGAATATCTAAATAATTATGTTAAATGTACGATAATTTAGAGCAGAGAACTAAAAAATAATTGAGCAATAAGCAGGGTAGTAAAACGAATTTGCCAAGGAAAAATTAAACCCAAAAACACCAACAGTGAATCTCTCTCCCTGAGATGAATGATGATGATGCGTTTGTGTTTGTAAAAACGAGAAAACAATAGTAGCTCACTGATGCAATCACGTATGCACTTACTGATGTGCTTGCCGATTGTGGTCGATTTTGGTTGTAAAAAGTCATGAATACAAGTCTCCGTGAAAAGCATACCTTTAACCTCAAAAAGTTCAAGTAACATCACTAAAATAAATAAAATTAACAGCTTTCTGGGTAGATATTCGTCCCGTGACGTTGAATCCCCATATAACTTATAAAATGGTGAAAGTATTTACCCAAAATAGTGCACTTGTGCAGCTTACCATTGTGAAATATTGAGGGCACGCTAGTCAAGAGGCACTGGCTAGAAGTTATATAAAACAACCATCAGATCAGTGACCTGTTTACTAAAATTCGAGTCCAGCATGGCTGCCCAAACACCAATTACATTTGACAAATCATTAGTAATCAGCCCGATGATGCTCAAGACGGCTTAGCCCATAAACACATGTTTTACCCGGACCAGAAGATGATCAAACCCGTATCCACTGAGGCATTTCAATGTTCACTTGAAACTCCACCGCACCAACAGCTGGAAGCCAAAAGCGATATCGCGCAACTGATAATTCAAGGCCCACACCAATCTTCTGGCCAAGCTACTCAAGTGCGCATGCAAGATTCCTCTGACGAAGATCCACACGGAGACGAAAAAAGGTTTAAATTAAAACCACATTCGCCACCCACTCTGACTCCGGCACTGCCACGCGGAATTAGCAATTCCGCGTGGCAGTGTCGGACCGGGTTTGGCATGAGGGGCTCCTGTATAAGCTGCTACAAACAACGGCACCACCGGCTTTAACAAGAATCGTGGCGTCGTTTCTGGACCAAAGAAGATTTCAAGTAAAGGTGGAAAACGCCACATCAAATACCATCAGAGCAGGAGTCCCGCAGGAAATCTGTCTGTTTCCCATCCTGTACGGGCTGTACATAAACGACATCCCGGTCCTGGAGAAGGAGCACCTCTGGGAAAGGGAAAGGGGGGTCGTCTTGGCACTATTTGCAGATGACAGCGCGTATTTCGCCTCCTCTGTCAGTCCAGCCATAGCTGCGGCCAGAGTGCAGAAGATTCTAAACACATTACCAAAGTGGCTTGACAAATGGCAGATGGCGGCCAACGTTGGAAAGACAGCTACGATATTAGTCAGCAACAAACGCACTCTGCCACCACCACTGCAATTTCGAGGTCAGGACGTCCAGTGGGAGACTACTGTAAAGTACATGGGCGTCCACATTAACCGGTAGTTGAGGATGTGCCCACAAGTGGATTATGTCATACGGCAGGCTAAGGCCGCCCGTGCACTGCTCCGACCGGTACAATCCTCGAAATTGCCACACAGGACCAAAATAGGTGTGTACATGACCTACATTCGTACACGCTTAACATACGCAGCACCAGCATGGTACACGCTGTGCTCAAAAACCAATAGGACCAAACTGCAGTCCGTACAGAACTTGTCCCTGAGGATCTGCACGGGAGCGGGTAGTTACGTCAGAAACGAGGTCATCGCCCGTGATGTGAGGGCTGAATCAGTAGAGGAGTTTGTGGTCTGACTGGCGCGGCGGATGTACGACCACGCCGATAACAGGCCGCACCCCCATACGTGCGCTGCCCAGAGTGCCACCGGCAAAGGCCCTGCACGCAGAAGTGGCCACCGGCGGCCTGCCAGTGCCCCAGGGGCTGAAGCCCCTGCGCGTTACTGCCAGGGCAATGGGCAAGAAGTTCGACGCCCAACCCTACCACCCTCCAGAAGGGAGGTGGAAGGTCAACGATGATGATGATTGCCGGTTGTCATTGTGGTTGTCACTTGTCACAGATTGTCACTTGTCGTGGCTGACGCGGACGGCTGTTGGCGTAGACCAAGGAAGTTCTATTTATTTGTTGTACTAGAATAGTGGGAGCGATGGCAGTCTAGTGGTTTACTAGTACGACTTAGAATCCAACGATACCGGGTTCAGTTCTAGACTCCGCACCAATGACTTTTCTAAGTTAAGTGCGGTTTTCCATCGCTCCGTGCTTCGGAGGGCACGTTAAGCTGTTGTTCCCAGCTGTTATTGATTAACATCAGTCGTTAAGCCATGTCAGACAGATTACTACGGCTGTTGGAGACTTGGAGTATATACCCCAATATAACGGTGACTTGTGTGTAACTTACCCTTTTAAATTTATAAAAACGCATGAGACAATACTTAAATACATTAAGCCGTGGCCAGTGCGACCGACTCACGTTTGTAGTGGCGGAGAACAGATTATAATAAAAAAAAGGAAAAAGGCCTCCTGGCCTCCGATTCAGAACCCTTCGATAACTCAGTTGTCGCTCGATATGGTATTATTTATTCTGTGGATTCGATTTGAAATCGTTCAATTTAAATTTGTAATGTAAATTTGAAGGGTATGCAGACCTACGACACAAGAAATTATTCTTAGTGTAGGTTCTGCACGTCACTACAACGCACACAAGTCATTTAAGTAAGAATTACTTCTGAATTTATTGTAAATTGTACGTGTATTTTGAGTAATAAATTATTATTATTATTATTATTAATTTAATACATTTTTCATTCACTATATCGAATCGATTCGGTTCGTTATCGAAAGGTACTGAATCGGGGGGCTGTATTCATTATGTCCAATTTTAACTCTGTTGATTAAGGCTATTTATTTTGTTTTGTCCCGTTTAAATATTTAACTAAGCCTAAATAAAATAAAAAAACGTTGAAATTTGTTGATTAAGGCTATTTATTTTGTTTTGTCCCGTTTAAATATTTAACTAAGCCTAAATAAAATAAAAAAACGTTGAAATTTCTTGAATGAGGTAAAAATGAGTTTTTTATACAAGAACAACCCATCTTGTTTGTAAATATCACAGAAAAAATAAAATTCTACAAATATCATTGAAGCACTCATCGATATCCCGCAAAAAAGTGTTTCAAAAGCGGTCAAAATAGAAGTTTTTTATCTGGCATTAGTGTATCCCAAATTGTACGATAATTTTGTCGTCAAAACGATAATTTCAATGCTGAAATGCGATAATTTGAACTTTTGGAGTTCGCAATACTGGTAGGTTGAGAGTAGTTAGTATACTGGGCGCGTTCACTTACTACGTTCGAGGACGCACGGATCACCCGCGCGATCACTCGAAATCGTTCACGGTGTCGTCGGGCGTTCGCCTGGATCATCCGAAAAATAGTAGGGGAGGGGAGGAATAATATGAAACTGACACTTGACAGCTGTCAGTTCTATGTGGACGTCCGAAGTCGTTCACTAACTCCGGCAGTGCGATTACGTAATGTTGATCATGACGGTTTCATGCCGTCAAATTCAATAATGCTTTGCGATAGAGTCGATTTTGCTATGAAAAAAGTGACAATCCGATTGTAGCCAAGTTCTGTAATAAGGCCACGGATGATCGAGCGATAATCGCACGGATGATTCGAGCGTAGTAATCACACGTAGCCCTGTAGGTAGTATCACATATATCTAATCTGTGGTTAGTCTAGTCCACATAACTTAGCTTCAATCGGATTGTCAGTATCGATATCACCAATGCCTTGCAATAGAGTCAAAATTGCTATGAAAAAAGTGATAATCCAATTGTAACCAAGTTCTGTAATCGGGCTGCAGGGCTGTGTTCACTTACTACGCTCGAATCATCCGTGCGATTATCGCTCAAACATCTGGGGTGCGTTCACTTACTAACTTCGAGGACGCACGGATCATCCGCGCGATCACCCGAAATCATTCACGAAGTCATCGGGCGTTCGCCTGGGTCATCCGTAAAATAGTAGGGGAGGGGATGAATAGTATAAAACTGACACTTGACAGTTGTCAGTTCTATGTGGACGTCCAAAGCCGTTCACTAACTCCGGATGATCGAGCGATAATCACACGGATGATTCGAGCGTAGTAAGTGAACGCAGCCCCGGAGTTAGTGAACGACTTTGGACGTCCACTGGGCTACGTTCTTAAATCTCGTCCTACTACTAGCGTTCGCCCCAAGGCGTGCGACGTTCGTCATCGGACGTTTTCAAACGACACTGAGAAGCTGTCGCTGCCAAAATAGATTTGACATAACATCGTCATCGATATCGTTTATCGACTATTAACTGGCTATTATCAATAACAATCCTCATTTCCGTATCTTCCATAGCAGTTTCCATACCTGTCGATGAAAAATTTGCTCGCGATTATTATAACAACCTCAAAATAACCTAAAAAAAATATGTATCTCCGGGGCTGCGTTCACTTACTACGCTCGAAACATCCGTGCGATTATCGCTCGATCATCCGGAGTTCATCATTCCGGAGCGTCCACATAGAACTGACAACTGTCTGTCAGTTTCTTACTATTCCTCCCCTTTCCTACTATTTTTCGGGTGACCCAGGCGAAAGCCCGACGACGCCGTGAACGATTTCGAGTGATCGCACGGATGATCCGTGCGTCCTCGAACGTAGTAAGTGAACGCGCCCCTTGGTGATGCACAGACGTATTATTATTAGTATGTAGTATTGAGTCCTTAATGAGTCCCTGGGCCCGTTCGCATAAACGTTCGAGGACGCACGGATCACCCGAGCGTACACTCGAAATCGTTCACGGCGTCGTCCGGGGCTGTATTCACCTACACGCTCGAATCATCCGTGCGATTATCGCTCGATCATCCGGAGATAGTGAACGACTTTGGACGTCCACATATAACTGACAACTGTCAAGTGCCAGTTTCATACTATTCCTCCCCTCCACTACTATTTTTCGGATGAGCGAACGCCCGGACGACGCCGTGAACGATTTCGAGTGTACGCGCGGGTGATCCGTGCGTCGTTGTATGTGGACGTCCAAAGTCGTTCACTATCTCCGGATGATCGAGCGATAATCGCACGGATGATTCGAGCGTGTAAGTGAACACAGCCCCTTTATTACACGGCCAGCATTACGCGAACAAATAATGTACAGCCAATAATACGCGTCCAATATTACGTGGATTGGCGTCGTAATATCAGGGTGTACATTATTTGGTTGCGTATTATTGGCCGTGCATTATCAACCTGGACTGATTTTGTACGGGCCATAATACACGGCCAGTATTAGCCGTCCAAATATTACGAATCCATGTACACGTAATATCTGGCCGTGTAATATTGGCAGTACAATACTGGTCGTACATTATTTTGGTCGTGTATTATCGTACAACCTGGACTGATTTTGTACGGGCAATAATACACGGCCAGTATTAGCCGTCCAAATATTACGAATCCATGTACACGTAATATCTGGCCGTGTAATATTGGCTGTACAATACTGGTCGTACATTATTTTGGTCGTGTATTATCGTCTCCCCGTAGTATTTATTTTCCTCTTTGAACAGTGATGTGATGCACAGACTTTTTTGTCGTGATTACCAGCATTTTTTTTTTCAGTGAAAATACTACCTATTGTCAATCAATCAATGCAGAAGAAAAAGCCTGATTGGCTTTTTTATTTATGTATCTCTATTAATTCACAGACTACTCAGAGATACTACGTATTAATTGTGGAAAAGCCAATCAAAACCAACAATGACAGCACCTCAGCTAACGGTGTCTTGTGCCTCGTACAAAAATAATCTTTTTTCTGGTTTCTCTCGTTTACAAGAGGTAATTAAGTTGCACTAATTGCGCTTCTGGTATAAAAATACCTATCTGCAACAAGGATTAAAAAAGAAACCTTGCCTATCTGTATCCTTTTTACATTCTTGTCTGAATCCAGAACCTTTAATTAAAATTGCTGCTAAATAGATGGATAATTATCGATTGCTCAGCTTCTACTCATCGCATTGAGATGTAGTTTTTATGCAACTTCAGAAAAAGTGGAGGTTATATGTTCGATTACATGTTTTTTTTATTTTATTAAGTTAAAGCCTCGGCCACGCGACCTAACTGAAACCCGCACCTTAATCGGCCCAGTAGATTTTACGTTATGAAAACAAAAACAGAACGCTATTTGAAATGAATGTTCTTGCTCTATATCAATTCATAATTATTAATTTACATCCCCTAGCTAGCCGTTTGCTTGAGTATCCTCTATTGTAACCAACCCAACTGTGAAAACTACATTTCAATTGGCCCAGTAGTATCTAAGAAGTAGTAGTAAGATGCAAAATACTATATTAGAACATCATTTTGAAATGTTTTATGACTTGGCTGACATGACTAAGAATCTACATTGGATACCGACTACTGATCTCTACTACTAACACTGGATGTACTGGATTTATTGGTTGATAGGCTCTGCCATACTTTAGTTTGTACCAATTCTAAGCACCCCATCGAGCATCCATGGTACTAAAATTGACATTGTTTCATCTCCTGATGTTAGTCTCCATCTGTGGATGCTCACTACTGCCAAACTACTGCTATCAACGCCAAAATGGCTATAGTCAAATGAGCTCCATGTGACGTTCGTCAACAGCCTGAGTGTGGAGTAATGTGCAGTTGTCTATGATACCGACCAATCAGAGCACTGCAACATTAGGGTATGCAGTACTATTATTTATTCTGTGATTAGGCCTAGAACATCAGCCCATATTCGTCCACTGCTGGACATAGGCCTCTCCTTGTATACACCTGACCCCAATCTTCGGCTCTCCTCAGTTCCTGCTAGCTGCCCTTCGCAAGTCATCACTCCACCAGTCTTTCGGCATACACTACGTTTGCCTGAATGCGGTCTCCACTCTAGAACTCGTTTACCCCAACGGTTGTTGGTTCTTCGAGTTATGTGACCGGCACATTGCCACTTCAGCTTGCTAATTCTTTGAAATATGTTGGTTACCTTAGTGCTCTGGTAGATCTCCTAATTTCAGATTCTGTCCTTTAGAGAAACTCCGAGCATAGCTCTCTCCATAGCTCGCTGAGCGACTTTAAATTTGTGGACCAGTCCTACCATGAGTGTCCACGTTTCGGCTCCGTAGGTCACAACTGGTAGAGCGTACGCGTGGAAGACCTTCGTCTTTAGGCACTGTAGTATGGATGAAGAAAAGACATGACATAGTTTACTAAATGCTGCCCATCCCAGCTGAAGCCTCCTATCGGCTTCCTTCTCGAAGTTGTTCCTACCCAATTGCATAGTCTATCCGAGGTAAACATATTTCTGAACAACTTCAAGGGAGACACCATCACAGTACACCGTTAAGACCAGGCTCTGCTTTTTAAGGGTATTTTCCATAAATATGCTGGGTCAACCACAAACCTGATGAATGTGAAACTTAACATATATGTTTTTGAGATCTTTATCTCTCTAAGACTAAGACAAAAACATGATTAACAAAATTTCATTCGATACATTTTCTTATCAAAAATTACATTATTTTCAGTAATATTTTCATTTTTCTACTCAACAGCTTAAGTTTTATCTCTAAAATAAATCTCACAGCAAGAAAATATAGTCTAATGGTTAGACAAAATTTACCTAACTAAATTATTAGCCTGCCAATAAAATAAATAACTTTTGAGACATACATCATTTAGTTCCGAGCTAAATTGTGTGTTTAAATAGCGCTCGCTATATTTAACCTTGTTACGCAGGCACTTCAGTGCTTATTGCGGGTAGCGAGTGGCAGAGTATAGGGGAGGTGGCAGGGGAGTGGGGAGTGGGAAAATGTAACCTTGGAGCCTGGCCTTAATGACGATTGGTTGCGGGGTAATAAGGTTGTTATACATAACCTTGGTTTTGTCCATGTTCATCCCGAGACCGATACGATTTGAGGCATGAGCTAGGCTGGCCAGCGTCTGTTTGAGATACTGCAGTGACTCTTCAGTCTTCTGTATAACCTGCCGCACTAAATATCTGATTGGATGGTATCCAAAATACTTGGTTGTCTCAGTCAAGTCAGAGTGTATGTTACTTGGATATTATTGTTCTTGTTCACTTGCTAGGCGATAAAAATTATTAATTATGCTAACTGCTCACTTTTGTCTGGTTTATTCTAAACCAGCTGCTTTATTCTAAACCAGCTGCTTTGCCCTACGGCTCTACCCATAGCTTTCCAGTTATCCCACTTTGCATTTCCCCAGGGAAAAAGTAGCTTATGTCCATCTGGAATAGTGTAGCTTTTTATCAGTGAAAGAATAGCTGCTCTACCGTACAGCTCCGCCCGATGTTTTCCCATTATCCCTCTTTGCATTTTGGGGGGGAAAAGATCAGTGAAAGAATAGCTGCTCTGTACTACTGCTCTTCCTTTAGTTTTTCCGTTATCCTACATTGCATTTTCGCTGGGAAAAGTAGCCTGTGTCCATCTGGAATAGTGTAGCTTTCTATCAGTGAAAGAATGCTTTCTATCAGTGAAAGAATAGCTGCTCTGCCTTAACGCTCCGCCGTGTGGTTTTCCTGTTATCCCACTTTGCATTTTCCCGGGAAAAAGTAGCCTATGTCCATCTGGAATAGTGTAGTTTTCTCTCAGTGAAAGAATAGCTGCTCTGCCTTACTGCTCCGCCCTGTAGTTTTCCCATTATCCCACTTTGCATTTTTCCGGGGGAAAGTAGCCTATTTCCATCTGGATTAGTGTAGCTTTCTATCAATAGCTGCTCTGCCTTTCTGGCCGCCTTTCTGCTCCGCCCCGTAGTTTTCCCGTTATCCCACTTTGCATTTTCCCGGGTAAAAGTAGCCTATGTCCATCTGGAATAGTGTAGCTTTCTATCAGTGAAAGATAGCTGCTCTGCCCTACTGCTCCGCCTTTATTTTTCCCGTTATCCCACTTGGCTTTTCCCGGGGAAAAGTAGCCTATGTCCATCTGGAATAATGTAGCTTTCTATCAGTGAAAGAATAGCTGCTATGCCCTACTGCTCCGCCTGTAGTTTCCCGTTATCCCACTTTGAATTTTTAAAATGTAGTTTTCAATCAGTGAAAGATTTTTTTAAATCGGATTTGTACGCATTTTTTTAGTTTATCCATTACTAGCGACCCGCTCCGTCTTCTTACGGGTAGATATATAGAAAGATAAAATTAGTAGGTACTTTATTTGGACAATAGAACAACAAAAAGAACATAGGCTGAATTTTATGCGATAAATCTTGTAGCGTCTTGACATATCATTTCTTATTTTTCTACGTTTTTTCAACATAGCCTGTAAGCTAGGAAAAGCTAGGTTAACAAATCAATTTAAAAAATCATGACATTGTAACTTCATTTCCTTCCTACAATGTTTAACCGGCCATGTTGCCTGCCCAACGGGTGAAAAAATATATATAATACAATAACGTTTCCGGATTGGACGTCAAAATTATCAACACAGTATACTTCCCACCCAGTTTTTTAAACCAAAAGAGGTTGAATTACGCTTTCTTCCCACCCGGTTTGTTAAACCATATGAGGTTGAATTAAGCTTACTGGCGTTCAATCTTTTAACAGTAAGCTTAATTCAACCTCCTTGAAGAAGAAGAAGAAAAAACATTTATAATATACAAAACAAAACAAACAGATGCGATAAACAGATTAATAATATAGACTGTGCTATAGACAAAATGGTACGTCAATATAAAACCTCTCTATAAAACATTATACTCGTAGCAAAGGGAATACAATGCGATAGAGTTTATGGAGCAAGTGTAAAGAATTGTTATTATAATAGGGTATGTTAATTTATTTAATTGTTTAGCACAAAAATAGTGTAGGTACAAGGAAGGACTTTATGCTAAACAGCATTATCTACCAGACATCCAGGTTGTGAAAGAAATAATAGTACATAGGGCGTGTTGGTTAAAGTATTGAACAATAAATACGAAAGAAACAAAGGTTTGTGTAAATAAAATATTTTGTGTAAGGAATTGTTGCAAAATGTTTGTGCTAATAGACAACTGTTTCCCTGCACAGTGAAACAGCAGCAACATATCTAAATATATTGTTTTGTAATCTCGCCAGGCAGTAACAGATTGAAAATAATTCTTATTCAAAAGCCTAGTCTGTTACACTAGATAGGTAATTGAATAGGTACCTACAATATTTTGAAACATTATATTTATCACTCATAAGTACTTACTTGCCTACCTAAATAAGCGGATAAAATAATTAAAATCTCTAAGACTTGTTTCAACAGTAACATAACCTACAAAACTTTGAAGCCTAATAACAATTATACCTGGCCTCCCCAAAAAATATATCTTAGACTAACAATCTCAGGAAATGATGCTGAATTACTAGCGATATTTTTTGTCTAGAGACGCTGTGAATTTGACTGACATAAAAGTATGTATGGCAGTTCGCCATTGTTATTTCTTTTAGGTTATAAACTCACGTACCATTTCGTCTATAGTATTATTCTGTATAACGCAAGGAGATTGAATTACGGTTACTATTTCGTGTAATATTAGCATAGAGTATTTCTTACGTAAATGTTTATTAGATGTTCTGTGATTTCGTATCCATGTCAACGTTCCATAACAAAGACCCGTATCTCCTTCATAATTTGTGATCTTACGTAGTATTTATATTATTATACTCTTTGGTTTGTGATACAAAGTAATCGAGTATTTTTGCAAAATTTAATATTCAGGTTTCATTATTGCAATTTTCGAAGGCAACTTTAATGTATTGAAAAGTAAAATCCTGCTAGTGTTACTCGCTGATAATTTAGCTTTCTTTAAGTGAAAGAATTTTTAAAAATCGGGTCTGTATATTTTGAGTTTATCCATTACAAACAAACAAACTTCCCCCAAAAAAGGGTAAAAAGGGGACTAATTAATATCTCCGCCATACTAAACCCGATTTCGATGGTTCTTTTTCTATTTGAAAGTTGTAACTTTAAGTTAGTCTCATACAAATTTGGTGAAGATCTGATGAGGATTTTCGGCGTGATGAGCAGAATAGCTCCTCAAACTGCAGTAAATTTCTCACTCTTAGGTTTCTACCAGTGGAATAGCCCTTTACTTTACTACCTACTAGTTAGGGATTGATGGAGCACCTTGGTTATTAATGTTAGTCTTACAATAAGGTAACTAGATGGCGCTAATGTGCACCGCTAGATTGTTTGCAAAAAAGTTTTTAAGCGCGAGGTCTACAGCTCACAGAGCCACTAGTATTCAGTATTAGTATGGTATGGTACTGGTATGGATAGATATTGCTATGCTCTGAAACTGAATTCTACCGTAGGGTATCTTTAACCCCCGAACAAGAGACGGGTGTTTTAAGTTTAGAGTGTGTATCACTGTGTGAGAGGGTGTGTATAAGGGTGTGTGTGTGTGTATCTGTGCAAGATTTCAAAAGCGATTCAGTCGTTTGAGCCCAAACAAACAGAAATCTTTGTTACGTACAATTACTATTTATTATTCTGTGGTTACGTGATCCTACCTAGTTCTTACTCGAATCTTTCCTTCACTTGTAGGTATAGGTCGCGTCATTTGCGCATGGCTACACTCGCGCACAATAGTATTAGGCCTATTGTTTTAAATAATTAATAATTAGCCTTTCGCTCGCAGCTTCGTATATTGGTTATTGCTAGGTACATGGCAAAACCACCAAATAGACCGATAAATCGCCTGATGCGTAGCCTAACCGCCAGCGTTCTTTTTACATGACTCGACCTATATGCATCTTGTGGAGGACGCTTTACATGTATTGATAAGTTATTAACCCCCGAACAAAGAGACGGTTGCTTTAAGTTTAGGGTGTGTGTGTGTGTCTGAATGAATGGACCGATTTAGCTGCGGTTTTTATGTTAGAAAGCTGAGGTAAACGAGATGGTTCTGAGCTATGATGGGGGGGGGGGGGATCGTAGCTCCCAAACGAATGAACCAATTTGATGTTTTTTTTTGTTTGAAAACTGACGTGGTCGAAATGATTCTTAGCTAGGAGGAGTTGAGAAAAAGAAGGGTGAGAATCGTATCTTTCAAACGAATGGACCAATTTAGCTGCGGTTTTTAATGTTTAAAAGCTGAGATAAACAAGATTGTTCTTAGCTATAATTGAGAATCGGGTTGAGGATCGTAGCTCCCAAACTAATGGACCGATATTGATGCGTTTTTTTTGTTTTGAAAACTGATGTGAGCGATATGGTTCTTAGCCATATGGGAGAGGGGGGGAATTGAGAAAAGGGGGGGTGTGAATCGTATTTAGCTGTGGTTTTTTATGTTTCAAAGCTGAGGTTAATGAGATGGTTCTTAGCTATAAAGGGGGGGGGGGGGGGTGGATGGGGGTGACGATCGTAGCTCCCAAACGGATGGAAAGATTTTTATGTTTGAAAACTGATGTGATCGAGATACTCCTTAGCTATAATGGGAGGTGGAGAGTCGGAGGCTATATTTTTTTTAATTTGTGCTTGTTGCATCTTACTTGATCTTACTAATCAACATTTTATCAATCCACATGTTTCGTAGATATGAAACATTATAACATTATTTCTAGCAACAAGAATTTGTGGATATGACTTTGGCAGCAGATGGTTACCTGGTCAAAGTCCATAAAAATATAGTGGCCCTTGCAAGTCCGTATCTTAAGGAAATGTTACAATCTACATCCAGTCAAAACCCTGTGATATTTCTCAATGTAAGTTACCTAATTTTAATGTATCTTTACAACGAAATGTATCATCGTTTCAAGTTAGTGATCATAATAGTATGGTCAGGGTTTCACTAAAAGATTGAATCTGAAATGAGATAATGCACCAAAGTAGCAGGCTGAGGTAGCAATAGGCTGGTCGCATAATATGTTGGAGAACCAATAAATAACTGATGGGGTAAGCAAGTTCTTGAGTGGATACCATATAGACAAGCGTAGTGTGTTCGGTCTCCTGCTAGTCTCCTGCTAGATGAAGTGACAGCCTGTGCAAAGTCATTTCATGAGAAGAGCTGATGATCGGGCTCAGTGGCAGACACTAGAAGAGGCCTATGCCCAGCAGTGGAATACAGGCTGATGATGAATGACGATGAGTTTTGATTTATTATGTTACAAACATGTCTAGAGCATACCCACACTTCCAGTCGCCCATTTCCGTCTTTTTTATAGATTTCAAAAAATGATTTCTATTCATTTTCAGAATGTACACCACAATGTACTAACCTACCTGTTGGAATACATATACCTAGGAGAAGTTGATGTTCCACAAGATTTCATTGAATCATTTATACAAGTCTCACAATCTTTACATATCACTGGGATAACGAAAATAATGATTCCGCCAAAAGTATCAACATCAAAAAATATCACTACTACTGATGAGACTCAAGCTTTTCCACAGACAGAAAGTTTGAGCCAAAATGCACCAAAGGTACCTATATTACATAATAATAATAATTTAAGACTAGCTGTGCCCGAGGCTTTCCTCTGCAGACATTCCTCTGGGTTAAAAGTAAATCTGTGTTATACCAGGATAATATACTACATTTTATTTAAATAAGTTCAGCCGTCAAAGTTTTTTTCGATTGTTCTGCTTCTTCATATCTGATTGAGATACAAAGTACATAAACCATATTTTAAGTCAAAGCTATCCAAGAGTAAAATCCGCATTTAAATAGGTCCAGTTGTTTATAATGATGCGCGAACATACATACTGAAAGATAAGATTAAAAAAAAACCTGACCAGCTTATTTTAAGTCCCCTAGACATTTTTTTTACAATTATATCCATTGTACAGTTTTTTTTGTCATTTACTGCTGTTTATGAGTGATATAAATTACTGGTATTACCTAAACCAAATAAAACGCTCTAAAGTTTTAAATTTGTATAACTTTTGAAAATTCTTGTTTGTGACATTATAGTCCACTAATGGCCGGTTCCTATATCTTAAAATGAACCGTTTTCGGTTACAGTCCGTAGGCTTTTGACATAAACGCTTAACAAAAAACGTAAAAAAGTAACGAGACGTTGGAAAAACGACTCGTTCCATTTTTATAGGAATGGGGGGTAAGACTAAAGCCCGACTATAGGTTTTAGTTTTTGAACTTACTTTTTATCGAAATTAGTCCCAATTATCGGGTGCATGTAAGCAAAGCCGCGAGCAACAGCTAACAATATACATATATTTTTTAAATATGCTTATTTGCCCTTTAATTTGATACCCAAAAAGCATGATTATGTCCTTTTTATATAGTAGTTCATGACTTGTCCTCTAGAGGGCACTATATTCAATTTAATGTGACGTCACATTGCCTATAATCTGCGGTCGATCAAGATGCTTCCAACGATACCTCATTTTCCAAATTATGATAAATAGTTTAGAAGTTATGAGGGTACAGATGAACATACATACATACATACTGCTCAAAATCATAACCCAAATTGCTTCGTAGTAGTCGAGTAAAAATTACACAATTAGGCTGAGGCACTACTTATCAAACTAGATGTAAGAACACCTCTTTTAACCGCTTAATGCCCCCGCTATATAAAAAAAACAATATTGTAAATACACTCCGATCACGTGACCATGACATCACCGCGGCAAGACGGCAAAATGGCGCGAAAATATTGTTGCCGCCTAAAACTTATTTTCCGTTCCTTCCTCAACGGTTTGGCGGATCCGTACAAAACTTGGCCTGTGATTGGCTGAATATATGTAGCCACTGACAAAGCGAACGTAAGTTTTATGAAATATTTAAGGAGAGAGCACAACGGAAAAATGATGAAGCCAAAAATGGGAGTAGTTTCAGAAAAATAACGTATTTTGGTAACGAAATCGATGACATACTGTTTTTTTGTTTTATTTAAATACTAGATGAACCAACCTATCCGTTAACATTAAAACATCAACACCGTTTAGTACAAAAAGTGACCAGAATATTTTTTATAAACCAACAAAAATTTCAAAAATTTACGGCACGCGGAGACAAGCCGTGTTTTTTTTTTAATATATTGTTTAGTATTTTTACATATAATATATGTATCCTTTTGAAGAGAGAAACACACTAATTCGATAATATATGCGAGATTACATTTAAATCGATTTAAATCGGTCAAACCGTTAAAATTAACTTCCATGTTTTTTTTGGATGCTTTAGCGACCAAGGGGATTTGCAGTTTTGGATCTTGGTCGCTACAGCGCCAAAGGGGATTCAGCGGAAGCTAGTTCCAATTTCCATTGTGTTTTTTTTTAAGTTAACAGTTTATTTTTCAGTCAAACTTGAACACAGAGTTAAGCATAGACCAAATGGAATTACCATTAGTCCAACCGGAACTACCAATAGTCCAGCCGGAATTACCAATAGCCCAACCGGAATTACCAACACCTATGATCACATTGGATGGTACAAGTAATGAAATTGACAGGTATACCTTTAGGACTTAGGTCTTTTATTAATTTCTTAGTAGGTGAAGGGGTTTTCTAGTGTGTGTTAGAATCCAACAACACCGGTTGGTTAAGCACCTATGACTTTTCTAAGTTATGTGCGGTTTCCATCGCTCCGTGCTTCGGAGGGCACGTTAAGCATGGCCGAGGCCCTCGGGAAGCCTGTCAAACTGACTCCAGAGTCCAGCACTTTGTCCAGACAAGCAAGCAATTTGTATTTCGACTTGTAACTTCTGTAGAGGCCATAATCAGATTTAAGCAAACTTTATTTTAAGTCACCTAGACCATTTTTGTAAATTATAGATAGATATATGTACTTTTTATTATAATATCACAATATAGAAACATACAATTAAAAATCTTATTCAAATAAAACGAGTTACAATTGGCGATTTTATCGCTTAAAACGATGAAATTTTATCTTATTTTAAACAGACTGTTACTTACTGTTTTTTTGTTTTTAAGTACTAGCTGTACCCGCGGCTTTGCCCGCGTGGTCATTTTTTTGGATTTGCTCGTATTCTACTCATCAGGGCCCCGATTCTGTAAGCTATTGAACCGCGATAACGCAAGTCGATCGCTTGAATTTTTTTGAGAAATTTTCTTATTTACCACTTAAAAGTGCTGGAAGCGAAAATTTTGCTAAAATGTTCGTTTTTTCTTTTTTTTTTGCTTTTTATTTTCTTTTTTTTTTCTTTTTTGAATATTTAAAAAAAAACTTCTAGCACTTTTAAGTGGTAAATAAGAAAATTTCTCAAAAAAAATCAAGCGATCGACTTGCGTTGTCGCGGTTCAATAGCTTACAGAATCGGGGCCCTGTTTAAGATACCAAGTACACCAGTTTTTAAGTTAAACCCTTAGCTATCCAACAGTGAAAACCGCATCGCAATCGGTCCAGTAGTTTTTACGTGATGCGCAAACAAACAAACATCAGACAAACATGATTAAAAAAATATATTGTTCAGTAGCTTAAACCATTTTTTAAATATCTTCTTTGTACAGACTTTTTCGTACTTACTGCTTTATTATAAGTATAGATATAATATATCTACATAAGATACCAAGTACCTACAAACACCAGTTTTTCAGTCAAACCCTAAGCTACCTATAGTATCCATCAGAGAAAACGGCATCGCACTGGGTCCAGAAGTTTTACCCGATGCGCGAACAAACAGACATAATTTTAAACAACGCTATATTCTTGTTCAATTGCTTATTTTGAGTCCCCTAGACCATTTTTTTTATTTATCTTTTTTGTACAGTTTTTTTTGGTACTTACGTTACTGCTTTATTATAAGTATAGAAGATAGATAATACAAACTTTTTTACAGCAGACTTGACAAGTGTTTGACTACAATCTTTCCAAATCTGTTTCAGGTCTAGTAACATTGCAGCTTCTTTAACAACAAATAGCGGCAACAATATTGATATGCAACAATTTGCAAATAATATACAAGTTGTAAATATAGACCACACCTATCAAGCGAACAAGAATCAAGATCAACAGATAGATATCAACAATGCAGATACTTTACAAGACCTGTCCATCATTCAAGACTATGGCACTAATACTGAAATTCCTCAAGCAAATGTCATGGAAATTGACTTAAGTGTGATTCAGGATCAACATAACACTTTAGTTGAGAAAGCGCATATGCAAGATACGGCATATGCGCTTTCTCAGAATGCTATAGAATTACCAATAGTTCAACCGAAATTACTAACACCTGCGATCACATCGGATGGTGCAAGTTATGAAATTGACAGGTTCGTATACTTAAAGGACTTGTATCTTTAATTTATTACTTGGCGCGCAAGCAATGGTAGGTTGGCGGTTCCGGTCCTCGGCCATTGCTCCTTAGTTCAGAGGGCACGTTAAGCTGACTGTCCTTGCTTTTATAGATTGATAGCCAGTCGTTAAGCCATGTCAGAGGCAGAGGTCTTCGGGGACCTGATAAAGTGACCCAAGAGGCCAGCGCTTCTTCATACAACAAGCAAGCCAGCAAGCAATAGCTTACTTGTAAATGATGTAGAGTCAATAATCTGGTTCCAAAACTTTGGCTTTTTGCTAATATGTATTCAATTAAATATAAAATAAGTAATTTTACTTTTTACTACACTCGCGTGCAGCTAAATCGACTCGGCTCCTACGCGCGAAAACAACAATGTTATTTTTCTATGTTATTATTATTTAATTTAAAAATGAAATCGATTATTTGAAAGTTGGAATTAGGTCTCCATGAAATAATAATCATAAAAATCTGACACTTCTTACTAAAAATACGTAAGTTAGAATTAATGCTTGAAAATATTGCTCTCCTAAGTCAGTCATTGCGCCGGGAATTAATATAAATTATTTTTCTTTAATTCTTATTCAAATTATATGACCATTATTATTGTTTTTTACATTTAAATAAATGATTTTTTTTTAAAGGTTTTCCCATAGCTTGCTCTCATTTGTACAAAAAATCGTATAATTTTATGCATCATATCTCAAAAAATATTCAATTGATTTTCAATTTTTCACGAAATTATGTAAATAAAAAGGTGAGATGGTAAACCTTTACAGCCTTATTACAAAACATAAACTAACGAAAGTACCGGGTTTAGTCCATGGACCAAACATAAATCTTATTATAAAACGATTTATCGCTGATTCGAGTAACATCTATGGTACTTAAGATAATCCTCTGATGACCCTAGTTTAACTACGGTACTAACTCACATAACGTAAATTTTCACCCCTTTTTAAAAGCTTTTATACAACTTCAGTTATATGTACCAATTGTGTGTATGTGGTTCCCTATTAGCTAGTATTTGAAAAAGCCTCACTTTCTGTTCAGAACACCAATTTTCACCCTTTTTTTATTTAGCTGATTAATTTTTAAGCAAAAACAAATCAAACTCCTTTTTTGTTCAAGTTCAACTCGACACAACACTTTGTTTCACAAGCACATGAAAAATTCCCTTTCAATAATTAGGCCAACTTTGTTTACAGTAAGTAAAAACTATCAAATTACGCGCGCTCTGTAATGTTATGTTTACGTTCCAATCCTCGCAAAAAACATAACTTACTAATAAAATTGTCAAACTTAAATATGGCTGATAACCATTTCTTTATGTAATTGAATAAGTATTGATTGAAAATAAACCAAATATTACGTTTACGAAAGTAATAATTACTTATGTTTGACGAGGAACGAAAATTATAAATTAATATTGTGAAGAAACGGAACGTTGCGAACAAACGTGGTCTAAATGAATGTAATGTTTGTACTTAATCTGTGGAGTTTTTTTTTACTATAGACAAACTTTGGTATCAGCTGGTCCTCGATTAGTCGAAGATTTGTAATAAGGTCAAGATTTAATCCCTTAGGACCGTAACAAACTCAGACTTTTTAGCTCTGGTATAATCCAGGACTAAAACAGTTTTTTTAATAAGACGGTTAGTGTCTAGAATTAGAAAAACATGTTTGCGCGCAGGACGTCTTGAGTCGATTTAGCTCCACGCAAGTGTAGTTGTGCCCGCGTGCTATTTTTTCTGGGATATAAAAATCCTATTATTCCAGAACCAAAAGTACCAATATCATCAAACTTCGTCATCAAATGACATCAAATGGTTTTTATCGGTTGGTCGACTTCTACTCCTCGGTATGGGATACCATTTGTTCCGTTTTTTTCTGATGCAGCATCAGTTTTTAAATCAAACCCTATCATACGGTGAAACCGAATCGCAATCGGTCCAGTAGCTTTTACTTGATGCGCGAACAAACAAACAAACAGACAGAGACCTTTTTTCTTTTTTAAATTATTTTTTTGTTCAGTAGCTTAGTTAAAATTCAAAATATGTATATTTCAGATAACAAAAATCCATGGGTCAGTAATGTACAATGAAAACTTATACATAGTACCTATGGTTAGTAAACAAGGAGAACTTAAAAACTAAACATCATTAAAATTAATATATCATGTAACTTGGAGGCATCCCGTGCGGACGACCACCGCAGGAGTTATCAACTTCTGTTTCGTTCATCGTTCGCACGAAGTGCCTCAGTACATGTGCATGCGGATCATCTGCAACGGTCAAGGTGATGTTGTTACTTCCCTGCACCCTCCTCAATAGTGACGCGACTTTATTCCGAACTAGCGAACTAGCTGTGCCCGCGGCTTTGCCCGCGTGGTCAATTCATTTAAAAGTAGCCTATACGTGTATGTACGAGTATGTTACATACAAAATGTTATATTCTTGTTAAGTAGCTTATTTTAAGTAACCTAGACCGTTTTTTTAATGATCACCTTTGTTCAGAATTTGCGTTCTTATTGCTTTATTATAAGTATAGATAAATGCATGAAAGCCGTCGGTTTAGCTCTGAGCGAACATTCCGGAGGCAAAGGAAAAACGGGCAAGGCTCAACATCATCCTGAAAATATTGTTGTATTGGACGCGTAGGGTGTTTTAGCGATTTTAAGTCCCATGGTTTTGTTTTTAACCCCCGAACAAAGAGACGGGTGTTAAGTTTAGGGTGTGTGTGCGTGTGTGTGTCTGTCTGTGGCATCGTAGCTCCCAAACGAATGGACCGATTTAGCTGCGGTTTTTCACGAGATTAACGAGATGATTCTTAGCTATAACGGGGGGAGGGGGGGGGGGGAATGGGGGTAAGGATCGCAGCTCCCAATCGAATGGACCTATTTTGACGAGGTTTTTTATGTTTGAAAATTAATGTGATTGTGATGCTTCTTAGCTATAATGTTTGTTTGTCGTATGAGGTAGTGCTGGCCTCTGCTGTCAGAGTTTTTCAGGCCGCCCGAAGGCCTCTGACATGGCTTAACGACTGCTATTAATCAATAACAGCCGGGACCGACAGCTTAACGTGCCCTCCGAAGCACGGAGCGATGGAAAACCGCACATAACTTAGAAAAGTCATTGAAGCTATAATGGGGAATGGGGAGTCGGGGGTTATATAAAATTTTAATTTATGCGTGTTATAAATCCATCTAGTTATTACAACAGATTTGACATCTGTTTAACCACAACCTCACCTATGGAAATCTGTTTCAGGCCTAGTAATTTTGCAGCTTCTATAATAATAAATAGTGACCACAATGTCCAAGTGCAACAATGTGCAAAACATATACAAGTTGTAAATATAGACCACACTTATCAAGCAAACAAGAATCAAGATCAACATATTGTTATCAACCCTGCAGATACTTCACAAGACCTGCCCATTATTGAATACTTTGGCACTAATACTGAAGTACCTCAAGCACATAATATGGAAATAGACTTAAGTTTGATTCAGGATCAACATAACACTTTAGCTGAGAAAGCGCATATGCAAGCTACAAGTCTACATCCAACCATATCTAGCGTTTCGATAGCTAATCCAGAGCCATTGATAGACCTGACCCAGCCTTCACAGGTTGACCAAGCTGCTTATGATGCTTTGAGTAAGTTATTTTACAATAGCAGTTGTAGCCGTAACAGACTGACATGGCTGACGAGACCAAGCACCTACTTCGGATAGCGACATCGACCAATCAGCTGGCTTACTCTCGAACACCATTCCGATTCAATCACGATCCCAACAGTGCGATTCAGCTAGAAAACCTAACTTGCACTGCAACCTGTTTTTACCACCCTCTGGACAAAGTCTTGATGCCAAACGATTTGTCGTGTTCCATCATGATGTTCAGAGAAGCCGTCCGGATGAGTTGTAGGATGCAGTTGTGTTGGAAGCCTGTACCGTGATCGGAATCATGGTGTTTCTGCGTCGGAGGCCTTGCTTTGGAGGGTAGCGGGATCCGAAGCACGGTGTTCTATGCTGGCCGACCGGAAGTTGTAGGGGGCCCAAATAGTAGTTTAGCCAGCTACGAAAGGCTGCCCCGCCGCTTGTGAAAAATCCTGAAATTATCCATTGGGCCGGCTGGTGACCGGATGTAAGGAACTGATTAATTATTTCAGGGGGGTTCGGGCGTCCCCGCAGTCTCCGCGCAAGTTCTTCAATGGCGTAGTTATGCCTTGACTTCCGTGAGTTCCGACATCTCGTTTGCTGTTACTCGTCCAACCTATTCACAACTACTCATCATGAAAAAAGTCCAAAGAAGATATAAGTTAAAACGGCAGATGCACGTCCTCACACTTAAAGTGGATCTTGCGAATATTTGCGGGATTCACTCCAATCTCCAACCGGTCCATTATCATCTGGAGACCTCTAAGCCCCACTTGTTCTTCTTGTCGGAGACGCAGGTAGGATGTCTAGCTGATCTGATACGGCATACTTGGATTACCCAGGCTATATCTTGGAGCATCTACTTATCCCAAATGCCGGCGTTTGTGTATACGCCCGTGATGACATTTGCTGGCTGCGTCTCCGAAATCTTGAGCACCCTAACTTCTCGGTGATTTGGGTGCTGGTGGACACGGGCATAGAGAAAATTGTGTATGCTTGTGTATACCGCTCACACAGCGGAGATCGGGGGGCGACTTTATTGGTAGACTATCTAGGTGAGGCGGCAAGTGTGGCCCAACAGCGTTACCCGTCTGCTCAATTGGTGTTTTTGGGGGATTTTAACGCCCACCACAAGGAGTGGCTTGTCCCATACCAAAAAACCGACCACGCTGGTAGAGAGACGTCCCCCCCCCCAGGACCGTCTGCTGTTACAGAGGTAATATGTCAGGCAATGGAATATTTAATTCCATTCAGTGACAAGACTCTTTCCAGCCAAGCTCAGCCTTGATTTGGATTCAGCTGTAGTCATGCTCTACAGCGTGCGGCATATGTAGACTGGGCTGATGCTCGAAAACGCAAGTCTTCTGATATTAGGGCTAAAAAAAATATATTTAACGTTGCCGCTAAGACTTGCAAGAAGATACTTAGGAAGGCCCATTTTGATCACGTAAGTCGAATTGGGGCCAACCTGGCATCATACCTCGCTGGTAGCATAGCTTTTTGATCCCTGGCCAAGTCGGTCGAAGAAAACTTCTGCCGGCCCTCACTGCCACCATTGCTGAAACCTGATGGATCACTAGCTCACACTGCTGGAGACAAAGCGAATTTATTTGCTTCTCTTTTTGCAGAAGTCTCGCATCTAGATGCTTCTGGCAAGACACCTTCCTGCCTTCCTCATTGCGGGGTTTTTATGCCCAAAATTCGCATTCGCCAGAAGGAGGTCCTCAGAACGCTTCGAGCTCTAGATGTGAACAAGGCCAGTGGTCCTGATGGTATTCCAGCGATTGTGTTGAAAAACTGTGCGCCCGAATTGTCTCCCATCTTAACGCGTTTGTACCGCCTCTCTCTTCACTCAGGTAAAGTTCCGAAGAGCTGGAAGCTTGCCAATGTACAACCAGTACCAAAAAAGGGTAGTCGTGCGGATCCGGCCAATTATCGTCCCTTCTCGATAACCTCCTTACTCTGTAAGCGTATGGAGCGGGTCATAAAAATTAGGCTCTTGGCATACCTTGAAGACAATGATCTTCTCAGTGACCGGCAATACGGATTTCGCCGAAACCGGTCTACTGGAGATCTTCTCGCGTATGCCACTCACGTACTGAGCGAAGCCATAGAGATGCATGGTGAGGCGCTTGCCGTCTCCCTTGACATATCGAAGGCATTTGATCGGGTCTGGCACGATGCCCTTTTAAACAAGGTTTCCTCATATGGTTTACCTGTTGGCTTATGTAATTGGATAGTTGATTTCTTGAGGGAACGATCTATACGAGTAGTCTAGAGGGCTGCCCGTCTGATCAAATGGCTATCAATGCCGGTGTACCTCAGGGATCGGTTCTCTCGGCTACACTGTTTTTACTGCACATTAATGACCTTCTGAAGCCCGGTACCTTTGGGTATGCTGATGGACAGTACTGTAGTTGAGAGATACACTTCCAATGCTCAAGCCAGCTGTGACGCTGTCCAGTTTCAGAGAGAGGCTATGGTAGACCGTTTAAATTTAGCCTTAGAAGCCGTGTCCGATTGGGGCGATGCTAACCTGGTTAAGTTTAATGCTACTAAAACGCATGCGTGTTTGTTTTCAGCTAAAAAGATTCCTCTAAACCGATCTCCGTCTTTCCAAAGTGTAACAATACCAATAGGCGACCATTTGGAGCTTTTGGGTGTCGAACTCACATCAAACCTGAATTTTGGGTCTTATATTGAATCCAAAGCCAAGGTAGCTGCAAAAAAACTTGGTATTTTGTCTAAGGTTAGGCGGTACTTCACACCGAGACAGCTTTTGAATCTTTATCAAGCACAGGTCCGATCTTGTATGGAGTACTGCTGCCACCTCTGGGACGGTTCTGCCAAGTATCAGCTCGAGTCTTTGGATTCAATTGAGAGACGTGCCATCAGGCTCATTGGGGATGATACTCTGGTAAAGAGTAAGCTTCAAAGTCTGGCACATCGACGCGAGGTAGCAAGCCTGGCGGTATTCTACAGATTGCACTATGAAGAGTGTGCCCAAGAACTGCACACCTGATTCCCCTATCACCGTACGACTAGACGATCAGCAAAGCGCCACCCTTTCATGGTTGAAATACCTCGCACAAGAACGGAGCGTTACGCTTCTTCATTTATTATAAGAACTGCAAAGGAGTGGAATGCCCTGCCCTCGTCAGTGTTTCCGGTAAATTATAACCCCGGTATATTCAAGTCAAGAGTGAATAGGTATCTACTAGGCAAGCGTGCTACACCTTCGACCACATCATCGCTTTCCATCAGGTGAGATCGTGGTCAAACGATTGCCTAGTCTGTAAAAAAATATATTGAAAAAACCTGGATGGATGTGGGGGAAGTGAGGGAATGTGGGGGGAAGTGGGCGAATGGTGGGAGATGTCGGGGAAGGGTGCGGGAAGTGGGGGTAGGTGGTGCGAAGTGGGGGAAAGACTGAAGGGAAGGGTGGGGGCTGAGTGGGAGAAAGGGGAATGGTGGTGGGAAAGTGAAAAAGGGTGGGGAAAGTGTGAGGGGAATGGAGGAAGGTAAGGGAGAAATAAGGTAAGGGTAAGAAGGGGGAACTGGGGGAGGACGCAATTTTTTAAACCAAGATGGTGGACACGTTCCCACACCTAAAGGTAACGATCACCTTGCAGTGCAGGTTAGGTTTGCTAGCTGAATCGCACTGTTGGGATCGTAATTGAATCGGAATTGTGTTCGAGAGTAAGCCAGCAGATCTTCTAGCCCTAATCACAGAATATAGATATATAACCGCATAGAATATAACATATCAGCTAAAACTAAAACCTGACATACATGTCATACATAGCTACATACGTACATACATAGACTGTTAAACTTATTACCTTTCCCTTGCTTCGCCGTAGTCGGCTAAAAATTAGGGCTCGGTTTGGCACCAACTTCAAAAAATTCTTATGTTGTATTTTTACACGACTGCCCAAAAATGGAGTCCCATTTTTTGAGTTCAGGCACAGAATAAATAATAGTACAAGATTCAGGGTGCTCTAATTTATAGATCTTATATGGTTTCATCCGGGAAGCGGTGACCGAATTATTTTATTTCTATATTGGGATGTGTTCAATAAAAAGTTATTGTATTGTATATACTATATTTCATCGAAGTTTGTTTAGCTGTCAAATCGTTTTTTTATCAATTGCTCGGCTTCTACTTATCGGATTAAAATACCAAGTACATACAATAGTTTTTCAGTGAAACCCTAAGCTACCCATAGTATCCATCAGAGAAAACGGCATCGCAATGGGTCCAGAAGTTTTACGCGAACAGACAGACATCACTTCAAACAACGCTATATTCTTGTTCAATTGCTTATTTTAAGTCCCCTAAAGCATTTTTTTAGTTATCTTCATTTTACAGACTATTTGTTACTTACTGATTTATTATAAGTATAGATATGTACACTTGTAGTTTGCACTTGTGTGAAACTAACCGACAACAAAATGAATGAAAAAAGCCGAGTGCGAGTTGGGCTCGCGCACCGAGGGTTCCGTAGAAACTTGCTATTGCTTTGTGATGTACTTAACAAAAAAAGTACATCACAAAGCAATAGCAAGTTCGGAAAAAACGGTTTTCGGTTTTTCCCTTTTCTTGTGCTATAAGACATTGCTTCTTGCCAAATTTTATGATTCTAGGTCAACGGGAAGTACATTATAGGTTTTGATTCCCTTGCGAGTGTCAAAATATGAGGCATAAACGGCCGTGTCTTTTGAATGCTTTGACTTAGAAGTAAGCTCCAAGGGTTGGCCTGAGTATATTTGATATTAATTTCAACTTGATACCATGCATTCCTGAGAAAAAGTGAATTGACAGTCAGACAGACAGACGGACAACGAAGTGATCCTATAAGGGTTAATTTTTTCCTTTTGAGGTACGAAACCAAAAAACTGCAAACAAAAAAGGCATCGTTGCGACGCATTACATAGCTAGTAAATAATAAGATTTTCTAATAGCCAATTATGAATGATGGTGGAAATGGTTTATTAAAAGCTTTTATTTAACTTCACTTGTATGTTTGTATATATGCATATCTGTCTGTCCTGGAATATTGCAATTTTAATTTCGAGCACTTACCGCTTAGCTATCCGGCTGAAACTTACAGGGTAGCTCACAAACCGATGACAAAGCAATAAAAAATGAAGTGAAAATGCAATAAAAAAAAGTAACTTAAAAACGTAAAAGAAAATAAAAAATATATAAATAAATTGTCATTTATTAAAAAAGAGGTCCTAAAAGCTTTTTATTTTAAATTATACTTATTAATGATGGTTACAGAAATCCTGAACCAATTCTCAGTAACTGAGAGAGGGTCGGTGGAGATAATAGTCAGCCGCTTCATATACCGCAGCCATCATAATTCTAAAGGCGGGCGCAAGCATAGATGGAGGTGTATGGACTATCGCTTATTGCGTTGTCCTGCTTATATTGACAGTTTAGATGGACGGATCACCATAAGGTAAGTGGTTTTGCCCTAATGCTGACCATACTATCTGTACCTATGTGTATACTTTCGCAAAATATATTCACTAAAGTCTTACACAAGAATTTATAATGTATGTGATATTTAAAGCGTACCGTATCTTCCCTTTAACTAGATCTATATAATGGATGTGATATTTAAAGCGTACCTTATCTCCCCTTTAACTAGATCTATATAATGGATGTGATATTTAAAGCGTACCTTATCTCCCCTTTAACTAGATCTATATAATGGATGTGATATTTAAAGCGTACCTTATCTCCCCTTTAACTAGATCTATATAATGGATGTGATATTTAAAGCGTACCGTATCTCTACGGTTTTCTCTCTGCTGCTACCAAAACGCTAAACGACAATAAAACGGACTTAATGTTGTTGCACTTAACACACAGTTTTACTATTATTTATTCTGTGCCACAGGTAGATTATTTAGTGTCTTGGTCATCATAGGTCTTGGTTTTAATTATGAATAAACTATATTGCTATAGATACAAACGTTGCGTGATTCCCTATCACACTAATGTTTTAAAGGCGAAAGATTGTATATGTGTGTGTGTGTGTGTGTGTGTGTGTGTGTGTGTGTGTGTGTGTGTGTTTGTTAATCCTTCAAGCTCAAACGGCTGAACGGGCTGAACGCTATGAAATTTGGGATAGCTTATTTATATATGGATTAACACATAGATTGTCGAAAATCGGCCGATGTTCGGACGTTACAGACGACCATCCACAAGAAGATAAAAAATAAGGATTAATAACGTTAAAAAACTGTGAACTGCTTGAAATAATTCCGGTAGGGCTTAGGATCTCCCTCTTTAGTTTGGAGCACCTTTCTTCGGACAGCCTGTATTGTGTCAATTCTATGTCATATCTTCCCTTGATAATTTAAACACTAAACTTTTATATAATTAATTTACAGGAAGGGGATTCACAACCACGCATACCACGATGATAAAATTTATAAAAAACACAATCAACGCCTTATATTCAACTCAATTGCAGAGGCCATGGAATCCAGAGATTTACCAAAAAATACTGAAACAAATGAAAATAATATGGATTTAGAGAGCGCGATCGATATTAATGTAATTCCATTGAATGTGAATGAAGCGGATTTTAGCTAACACAAAACAGAAAACATAACAGATTTTAATGTAATGTGTGATTGAATGTGAATGAAGGTGATTTTAGCTAAAACAAAAGTGAAAACATACAGTATTTCAAAGTTTCCTGCTCTGTTCTATTACACCTACCTCATATTAATACTTGCCATAGACATGAGACAGGAAAAAATGTTACATAAATTGATGCATTTGTTAGGATATTTAATGTTGTATAGTTACTAAATTTTGTATGTACCTATTACCATGTACTCATTACATGTTTTTGTCTGTAATGGCTTTGTACCTAAACCTACTACAACATAATTAAATAAATACCTACCACATTCAGGACTTACAAATTATTTGATAAATTAATTATGGTACCTGTCTTTAACAGTGATAGAGGAGTTCTTTACAGGCTAAGTCCCATACGAACATAACATAATTCGCTCTACTTAAAAAACTACGATTCAGAGAAAAATACAATTTTGTAAGTAAGCCATGTCCCAGCTTGACAGAATTTGGAGAGATCGCAGCATTGCAATGAAGACTAAAAAGACTCTTGTTGATGCTCTAGTATTCTCCATTTTCTCTTACGGCGCGGAGACGTGGACCCTGAGGTCTTCGGACCGCAAGCGCATGGATGCGTTTGAGATGTGCTGCTGGAGGAAAATGTTGCGTATTCCGTAGACAGCACACAGAACAAACATATCCATACCGCAATAGTTCCGGATAGATAAAATATCTCGATTATCTAACGTCTGACTCCGACGAATTTTTAAATTCTTTGGTCACATCGCACGCAAATCAGGTGACAACTTGGAAAAGCTGATTGTGACCGGTAAGGTAGATGGAAAAAGACCAAGAGGCAGGAGCCCGTTGCGATGGTCTGACCAAATCCGCACCACACTCAACACTAGTGTCTCCGTTTCAATTCATGCCACAGAAAGTCGAAGCAGGTGGAGAGATATCATCAAGGAGAAAGTGATACCATGAATTGATCACAACCCCCAGCATTGGGGAATCGACACAAGGAGGAGGAAGTATGTAAGAAATTACCTTTACAGAAGGGCTAGGCCTTACAAATGTTTAAACTAATTTTCGAGGGCTTGGTAGGTCTTACTGCCGCACAGAGAGGTCAATTAACACTAAATTCCAATCAAAATCCTTACAAAAAGAGCGATTTGATGCTTGATTAGTTATTAGTTAACTAACTTGAACTGACTTTATTAGTTAACTGACGATTATCAGTGCGGCAGTTACTAAGTTAAAGCAAGTTTTAGTTTTCAGTAAAAAAGTTGTAACTTTTCTCTGGTTGGTCATTCTGGATTGACATTGGTTTAGATATATTTATCTACAGTTTATTTTTTAAGTTTGGTTTCAACGGGACTTGTAACAGTTTTTAAAAACCGGCCAAGTGCTTGTCGGGCACGCATAGACTTAGGATTCCATATATAAGATCAACGCTTCTATTCCCGTTGTCCCCCACTTTTTAATCGACTTCACAAAAGGAGAGGGTTATATGTTCGAATGTATGTCGGCCGATTTCTCCGTCAATTGCGGACCGATTTTGAAAATTATTATTGTCTGTAATGGTTTACTATATAGGACAGTGGTCCCATATAAATTGTATCAAAATTGGTTCAGTAGTTTTTCGTGAATAAATAGATAGATAGATAATACTTTATTGTACACCAGTTTCCAAACATTTACAACAAATAGGAACAATCTTACAAATAAAGTACAACGCGACGGGCGGACTTATCGCTAAAAGCGATCTCTTCCAGTCAACCTTTGGGGATGGAGAGAAATAATGGAGTGAGAGAGGATGGTGGTGTAAACAGTTAAAACAAATTATATATATATATATACAACAATATATAATATATATATGAATAGTTATGAAATAATTAATAAAAATAAATAAACATAAACATACATGCCATAAAGTTAAGTTAGTTATTGCCAACCAAATAAATAACTTTAAAAAAAAACAACTAAGTAACTATAATAAAATAGTTTATTTAGTAAATCCATTTGATTTTGTGTTTATATGCCTCAAATTTCTAAGATTTCTAAACCGATTTAGATGGTTGTTTTTTATTCAAAAGGGTAGACTTTTAGTGTAGTCCCATATAAACTTCATCAAAATTTGTTCAGTAGTTTTTATTAGAAAATCTATATGGTTTATAGTTTATGTTCTCCAATATCTTGGGATTTCTGAACCGAATAAGATTATTGTTTTTACTTGAGAAAGAAGACGTCTAATCTGGTACTGTATGAATTTCATCAAAATTGTTTAAATAGCTTTAAACAAGCTTTTACGGCTAGGACTATTTTTACGTCAATTTTGAACCATTAAACGACGTCTAAAGATGTTGAAGTTTTGCAAATGGGTGTAGTTCTGATGAAAATTATGGTAGGTACTATTGAGCTGACCTAATGATGGAGCCGAAAGGTAGTCATAGGAACTCAACAATCGGATGATGGAACCCCTTCGAGTTTGGGCTCATTTGGTTTGTCTTAATGGGTTCTCTGGTCTTATGTGGTATCCAAGGTCTGATGATGGAGCCGGAAGGTAGTCAAAGGAACTCAACAATTGGATGATGGAACCCGTTCGAGTTTGGGCTCATTTGGTTTGTCTTAATGGGTTCTCTGGTCTTATGTGGTATCCAAGGTCTGATGATGGAGCCGGAAGGTAGTCAAAAGGAACTCTACAATCGGATGATGGAACCCGTTCGAGTTTGGACTCATTTGGTTTATTTTGATGAGTTATCTGTTCTTATGTGATATCCGAGGTCTGATAATGGAGCCGGAAGGTAGTCACAGGAACTCAACAACAAAATGATAGAACCTCTTGGAGTTTGGGTTCGTTTGGTTTGTCTTGTTGAGCTTTCAGGTGTAATGTGGTATCCAGGGGCTGATGATGGTGCCGGAAGGTAGTCACAGGAATGGTAGTCAATTTTGAACCATTAAACGACGCCTAAAGATGCTGAAGTTTTGCACATGGGTGTAATTCTGGTGACAATTATGGTAGGTACTATTGAGCTGACCTGATGATGGAGCCGAAAGGTAGTAAAGGAACTCAACAATCGGATGATGAAACCCCTTCGAGTTTGGGCTCATTTGATTTGTCTTGATGAGTTCTCTGGTTTTATGTGGCATCCAGGGTCTGATGATGGAGCCGGAAGGTAGTCACAGGAACTCAACAACAAAATGATAGAACCCCTTGGAGTTTGGGCTCGTTTGGTTTGTCTTGTTGAGCTTTCTGGTGTTATGTGGTATCCAGGGCTGATGATGGTGCCGGAAGGTAGTCATAGGAACTCAACTACAAAACGATCGGTACCCTTTGATGTCTGATGGTGGAGCTGGAAGGTAGTCACAGGCACTCGACAACAAAATGATGGAACCCCTACGAGTTTGGGTTCATTTGGTTTGTCTTGATGAGTTCTCTGGTGTTATGTTGTATCCAGGGTCTGATGATGGAGCCGGAAGGTAGTCACAGGAAATCGAAAGCAAAATGATGGAGCCCTTTCGAGTTTGTGTTCATTTGGTTTGTCTTGACGAGTTCTCTGGTGTTATATGGTATCCCGGGTCTGGTGATGGAGCCGGAAGGCGTTCACATGAACTCAAAAACAAAATGATGGAACCCTGCGAGTTTGGGCTCATTTGGTTTGTCTTGATGAGTTCTCTGATATTATGTGGTAACTAGGGTCTGATGATGGAGCTGGAAGGTAGTCACAGGGACTCAACAACAAAATGATGGAATGAGTTTGGGCACATTTGGTTTGTCTTGATGAGTTCTTTGGTTTTATGTGGTATCCAGGGTCTGATGATGGAGCTGGAAGGTAGTCAAAGGAACTCAACAATCATATGGTAGAACCTCTTCGAGTTTGGGTTCATTGGGTTTGTCTTGATATGTTATCTGGTCTTATGGGGTATCGAGGTTCTGATGATGGAGCTGGAGTTATAGGAACACATTACCCAAAAATCAAATGATGAAAACCCTTCAAGTTTAGGCTTATTTGATTGTTCTCGATGAGTTCTCAGGTCCTAAGTGGTACTGGGCCCTATTTCATAAAACTATAGTAGACAATATATTAGTCAAACTACCGAAATGCGTTTCATAAAACAATACTTATTAGTGACCGCAATGGCGAAGGAAATGTTGTAGTGAAATGTCATGAGAAAAACTTTTTATAAACGGCGGTTACCAAAGAGTATATAAATACTGCGGTTACTTACAAATTACCACGATTTGTAGAACTGTCGTGACAAATGTGACAGCCAAAGAGAATGTAAACAGCCGAAGCTTTATTTCAAAGAGTATAGTAATATAGGCTTTATTTCAATGTACCTACAATAAGTCGAGTGTGTAATATTGGTAGAATATTAACCATTAGGTCAAGGAAAATACAATACTACGTAAGACTTTAGACTTTCGTTAAAGTGCACGAGTGTTGGCAAATGTTACAAAACTTACAAGCGCGGAAATACGTGCCATTTCGTGTTCTATACTTGACAGACTTTATCTTGGACATAATATATTGCAATTAAGTAAGAACAACTTAGAACAGGAAGCCAACAGAAGATTTCAGCTGGGTTGGGCAGCATTCGGCAAGCTTCGTCAAGTCTTCTCTTCGTCCATACCACAGTGCCTATAGACAATTAGTCTTCAATCAGTGCGTCGTACCAGTCATGACCAAGGGAGCCGAAACGTGGACTCACGGTTAAACTAGTCCACAAATGTAAGTTTGCTCAGCGAGCTGTGGAGAGAGCTATGCTTGGAGTTTCTCTGAGGGACAGTATTCGTAATGAAGATATTCGATGGATAACCAAGCTGACCGAAATAGCTCCTAAGATAAGCAAGCTGGCATTCGGCTGGTCCCGAAGAATCGATAACCGTTGAGGTAGACGAGTTCTCGAGTGCAGATCTCGTTTAGGCAAACGTAGTGTAACGAAAGGCGGCTGGAAGAGAATGGATGAGGGTAGCTGAAGAACGAGCTCAGTGGCGTGCATTAGGAGATGCCTACGTCCTGCAGTGGACAGATATTTTATGCTGATGATTATGACTTGACACTGGATAATTAAACTAGTAGTGCGGAGCCAAGAAAAAAAGTATATATAATGTCAAATCCTGCATTCGAGATGATGCAGTGACCTTTTGGGCTGTTTCGATTGCCATATTTGACACTCAAAACAGTTTCCTTTCCAAACCGAACAAAAAACGACCCTAAAACTAACGTAAAATAAAGTCGCTTTTCTGATGTCAAATTTAACTGTCATGTCCAAAGCGAACGCTGATCACAACATATCTAACGTTTTTAACTGTTATTTTCGAACATTTTGCATCAAAAGAAACGGCCCCAATGTCAAATAAACTTCAATTTGACATTGTCAAAGAATTGACGGCGTCGGGCAGTGTTCCCAACTTAGCACTTAAGCTGCCAGATTTAGCACTAGTGTCATAGGTATAGCACTGTAATCTAACAAACAGCATGCAAGCACTAAATAGCGATTATGCCGATTAATTTTCAATAGCACAGAACAAAACGCAAGCACGCGGAAAGTAACAAAACGCTTTAGCTCTATACTTTGCTACACTTTTGCAGGGGATTTCCTATGAATTAAAGACGACACAGGGTGAGTTCCAGTCACGCCAACTCTACTCATGAAACTCAAAGCGCTGACAATACCTCTGTATTGAAAACGTTTGACACTATCACGAAATCACAATTCAGCCAAGCTGTGAGGGTGCTATTATTTCTGTGAGCGTGAATCGGACCGCGTCAAATGGCGAAGTAACACAACTATCATTGTCCTGTTCTGATAATATAACCCTTTCTTCGTCTTGTTTGTTGATAGCCCGATCGGGCATTACTTAAAAGTAAACATTTTCTCTTTAAATTATTATTATTTAATACGAATGCAAAAAAAAAAAGTTATGTGAGAAAACCTAACAAAATTAATGTTCCGTTAGGCAAAAAAAGTGAGATATGTTCAAAGTTATAGAAAAGAGTTGGAGTAAAATAACTATAACAAATATTTGTTTCAGACAAATACAAACATTTTATGTGATATTATTATCTTAATTCATATTCAATATCAGCACAATTTTTGGAAATCCACTGCAATCAGCACTATTTGGGATGCCATTTAGCACCCCCAGCCCCCAGTCGTGGAATTGAGTTGGCAACCCTCGTTGGGCGATGTTTGTTTTGGGCGCGTTGGAAAATAAACAAAACATATTTGCTAAAAATCATCAGATTTTACCATTAGAGTAAAGTGAATTCTGTTAATAATGTGTAGTATTAAACTAGAAATATTGTTCTTTAACATTTTGTGACGTAACTATTAAAAATGTCTCAGTCCCAGTCCCAGTATTCCCTAGCTTGGGAGTCGTTCAAAACTAATATCTGCAGTGGGTTTAGCGCTTTGCAACAGGTAATTAATTATCTTATGCTTATTTTACATAAAAGAAGTCACAATTTCAATCCTTGCTTTCATTTTGGAAGGACTTTCCAATAATTATAAGTAGTAAAAGAGTTTCAGGGGTACTCCGCCTAGAAGGGGGATTGCGGTGTATTTTTTATGTTTAATTTTTGAAAAAATGGACATAGAATACACAGGAGGTGGGGGAGGGTGAAAAACCCCGCATCAATATTCCCCTACCCTAGGGTTGCGCCCTTTAAGTAATTTAAATGATGAAATGGAATGTAAATTTGTCTCCGGTGTGGGCTCTCGCCAGAACTCTCGCGAGGTTGCCCCTGATATCGCTTCGACCATTCAGGACCTCCTATGCAAGCTTCTGGCTCCGCGCTTTTTATATTCACTCTAGAGGTAGGGACTACAAGACCAGGTGGCGATGGGGTGCTCTTTGTCGGTTCTGTGACTCATTTCGAACCTAACTTACTCATGTTGGGGTGCTCTGTGTCGGTTCTGAGACTCTTTTAGAACCTAACCTAGTCATGTCGGGTGCTCTGTGTCGGTTCTGAGGAAATCACGTAATTAGTGTCACAAGCCAAAACTGACAACGTTCACTGTCAATGTCAATGAACTGTCAAAGTCGTGATAATTACTGTCTTTTAGTGATATTGAAGTGAATTTTGCATTTACCTAATGCTATTTATGGAATATTCAAATATTTTTGTCTCAAAAACTATTGGGTGCCGCAATACGCCATTTCAGATTTAGGCTGTAGGCCTACCTTAGAAAAAAAACCAGCTTTCTAGCTACTTGTAATTTTTGGAAAGTTGAGCCTTCATTTTAACTAAGTGTTTGTAATTTGCTATTATCTTGCATTCTATGCTTATTGAAAAAGTGAGTATCAATAGCTTCATAGCCACTTTGCATCGACTTAATATGGTCAAAGTGAGCGGAAATCTCCTGAAAGCCTCTCTTTACTGATACTTAACATCACTAGTATCTTGTTTGTTTACAGATTGTTTTTATCATCATACCAACTTTGCTACCAATCGGTTTAGAGAGAGATGGTAGTCTAACAGTTAAATAGTGCAACTTAGAATCCAACAATACCAGTTTCGGTCTGAAGCCCTGGAATAGCACATAGAGTACATTTAACCTAGAGAAATGACCATGCACGCGAATCCACGGGCACAGCTAGTTAATAATATGTTTTGAATGTTTTCAGAATGGTGAGTTTGTTGATATGACCCTGGCAGCGGATGGTCATCTAGTGAAAGTCCACCAAGTGCTGGTGGCGCTTTCTAGCACATATCTCAAGAACCTGATTGCATCAGCTCCCTGTCAACATCCTGTCATTTTCCTCAACGTGAGTTATAATGGATATGCCTTAGAAAAGCAATAAAGTGGTAGAAATGAAAAACAAGTGTGTGGGTAATCATGTACTTACAGCAAGCTACGCAGATCAACATTACCATCATTGTGCAGAAGCATTTCGAAAGAGGTTAAAGCATGCCTTAAATAAGAATGAAGTACATAAAGACATACAGATTTATGTTTCAAACCCGTTGTTTACGAGTTTCATTGTTTAGAAAAATTAAAATGTGTGATTTTAAACATTTACCGGGCTCAACAGATTAAGGATTTATGCAGAAGGCCTGCATTTGGACTGCAAGCTAGCGGCAAAATTACTGATAGTACTGTATGTACAGCAAGATGACTCAATATGTTGACAGTTTCAATAAAGTTAATGTAAACAGCACAGAAACCGAATGCAATTTTGCAGCTAGTTTGCAGCTCAACTGCAAAGAACATAAGATTCTTAACTAAGAAATAAATAAAGAAAGAAAATACATTTATCAACACTTACAAAAATAAGATACAATGCTTTTTTTGTTGCTGACTATGCATTCGTTTGACCACAATCTCACCTGATGGAAAGCGATAATGTGGTTGAAGGTGTAGCACACTTGCCTAGGTAGATACCTATTCACTCTTGTCTTGAACACAACTGGGTTAAATTTTACCAGAAACACTGACTAGGGCAGATCATTCCACTCCTTTGTAGTTCTTATAATAAATTAAAAAGCATTATGCTTCCTACTTGTGTGAGGTATTTCAACAATAAAAGGGTGGCGTTTTGCCGATCATCTGGTTGTGATGGAAAGGTGATGGGGGAATCAGATTGTGCAGTTCTTGTGCACAGTCTCCATAGTGTAGTCTATAGAATACCGACAGGCTTGCAACCTCACGTTGATGCGCTAGACTTAGAAGCTTCCTCTTTACCAGAGTTTCAACCCCAATGACCTTCATAGCATTTACAATAATGAAGGAAATGAGTACAAAAGAAAAGAAAAAACAAATTAAAAAAGTAGATAATAGCAGTGGTGCTGAATTGGCCTTTCAGCATTATTAATTCTTCCTGTTAGAGATGCGCCGAACATGGATTTCTAAACCGAACCGAATAACGAACATTATTCGGTTTAGCGTTACCGAACCGAATGTTCGGCCGAACTATTCGGTTCCATTTAGGAGAGCTTTGCCACACTAAACACGTTTGTACAGTACAAGTCCGCGAGGCGCCCGGCCGGCTAAGCATTTTAAAACTGATATCTTTTTAAGATGGGCATCATCATTTTTTTACATTTTCGTCAAAAGTAAGTGTTATTCGTATGATTAGAGTACCAATCAATCGTTTGAAACTAAGCCACAAACATCGTAATCTGGGATCAAAATACGACCTCCGCGACCTTATCAAAAACAAAATGCTACTGGGATGGAGTTAATAAAATCAATTTTGCATAATTAATTATAATTTGATTGGCATTTATTTTCTATTTCATTATGTTATCTGAGATTGAATGAAGACATACTCATTAACTATTATTCTAATTGTCACCATAAAAATTGATATCAATGTAATGTCATGTATGTATGATATTACTAGTTGGTTTTATTTTCCAAATAAAATTGACTAAGTCGAACAATTTCGGCTCGTACTTTAATATTAATTAATTGGTTAATCTATACTTATAACAAAACTGTAATGGGTCCAATTCTGTACATAGAAGATATTTTAAAATTTTCTTTTGGAGGTTACTCTATATTCGATACTGAAGCCAAAACTGTATTTAATTTTATTTTTGTCTGTCTGTCTGTCTGTATCTTGGCTAGGCATCACGCTGAAACTACTGAATGAATTTAAATGAAACTTGGTATGATTTGAGTTCATACTACGAGGTAGGACATAGGATACATTTAATCCCGAAATATTAAAGGGTTCCCGCAGGACAGGCGTTGAAAGTTATTGAAAAGAACACGTATCACGCTGAAACTACTGGACGGATTTTGTTGCAACTTGGCACAGTCATAGTTTATATAATGGGTAAAAACTGAGGATAATTTTTATTCCGAAAAAATAAAGAGTTCCTGCGGGATAATATCCCAAATTCTGTAAATTGAAGATATTTCGTAATTTTTTTTGAAGGCCGTTCTATATTCAATACCAAACCCAAAACTGTATTTTTGTAACGTTTGTGTGTCTGTCTGTCTGTCCTTCTGTCTGTTTGTACCTTGGTAGCGCATCACGTCCAAAATTCTTACTGAATTCAAATGAAATTTGGTATAATTTGAGTTCATACTTCGAGATAGGACACTGGATACTTTTCATCCTAAAAATTAAAGGGTTTCTGCAGGATAAGGGTGGAAAATTATTTAAAAGAACACGTAGCACGCTAAAATTATTGGACGGATGTTGATGCAACTTAGCACAGGCATAGTTTATAAGATGGGTGAATATTAAGGATTCATTTTTATCCCGAAAAAATAAAGGGTTCCTGCGGGTTATGGCTCCAAATTCTGTACATTAAAGATATTGTGCATATTTTTTTGGAGTTTGCTCTATGTTCGATAATGAAGCCTAAACTGTATGTTTTTCATTTTTGTCTGTATGTCTGTCTCTCTGTATCTTGGACGCGCATCACGCCACCGGAACTACTGGATGAATTAAAATGAAACTTGGTATGATTTGAGTTCATACTACAAGGTAGGACATAGGATACTTTACATCCCGAAAAATTAATGGGTTCTCGCAGGATAGGGGTTGAAAATTATTTAAAAGAACACGTACCACGCTGAAACTAATGGACGGGATTTGATGCAACTTGGCACCGTCTTAATTTATATGATGGGTTGAAATTGAGAACACAATTTATCCCGAAAAATTAAATCGGGATATGGGTCCAAAGTTATGTTAATATTTAAGTTATAAATAATATTTTTTGGATGGTTCTCTGTATTCGAACTGAAGCCAAAACTGTTTAACTTTTTATTTTTGTCTGTCTGTCTGTCTGTCTGTTTGTCCGTATCTTGACCACGCATCGCACAGAAACTACGGAATGAATTCAAAGGAAACTTGGTATAATTTGAGTTCATACAACGAGGTAGGACATTGGATACTTTTCATCCTGAAAAATTAAAGGATTTCCGCAATATAGGGGTTGAAAGTTATTAAAAAGAACACGTATCACGGTGAAATTACTAGACGAATTTTTTGATGCAAATTGACACAGTCATATATCTATACTTAAAGCAATACCTAGGTACGATAAAGGCTGTAAAAAGAAAATAAATAAAAATATGCTCTTGGGTGCTTAAAAAGGGTATTGAACATGAATATATAATTTTTTAATCGTGTCGCTCTGTCTGTTTGTCTGTCTGTCTGTTTGTTTGTTCGCGCATCACGTAAAAACTATTGGACCGATTGCAATGCGGTTTTCATTGTAAGATAGCTTAGGGTTTGATTTAAAAACTGGTGTAATTGGTATCTCAATCTGGTGAGTTAGAAGCCGAGCAATTAATAAAAGTATTTTTGACGGCTAAAGAAATTTTGTTCAAATGTTGGTATATTGGTCCTGGAATAGCACAGCGAAGCCTCGGGTACAGCTAGTATTTGATATGTATGCTAAATATTTTAAAGTCAATACAAACTGTAGACAGGCCTTAAAATTACATAAGATTATTATTCGGTTAATATTCGGCACATCAACTGAATATTCGGCCGAATACCGAACATATAAAACCATGCCGAATACGAATAATTAACGAATATTCGGCGCATCTCTACTTCCTGTGTTGTTTGTTTGGACCTTAGTTCTGCCTTACATATTCCATAACTTATATTACAGTTGCAAAACAGTGGTGCAGTTACGTTTAAACATATAACTTACATAAAATATCACAATTGCATCACATACATTGTTTTTACTTTCCAGAATGTGTCTCACAAAGTCCTATGCTATTTACTGGAGTACATTTACACAGGAGAAGTTTTGGTGCCGTCAGAGTATTTGGCTTCATTCTCGGAAGCTGCCGAAGCTCTTCAGATCAAAGGCTTGGAAAGTGTTGTAAGTTCAAAATCATTCCACCAAGCATTCATCAAAGTTAACTGTACAAATAGATATTTAACAGTAGCTGGATTACTAAATAAACGAGCCTTCTGTTTTACAGGGTAATGTTGATTATCAAACACCAAGAGGAAACATAGTTTCAATACTTAAAACAGTGGCAGTTGAAGAAGCCCAGCTAAGTGGCACGAAAAGGAAAGCACCTGTAGATATAGAGCAGGTGATACATTGTATTTCATGTTTGTTTTAGACACAAGCAGCAATAGATTGGGAGAGGTTAAGCTGTGAAACCACTTTGGCAACACTGGTTGAGAAGCGCTGGCCGCACGCGCGCGGTATGTTGTCTGCACTGGTCGTAACTGTGACCATATATTGGAGGAAAAAACCCATGGTACCTTTAGTAGGAACCGAGATCATCGATACATTAAGAAATAAATAAAAAGAATGGCAAAAAATGGTTCAGTAGTTATTGAGCGAGAAACGGAGAACTGATTGCTCCATAGGTTTCGTATCCTAGTACATACGAGGCAGCCAAAATGACTTGTGACGTCACGCCGCATACGACCTGCGAGTTATTTTGCTTTCCAAAAGGATGCAGTAAAAGTGGAATGATTTCCTCATTTTTCAAGATAATTCAATATTTATTTAAATAACAATGCCTTTGAAGTTGTTTTTTTTTAATTCTATGAATTATGATATCTCTCAACAGATGAATCTACCACCACACGCAAGAAAAGTGTTCATTAAACCTGAAGGTGCCCACATGTAAGTTATATTTCTTTCTTGTTTTTAATGTTTACCTATTAATAAACATTTTATAATGTTAAGGCTCTTTTTGGTTTCTGAAGTACCTGAAGTAGGCCATGAGGACTACGGAAGAGGCCTGAGAAGCAGCAGTCAAAATGTATTTATGCGTTACAATAAAATTATTATTGATGTTGTTATTAGTCAAACATCATCACAGCCTATTACGTTCCCACAGCTGTGACTCAGGCCTCTCCTAAGGAGTGGATGTTCAAATGCAAGCCCATATTTAAAAATTGAAGCCAAACTCGTTTCAGGTCAGTAAACCACAGCATGGACACAGGCATGGACTCTCATGACTACAGCATTGATATGTTAGACGACTCTGGCGCGCAGCACTCGGACGATGATTTCAAACTCGAAGCACAATCGGAGCAGGCAGTTGATACGGACCAAATTAAAGGTAGGTGTTTTTTTTTTTTTTTATTTTTTTATTTATTTATCTTTTAAAATAAACATAACAGATATTAATTAAATAGCACTAAGGAAACCACTAAGGTTTGTAGAAGTAATGCTACTAGAGAGTCTTATAGTCGATAGCTTATAAGTTATACAAAATAAAAATAAAAAACTTAAAATAAACTGGATCTAGGTAAATAAGTGCAGTTCTAGTAAGTTGGTAGGTTATATTAAGTTATTGGTAGTTTTCTATATTGGCTAAGAAGTGAGATTTTAATTTAGATTTAATGTTTTTTGAAGTAATGCTATTAATGCACTAATATGTCCCATAGTCTCTCATCATTCTAGTCCCCTCCTTTCAGAACAGCAGCATGGTTTTAAGAAGGGTCGCTCTGTCGAAACTAATTTGGTTGGTTTTGTCTCCGAATTGTCTCGACAAGTGGATAAGGGGAATCAAATCGATGCAGTGTACACCGATTTTAGCAGCGCGTTCGACAAAGTGAGTCATTTCTTGTTAGTTAAGAAGCTGGAACTCATCGGTTTTCACGGGTCTTTTCTGAATTGGTTCCGGTCTTATCTCAACAAAAGGGAACAAATAGTATTTGTTGATGGGTACGAATCAGAAACATATTATGCCGAGTCGGGTGTTCCGCAAGGATCACATCTTGGTCCTATCCTGTTTTCAATATTCATCGATGATATCACTACGCACATAAAGCATTGTAATTATAAACTATTCGCGGATGACCTTAAAATTTATAAATTAGTCAATGGTAACACGGATATTCATCTAATTCAGAGCGATATTAATCATATAAAACAATGGTGTGACTTAAACCAAATGCATCTTAATGTTCAAAAATGTTATTATATTAAATATACACGTAAAAAAAACACCATAAATTCTGTTTATACTTTGAATGATGAACCTCTACAAGAGGTTAGTGAAATACGTGACTTGGGGGTTTTAATTGATAGTCAATTAACTTTTCGAGCTCATATTGATACAGTGGTTAGGAAAGCGGCTCAACAGCTTGGCTTCATTAGACGAATTACCAAATGTTTCAAATCTAATCGTACAAAAATTGTACTTTATAACTCTATGGTGCGCAGCTGTCTAGAATTCTCAAGTGTGGCATGGAACCCCTTCTATGCATCGCACTCTCAACGCATTGAAAGTATTCAAAGGGCATTCACAAGATCGTTGGCCTTTTCTTGTCCAGGTATCTCTCATAGAAGTCCTTACGAAAATCGTTTATCCTTCTTTAAAATGCATAAATTGCGTGAAAGAAGGAAAATTCGCGATCTCACATTTCTTTATAAAGCACTACATAGCTTAGCAGATTGTCCTTCAATTCTAGATGACATTTCCCTAAACGTTCCTTACCATTATCCGCGCCAGAGAATCTCAAAAATCCTTCTTGTTCCATCCGCCAAAACAAACTTAGCACATAACTCTCCTCTATTAAGAATATGTCGTACATACAATGAATTTAATTGTTCTTTGAGTGATCTTGATATCTTTCACGATTCATTGAATGTGTTTAAGAACAAATTATTTATTTATTTATTTATTATTTATTTATTTATTTACAAAACTTAGAACTACCATTACAGGATTTCACCTAATGCGATAGTGTAGCAACAAATTAAAAATAACCCTCCTCAGTCGGCTAAAAAATAACCTATGATTTAGGCATAACATAAAACTTCTAAAGTTACCTTAGTAAATTCACTCAGAGTACAACCAAATAGGTCTAGTTTAACCGCAATTACATTGAGTATGCGAAGTGCACGCGTAAAAGGCGCCTCCCGTAGGAGGTTGGTCCGCGCGCGCGGCACTGCCACCAACTTTGGCATCCGTCGCCGCCAAACATATCTATCTGGGACACACAAGCATATGTGCTGTAGAATATCCGCATTGTGGACCCTACCTCTCAGTACCTTAAATATATAAGAAACAAGAGTAAGCTCTCTCCTGACCTTCTGATTACATGGAAGCATGCTCTGACATATATGTAATTTTTGCAAAAATGATTTTATTTTGTTTTTTATTATTGTAGTGATCATTGTATCATAGCTGTATAGTAATTTTAATAATGTAAGTTTTTATAGTATTATTTTTATTATTCTAGTATTATGTAGGTACATATGTAAGTGTTCATGTTATATTTTTTATATTCACAGTTAAGTATTGCACCTACCTAGCTTAGTTTTCATTTGCTAGCATTTTTATAATTTCTTTTATTTTTTCCGTTTCACTCCGTTAATAGTGAATGTTGTAAACACCTTTAAAAGGTATGCATATCGGAATTTGATTATGCTATGGCACCTGTTATAGTCTTATGAAAGTGTTACTCTTTATAATATTTAATATGTATACTGTTGGTGTTTCTTAAATAAATAAATAAATAAATAAATGAGATCAGTAGGTAGTTTATTAAGTAAACGAGGAACTAGATAACTAGCTGTCCTCTCGCCGTATGCATTCCGAGCGCGCGGCATCAACAACAGGTTTTGAGCAACTGCCCGCGTGTATATACAGTGTGTTTAATTTCTTGTTTCATTTTTTTATTAAAAAAGTGTTCTTTGAGTAGATTATATTTAAATTGAGTATGTACTGGTAAAATTTTGCAATGCCTAAAAAGCCCTATGTCATCATTTTGAAATTGAAGTTTAATTTTAGTAGACACGATATTCTTGAGAATTTTTAATTGGAGTCTGTATATTTGATTTAGATATGTTAGAACGTGTTGTGGGTAGATTCGAGTAAACTATTCCGGTAACTACGCACAACCTAGCGCGACAGCGTATCGACGAGGACTCAAACCTTTATAAGCTACTAGCTTTCCCGCCTGCGACTTCATACGCGCGGACTATGGTTTATCGCGAAATAAGTATCCTATTTTCTTTAAGATATTAAAAACCAATGCAAAAGTAGGTATAGCGCCAATGCTCCTGATGTGCTTGATGATTTTTGACAGACTTGTTATTTCGTTTCCATGGCAACCACATACCATTCTGTGATGACAACCGTTCCTTACAGTACAGTAATCAACATTTTCCAGTTTTCCCGTGGAAACTTTCAGTTTTCCGGGATAAAAAGTATCCTATGTTTTATTCCAGGGTATAAGCTATCAGCATTCTAAATTTCATCAAAATCCGTCCAGCCGTTATCGCGTGAAAGCTCCGCAAACAAACAAACAAACAGACAACGTTTTACTTTTATATATTGGTATAAAATGTATATTTATATATTTTATATATATATAAAATGTGTACATATATAAAATGTATAATTATAGACGGGTTATTTACGTTATTGTCATACAAAATGGCGTTTCAAATTCGGTCACACTCCATCTGTTGCAACATCTGTGGAAGAGTTTTTCGCTCGTCTCTCTCGTGTTGGCCTATACAGGGTGTCCCAGGAAGTAGTGATAAGCGGAGGCACCGCGGTAGAGCACCCCAGGGGCACCCGAATAACCCCCATGTATGTTCCCCGATTTGGGATATTTTTTGAGTTATTCCATGTTTTTTCTTTTTACATATTTTTGACCGAACTAACACAGCTGTACAGTAATATTTAGTTAATTTTTGTGTTGGTAGTACGGTAAAGTCCCATTTATAAGACACCAAAATCATACTGTAATTATTATACAATAATAAGTAAAATAAAAAAATAATTAAAAATTTTGGTCTATGCAAAATATCTCTTCAAAGTTTGAAGGATCCTAACTTAAAAAATACTTCTTTTTTTGTCCTTATCTTAAAAACTTCTTCAATTCACTGGCAATAAACAATACATTTTATTGGCCTAAACTTAAGGTAACACAGCTTTAAGTGACTTCATAGTACCAAATCATCAATAATGGGATAACATACATGTGGGTTATTCAGGTGCACCTGGGAGTGCTCTACCTTGGGACCTCCGCTTATCACTGCTCCCTGTATAGCCACCAACGCAAGTGTTTCTCATAAATATCAACAGACACTGCTTAGATCGTCAAAAGACGTAGAGGGCCTTGACTGACTGAAGGTTAGGTAAAATAAAACAGTTGCACCATCTTACTTATAATATAAACAATAATTATAGTCTCTACTTCTATCTTTGGCGAAATCTGACGCTCAAAACTAATAAAGGCACAACCATCGTCTCTAAGCCGAAGTTCCTTTCTGAGATAGAAGACTTCTATGGCCGCTTATGTTTATACATGCTTTTAGATCCGAACCCAGCACAGAGGATTCCCGTGCAATACTGACCCGCCACTACACTGTCGAACTGCCCGACGTAGCCTAGATGAGATTTGAGATGGCGCTCAAACTACTTAAAAATGGAAAGGCCCCTGGTGAGGATGGTATAACTTCGGAGCTCTTAAAAGCAGGGGGGAACCCGTGCTTCGGGAGCTTCAGGGGTTATAATTTAGCACCGTTCTTAACAGTGGGAGAACTCGAGAGGCGTGGAGCAGGTGTTTGGTAGTACTCTTCTTCAAAAAAGGGCATAAAACCCTTTTAGAGAACTACCGACTTATTTCACTCTTGAGCCACGTCTATATGTTATTTTCGAGGGTCATCTCAAATCGTCTCGCAAGAAGACCTGATGACTTCCAGCCTCCTGAATAGGCCGGGTTTCGGGGAGGATTTAGCACCATAGACCACATACACACAGTGAGGCAGGTTATACAGAAGTCTGAAGAGTATAACCAGCACCTGTGTCTTGCTTTTGTGGACTATGAGAAGGCCTTTGACTCCGTTGAATCCTGGGTGGTTCTGGAGTTAAGGCAGCGTTGTCAAGTGGACTGGCGATACATCGAAGTGCTGAGGTTTCTGTATGACGTCGCGACTATGAGTGTCCAAGTACAAAACCATTAGTCTAAATATATCCAACTGCGCAGGGGAGTGAGACAGGGGGATGTTATATCCCCGAAACTGTTGACTAATGCCCTGGAAGATATGCTTAAGAAGCTGGATTGGAAAGGAATGGGCATTAATATTAATGGCGAGAATATCTCACACGATTTGCCGATGATATCGTCCTAATGGTGGAATCGCTGCAAGACTTGCAAATTATGATGACCAACCTAGATGATGCTTCTAGACGCATCAGTATCGGAATTAATATAGATAAGACCAAGCATGATCTTGATCATGCTTAACGACCCAGAACCGATTGCAATTTAATGGTGTGCCACGTGAAGTTGTCCAACAATATGTTTACCTTGGATAAATATTGCAATTAGGTAAGAACAACTTTGAGAAGGAATCCAACAGAAAAAAACAGCTAGGTTGGGCAGCATTCGGCAAGCTTCGTCCATACCATAGTGCCTGAAGACAAAAGTCTTCAATCAGTGCATCTTACCAGTCATGACCTACGTAGCCGAAACGTGGACGGACTTACGATTAAACTAGTCTACAAATTTAAGGCCGCTCAGCAAGCTATGGAGAGAGCTATGCTTTGAGTTTCTCTGAAGGACAAGATTATGAATGAAGATATCCGACGGAGAACTAAGGTGACCGACATAGCTCTTAGAATAAGCAAGCTAAAGTGGTAGTGGGCTAGTCACATTTCCAGAAGATCCGATAACTGTTGGGGTAGACGTGTTCTTGAGTGGAGACCACGGTTTGGCAGACGTAGTGTAGGACGCCCTGTGGCCAGGTGGAGTGTCGACCTGCGAAAGGTGGCTGGAGGAGAATGGATGAGGAGAGCTGAAGACGGAGCTCAGTGGCGTGAATTAGGAGAGGCCTACTTCCAGCAGTGGACCGATATAGGCTGATGTCGATGATCTATATTTGGCAGTATTTGTGTGTTATAATAGAAACCAACTTAAAGTCCAGCTGGACTGGATTTAAATCCAGTAAACAATTACTAAAAATATTTTTTTTTTTATTAATAAATAAATTTGTCGTAAAAAATAAACGCATTTTCGCTTGCGCGTGTAGGTGTCACGAATCAGTTTTTTTATGGAAAACCTCCGAGAGTCCACCACAGGGTGGACTTAGGCCAAACTTTGATCCTTCCAGTTTCCGAAAAAGAAGGAGGAGTTGGGCGTGGCTATTATGGCACTCCCAACTCCCTCCCCCCCTTTAATAGTCGAACAGCGAGCAATTACTCGTTGGTGGTACTTTGGGGAAGGCCTTTGTTCAGCAATGGATGCTTTCAGGCTGATGCTGCTGAGTCTAGTAACAACCCAGTTTGCAGAGCGCGCTCATGTGAACATTATTGCAATGGCATATCATGGATGTTTGTTTGTACCGACTCTGAAAGAACTTCAAAAGGTATTGTAATCGCCTTAATATTTGTGTTTCTTGTCCAGCGAGCCCTTCAAACCTCCTGTACACGGTGTCGATACGCGGCTCGCTCCAGACCATCCTCAACCGATACATCTACAACCTGAACTCCACCACATCTCGGACGGGAGTGCGGCGGTGGCGCTGCGTCGACTATCGGGACAACAAGTGTACCGCCTTCGTTGTCACTAAGGGAAACCTTGTTGTTAATAGGTTTGTATACTGATAAATTTCTACTTATTTTTATGTAGTATTAAATGCGACCCTCCCCTGCTTCGCACGGAGAGACAAATTATTGTGTTAAAATTCAAAACCTCCCTCGGAGATCAACGTACACATACGTGTAAACAAAAACAGAATCGGTTCATTATTTTCGGAGATAAATCCGAACATAGGACAAACTTAGATAATCTAATAACTCACGTGAAAACAAATGAAATCCGATAATCGGGTGTTATTATTTGACGCTGATTGAGACAAAGACGAATCTAACAAACTTAGAAGTAGAATTGTTTAATGCCAAAAACTTAAAAAAAAAACTGATTAAAACACAAATGCGTCTGTAATAAACTATGATGTCATCCTTCTCTGATACCGAATCTTTCCAAATATCAAAGAACGAGCATATTTATCTATAAAACTGAATCAGTGACCCCAAGTTTATTTCGTCGAAAGGACATAAGGCATAAGGACATAAGGCATAAGGACATAAGGCTGACGTCTCAATCCTGTTCCAGGGCAAATCTCCACAACCATCCTTTCCACGACAAGAAGATTCTATCCAAGATTGAAAAGAAGGCAGTGTTCTCCGCTTTGGACGACGTCGAGGCTTACAGAGATAAAGAAAAGTCGATGGATGATGAAGCGGCACTCGAAGATGACAGCTTCAAAAATGACGGCGAGAAACACACATAACACATTGAATTAACGGTCCTTTTTATTTGATTTTTTATTCATATTTTGAGTAAAGAGTCGAGCAGGTCGCTCGCCTGATGGTAAGTGTCACGCCTGTCCGTAACTTGGTTGCAAAATCTTGTGCGTCAGTGCACTGCGCTCGTCCTGCTCAGGCATTTGTATCATGCCTAGTAATTTAGCTAGAAACACGCAGTAAACAGAGTCTGTCCATATTATCGGGCTTGTCGGGCACACTGCAGTTTCACTCTACCAACAATTATATGTGCCCAAACTGGTCTATAAGCTCTGCTTTTTTACCTTCTTCTATAAATGTTCTCAACTTGTAGCGGGTTTTTTAAAAGTATGTATACCGATTTCTCTGAGATTATTATTATTTTGTTTGAAAAATTACGTGCCTTGAAAAATAATAACATCTTGTGCTAACATATTTTGAAACTGATCTCCATATATATATCTATGTTTTTATACCAATTTAAACCTTTTTACAAGTACCTAAAATTAAATTGGAATTTTTGATCCTGTTTTTATATGTTATGAGGTTTAAACTACTTTTTGCCTAAATAGCCTCGCATGGTTGGGTTGTGAATGTTACGCTCAGTCGCTCCACTAGAAATGTATTGTAAATAGAAAATGATATTCATAATGATAAAAAAATTACTCCAGGTTTTTATGCATTTTTATTATAATAAAGCAAGTTTTCGCTTTCAGTACAAAGTATAAAGCAGTTATTTTATTCTACTTTTACGGGATGTGTGGGAGCGAACTATCGCCCCAAGTCAACCTCAACTGCGCGTTGTTGAGAACAACGAACGAGGCTCTGACGTCCGGCTCTGATGGAGGTATAACCATCAATAACGGCGTAGCCAAACTCTACAGGCCCGTGACGAACAGCAGCGTCACTGGTGCGAGAAGCGTCGCCCTGCGGTCGCCAACCCGTATGGCCGGCGACTATGGGCAAAAACCTCCTAAACAAACTATTAAAAAATGGCCCCCAGGTCCCGGTCGCCCTGCTAGTCCTGAATGCAAAACTTTCGGAATAATTCCATAAAAATCCATGGAATCTTTTGGTTGAAGCACAGAATAAATAATAGTACAAGTAGGGAAACATTCCGTTAGCTACCTACATGGTACCACAGCTCTGCTTTTTTTTGGCGGCATGCTTGCATGCCGACGAAGGTCGCGCGCTGCTGTTAGGGATTGCTATACGGCACAAATTTCAGTCGGATTGAAATATTTGACATAAATATTTAGTCTTTTAATTCTGTTTTTTTTTATAATCAAACTTTATTTAAACTGTATTAACAAACAATCACGAAATAACAATAAAAATGTAGTATATAATAGTGTTATTAGTAAAATTGTATTATTTTATATTAACTTATTTCATTAATATTTTATTATCGCCTTTGGGCTTGGTCAACCTACATTTGGTATGAACACAGAATAAATACTACGGGACCCTAAGTGTATGCGTTTTAGATCTGCACGTCATGCACTTGGCCGGTTTGTTTTTAATGTATCGGATCCGGAAATCTTATGCGCATCGAAGACTAGCGATGCCGGATGGAAACATTCTGAAAGTTTCCCAGGGAAGTATTCCGAAACATTCGGAAATAAAAGCGAATACTTCTTCAATCATTCCCCAAGAAGGTAAAAGAAAAAGTATCTGCCTAGGTACCTAGTTGCCATATCAGTAAAGTAAAGTACACTATGTGTAGGTATAATATTTATTGAATGAAATAGGTAAGTAGGTAATAAGTACCTATTTTCTTATTTTAATTGAGATTTAATTAAGCGACTACTAGGTACCAAGGTACCTACACGTATTCAATATACCTACCTATTTTCTGTATTCTTAGAATAATAAAACGTTATTATGTAAATAAGTAGGTACCTATTAATACGTATTTGATTTGTAGGTACTTACTTCGGATTCCGAAGTACAAACACAAAATGTGTTAGGTACTGCCCCCCAATTCAGAACCTTTCGATAACGAACCGAATCGATTCGATTCGATATTGTGAATGAAAAATGTATTGAATTGAACGATTTCAAACTGAATCCACAGAATAAATAATACCATATATAGACAACCGAGTTATCGAAGGGTTCTGAATCGGGGGGCTGGGCCTACGTTCAGAGAGCTCATACAGGATTGCGAGACATGTGCATAACTACTTAGAAAATAAAAATAAAAACATTGGTAGGAACACAATCTCGCATTTACTAGCCTTGCGTTCGAGATGATGAGATGGCGTTGTGGGCAGTTTCGAAATGTACATTTTTAACAAGCCCTTTTCTTTGAACATTCTCAACACTTTTGTCATTTATGCAACTTTTGACACTACCGAATCGGTAGTGTCAAAAGTTTTTTCATTCAGTTTGGAAAGGATCGGTAGTACCGATCCTTTCCAAATTGAATGAAAAACGACCCTATCTGTGACGGAATATAGTCGATTTTCCAATGTCAACATGTCATCGAAACTTGCAAAACGAACGGTGATCGAAAACGTTCAGAACGCTAATTTCGCCCACAAATGGCCAAAGGGAACGCCAATAAAATTGTGATCATATTTAGCGTTTTTAACAGTTATTTTCGCCAATTGTTACAAAACGAACTGCCCCTAGGTAGGTAAGTAGGTAATCCCATAGCAGGGCGGTAGCACTCCGCAACAAGTACAAATAAATTCGAGGGCGCAATATTCGGGTCCGTTCAGTCGAGTGTCAAGCGTGCGCTCCATGAGTCGCGCGCCTTGTATAGGTAGTAGGAACCAATCTTTATGGCGGCTGTGAAGCGCGCTGCGAGTGTGACTTCGCGCTGGTACAGTCGCAATTATTAGAGTATTTTTTTACTACCTCCTTGTAGAACATTCTAATAAAAAGAAACACTTTACTACACCAGAATGATGGAACAAATATACAACAACTTAATTTAAAAATAGGCAAAACGGGTGGTCTTATCGGTAAAAAGCGATGTCTTCCAGACAACCTTTGGATGGACAGAAATTATGAATTAAAAAAGGACGGTGGTGCAAAATAATACAATAAATCATGCAAAATAAAAATGAATATACCTACATACATATTTAATAAACTACATAAACCATAATTACTTACATGTCACATGCAAATAATGTAATGATTGAAAAAATATATGTGTTAAGTATATACAAATAATGGAATGATAAAAAAAAATATACCTATAGCTATGTTTCTAGTAGCTAAATTAGCATCGACACTTAACGCTTTAACCTATTTATTATTTTTTGACCAATCATGAAATTATGTTAACATACGTCAACACAATAATATTAATATCGGAATATTATCCTGATATCGTGTTGGTGGATTGTATTGGTTGGTAACAAACAAATTTAAAATAACTAACTAGACTCTACTTGAACAGAATCGCATGCATGTGTGCAGCGTACGGATGTAGCGTGCACACAAATGCGGAGGGAGCGCGCGAGATGCGGTGGGCTAGCGGGAGGGTGTGCCCCGGCCTCTCACCTCTCCAAAGCCCGCTTACACCTAAAATTAACTATTGCGAAGCGCCTTGCGCCTTCTTCTCAGCCGCCATAAAGATTGGTTCCTACTCTACTTAGCGATAAAGTACCTACTTACGTAAAGTTATTGACAAATTTTATTCCTTTTTTAATTATGAGTACCAAGAAGTAACCTAGAAGGTATTGCATAGCATTCGGCTGTTTGAATAGTGATAGAAATGACGACTTTCACTCATTATAAAGCAAGGAATTCAGACACCTTTATTCATCAAAGTGCAATACCTATAGGATATAATCATAATCAACCAACGACACTTATACGTAGGTACTGTAGGTAGGTAACTCACTAAACTTATCGGCGTTCTGAAAACGGGATAGGTAGGTAGTAAAAATGAGGTAGTACTTAGTAGGTCTATTCTGATAAGAATGTCATTGTATGTAATAGAACTATTTTAATTTATAATAATAAGTAATAACATAATACATGATTACTTATTTATTCTGTTACAATATCTAAGTCATAACATATCACAGAATAATTAGTAGTACAAGTACCTAGTCATATCTTAATACAACCCTACCGAGCGAAAAAGGGACAGAGCGATTCTGAAACGGTTAGAGCAATGGAAGTTCTCGCGCGTTGTGATACAGTGCATTCTAGTCTGCTCGCGATGGGCGAGCGCCTTCTAGGTAAATATAATTGAAAGATCGCAGCGCTGTGCGAGTTAAATTGCACTTTATTTATATTGTTGTAGCGAAAGTCGCTATTTATTTAAATGACTTTACTCAGTTATCCTTCTGTACTTGTACTATTATTTATTCTGTGCCAATAGTTACAATATACTTCTATGGTCTATGGGTAATTGTATCACAATCTCGTAGGAGTGTAGGAGGGTTGACTGACTGAGAGAGAAAAGGTCTATCTGATGGAATAAGGTTTGAATTTTGAACCCTCGGCAATCGGTGAAATATCAAAGAGAGTGGGGCACGTGTTCGCGAGTTCAAAAGCATGACACTGCTAGGGATTGCAATCCGGAAATCCGGCGTGATAAAACATATACCGGTCCCCATGAGATTGCCGGATCTGTTACATTAAAAAAACGGCCAAGTGGGTGTCAAAAATGCATACACATTCACATTCGTATTTACATTCTAATAATATAAATTTATTCATGTCAGTAAATGTCTACTTGCATATGTTCTCGCTTTCTAATCTAAGGTTGCCTGGAAGAGATCGCTGCTTAGTGATAAGGCCGCCGATTGTACTATTTTAAGGTCATTGTTGATGTGCCATAATTTAAGTTTCTTTAGTGGTATACTTTAATGACCTAACAATACTATTTAATTCCTACATTTAATTGGTGGGGGAATTTTTGATAAATCGTAGTAGGCCCCTTTTTTTTTGCTGTAGAACCCCACGACATATCACATGTTTATTATTGTGCGTCTTTTCATATTATACGCTTTGATTGTGCGCGCTGCCGCCACCGCGCCACAGAATAAATAACAGTACAAGGCCGCGCGCCAGTGCCACAGAAAAATAGCGCACCGGCCCCGATTAAAAGCATAATTAACGAGCCCCGCATAGAGATGTAATTAAATAACGCTGCAGATCTATTGTCTATTGTATATTATTTTAGCTATATTTGTATATTAAGTATCTAGGATAAATAGTTTTAGAGTTTGACAGCTGTCATCTAAAACGAAGATATCAATGAGATGTATCACTTCTGTACAGAAACTAGTAGACTAGTAGTTCACATAAACGTTCGAGGACGCACGGATCACCCGCGCGTACACTCGAAATCGTTCACGGCGTCGTCCGGGCGATCGCCTGGGTCATCCGAAAAATAGTAGTGGAGGGGAGGAATAGTATGAAACTGACACTTGACAGTTGTCAGTTGTATGTGGACGTCCAAAGTCGTTCACTATCTCCGGATGATCGAGCGATAATCGCACGGATGATTCGAGCGTGTAAGTGAACACAGCCTAGGATCAATAGTTTCAGAGTTATAGCCCTTTTAAGTTTGACAGCTGTCTACCAAAACGAAGATATCGATGAGATCTTGACAGGTGTTTACGTAAGACTTTGACATGTCACTTTGATACCAACATTTTGGTCACGCATCAAAAAGACCAGGCGGCTCCTAGACGGCACTCAGGTTTTAGAAAATACGACATGAAACAGTAATATTATAATAGGTAAGTAGGTAGCGTGTCACTTTAAATTGTCTTACTACCTACTCAGTAGAACAAATACTTATGTTTTGTTGTTGTTCAATCTATACTATCGTAGAGCAGCATGGACTGCCAATACATAATTTGTTCGGATGCGATATGTCATTCTGCTTAGTAGAACAGATTGTTTTTTTTGACATATTTGTTCTATAGTAGAACAAATAGTAGAACCCGTTGGACTAACCCCTTGATTTCTAGGATGGCGCGCTACATTGCTCTTTGAGCTACTTTAAGCTAAAAATGACTGGCACTGCAGTATGGACGACGAGAAGACTTGACGTAGCTTGCCGAATGCTGCCCAACCGAGCTGAATTCTTCAGTTGGCTTCCTTCTCAAAGTTGTTCTTCCTTAATTGCAATATTTGTCCAAAGTTAACATATGAACAAGAGCAGAACGAGCTGAATCTGCCCCTTTTGCCGTAAATTTAGTTAATTTATATTGTTAGGTGTTAAGTTAGTTTGTTTTATTATGTGTTATGTATATCGGTAATAAATATTTATCATTTCATTTCATTTTTTTATGTGTTCGGACAACTTCAACTTCCTTTTCATAGTGTGACTATGTGAAAACGCTTTCACAAATTTTTAATTCTTTCATAATCCATTTCATTCCATTTGATAGTTTGTCATTATTAATTCTAAATTCAAACAATCTGTCATTCACGTATTGTCATGGGATTAGCAAAAACTGCAATTTTACGAAATAATATGTTTTAAAATACCTAAATAAGTTTATTACATCTGGAGTCTTTTAAATATATATGATAGTACTTTCGTTCGTGGTTGTTTTCATCCGTATTGTTGAAGCTCGAAAAGTCTGTGATAATAACAATACTAGAGCCCCAAGGGTACACTCTTACCAAATATATTAAATTGAGAGAAGACTGAATAGAATAGTCGAGTGCAAGATCTCTGTTTATCAACATCTTCGTAGCCCTAGGACCGCCTCGTGACAATAGTTAGATACCAATAACTGTGAATTACATGTGCTCCTCGTCATTTCTGGTATAGATTAGGAAATTATTATGTGGCGCTGGTAACGATCGGGTACTTTTTCTTCCCATTTATAGTCAGTGGCAATGTATGGGAACTTTTTTCTCATATGTCGCCAGTGGTGACGGAGCCAGAGGCGATAACTGGGAATATACGAAAATATCGATGTTTTATCTCTGATTATCATCGATGACCATCGGACACCCCTAGTCGGACTAACGTCCAGCGTTGCCAGACGTACGAGAAATCTCGTACCCTTACGAGATTTAGCAGTCTCAGTACGAGATACGAGGAAAAGGAAAATCTCGTACACTTTTTTTACGAGATTTTAATAATGTTGACTGCCTGCCTGCGTCATGTATAAAAATCAAAACATAGGTAGTAAAAATGTAACGGTCCATGCCACAAACGATCGACTTACCGGAGAATCCCAACTTAGATAGATATATATATTTATATATATATATATATATTATTACTGTCCTTATTGCACTTATGAGTATTTGATTTCTTATCTCTTTTGCACTAGCTGAAACATGTGGGGCTAAGTATTTTTATGCCACAGTATTTGAAGTTCCAGTGCGTTTCGGGATTATTTAATTATTCAGTCATTAATTTTACATAATGAGTATCTAGTGACAGCGAATCTTCATCTACTCCACCTAGAAAAATAACAAAAAAGTGAGGATGAACTGCAAAAAAGCAAGTAACACGATTTATGAACATCGTTCGCAAACCTTTCCCGATGAGTGGTTAAAGCATCAGGTTTTTCGAGACTTACTGCAGCCTGATCTTAAAAATCCCACACATCTCTAACATTAGTGTGATTTAAGAATACGTCATTTTTAAACTTTATAGTTTTATGTACGAGATTATGTATTGAAAGTACGAGATATTTGGCAGCCCTGGTATGAGGCAAAGAATTCGCCACCTGGCAACCCTGCTAACGTCTAATACGTAGTATCTCTACCTAGTCTGTGGTATAATCTGTGTGCATTGCATTGGAATTTGGATTAGTGAATAAACAAAACATTTTTGTTAAAAATAATCTGATTTAACCATTAGAATAAAGTAAATTCCGTTATTAATGTGTAGTAATAAACTAGAAATATTGTTCTGTAACGTTACGTGACGTAATTGTTGAAAATGGCTCAATCCCAGTATTCCCTAGCTTGGGAGTCGTACAAAACAAATATCTGTAGCGGGTTTAGCGCTTTGCAACAGGTATTTATCCTATTCTTATCCTATTTATAAGAAGTTACAATCTCAATCATTACTTTCATTTTGATTGAGCGTTTGTATATTGCTATTATCTTGCCTTCTTTGCAGAGTGAAGAAATGAGTATCAATAGCTTTTTAATCACTATGTTTTGACTAAGTATGGTCAAAGTGAACGGAACCCTCCTGAATTCTTCTCTTTACAGATACTAAATATCACTAGTATCTTGTTTGTGTACAGAAACATTGATCTTGTTATGAGCACAGATACTCCAAAGATGGCAGCAATACCTCCGCATCGTAGCTAGCATTGCCTGTTGAACAAAGAGTATAGTAATATAGGGGGGAAAGAGTGCCCTCTTGCGGCTTCCACGTGCATATAAAATTGAAGCGCCACTTGATTTCTTAACAAGAACTAATGCTATAGTACACACACACACACACACACACACACACTACAGCTAATAAGTAGCCTAAAAAAATTGCTCAGTAAGTAATTGGGAACAATATTTTATTACCACACTATTAATTGCAATTAAACAAAAGATGGATTGGTAGATAAAAGTATTTATTAAAACAACACAGTAGGTAAATAACATTAAAATACAAAGTTGGCTTAGAAAAATAAGTGTATGTAACAATAGGCAGTCATTTTACTTAAACATTATGAGCCCCTCAATCGACGTCTAAGAAAATTAATTAACTGTTGTGAATCATACGCTGAATAAAATATATTACGTTACAATGTAAAAAAAAAGTGAGATAATGATTTATAAACCAGAAATAAATTACCCAACCATGTTGCCCCTGTTACCCTGAGTGGAACGGAACTCCTTTAAATATCATCAATAACTTTAAATGTTTGGGTCATATAGTTACAAACGATCTTAGGGACGATCAGGACATTGAGAGGGAACGCGGGGCTGGCGGTCAGATGCAACATGCTGGCTGGTTTGCCCGCTGTAACGCCGATGTCAAGTTTACTCTCTTTAAGGCATATTGCCAATCTTTTACGCGAGCAGCCTATGGATCTGCTATACGCAGAGGGCCTACAGCGCTCTGCTAGTCCAATATAACAATGGATTCAGGGTGGTGTTGGGCCTGCCTCGGTTCTGCAGTGCGTCTGGAATGTTTGCAGAGGCACATACTGATGTTTTTTTCACGATCATAAGAAAAAAGTAGCATCTCTCTTACGCAGAACTCGTGGCAGTGTCAACGGCATACTGAATACCATTGCTGAACAACCTGATTGTCCATTGCAAGCGCATTTGATAAAGTTGTGACTAGGTATTACACAGTGATATCATTTTCTGTCTGTGTGATGTAAATTTTTGTGTTCTTTTTTCATTACCAAACATTTGTGTATTATTAAACATTTATAATTAAAAAAAAAACATATTAAACATTTGTTGTATTGGTTTATAATGGTAAAATATGTCTGATATAAAGATGTATTATTATTGTTAGCTGTGCCCGCGGCTATGTGCTATTGTAAGACTTATAATACCAACATTTGATCAAAATTCCTTCAGCCGTCAAAAAGTTTTTAATCAATTGCTCAGCTTTTCCTTATTGGATTGAGATACCAAGTCCACCAGTTTTTATATCAAACCCTAAACTATATAACAGTGAAAACTGCATCGCAATCGGTCCAGTAGTTTTTACGTGACGCGCGAATAATCATACAGACAATCAAACAGACACACGTTTTATTTTAAAATATTATATTCTTGTTCAGTCTTGTTTGTGTATTGTATAATGCTCTTCGTTTTGACTTGCTGCTAGCACTGTTGTTATGATCCACCAGCACAGTAGCTGCAGTGATACTATATCTGCGATCTGAAAATATTTGAACAATTATTAAATTATGTTTTATCTATGACGGACAACATATTTTACAATGTTAAGGGTAATGTTTGATTTTAAGTTCCCTACGGATTAGTATAGAGTTGTGGGTTGTCACACTAGCACACTATTCGCTTTATTTAATAACTACATGTCAGATAGAAAGCAAACTTTGTAGGCAGATTAAGCTGTGCCATATCCAGGCTTGCAGCATCTTACATTTTCAAAATACTAATACTACCCCTGCACAACTCATATCTTATTTTACTTGATTCCCACTTTAGATAAAGGATGTGTTGTTTAAGTAGAGTATATGGTACATATTATAAAGAAATTCCAAATTCCTCATTAGTTTACTTTATAATATGACGGCCCGCTTAGTTGGTGGCAAGTCGCCACCTCTCTCTATATTTTTGGTATGGTGGTACCTGGAGTTGCAGTGATAAGCAGTGTAGAAGTTAGGGCAGGTTGATTTTGATCATACTGCTGAGGGGCAGATTGTCATATAATAGAATGAAACTATGTTAATACTAAGTATAATAAAAAAAATAAAAAAAAAATATATATTAAACATTTTTAAATGGTTATGTGGATTTTCAAAGTTTTCATTCGTTTTATTTACCTGATAAATACAGAGATGGCATTTCTTATGCAATCAGGTGTTTGTACCAATTCCTATGTTCATCAAAAGCTTGCTTGCTTGTTCATTGAAGTGGATGTCACAAATTCATTTCTTCTTGAACAATCATAATATAATGTTATTTTCAGTTTTCCCCCAACAACATTAACCCAAGCTTTGAAACGCTCAGAAAATTTGTCAGGATTCGGATATACATGCATCACAAACTCACAACATCTGAAAATAAAGAAAATAGGACTTATTAATGTTATTGGCATGTCTATTTTCATGGGATAGTGACTCCTGCCTGACAATACAGTAGGTATTTATACAGAATGAAGGTACACAAAAGCTTTAAGCGTTTGAGTTTGGACCGCACATGGACCGCACGCTTATTTAAAAACATTCCAGAAATGTAGGATTATGAAGCCATTTTCAATTACGCTCACCAGGTAGTACACTAAGTTAGTTAAAGGTCTCTATCTCTACTTACCCATTCTGTTTACAATCAAAAGCGCAGTGAAGCGGCATGGTGAAAACAACACAGAACATCTTTCAATGAATTGGTTTCTGGGAAGGAGTCTCAATTTCTCTCAGAAACTCGGCACTCAGGAACAATGTAAAACAACGAAAGAGCTGAAAAAGTTAAGAGCAGTGCGAGGGTGGAACGAAACTTTATTAAATTAAACCCAAATATTCAAAACCAAACGTTTTTTTCTCTTGTTGAATTTTGTCATCGATTTGTCCAGTGATCCACAGACTACTCAGACAGAGATATTATGGTAAGGGCTGTGTTCACTTACACGCTCGAATCATCCGTGCGATTATCGCTCGATCATCCGTAGATAGTGAACGACTTTGGACGTCCACATACAACTGTCACATACAAGTGTCAGTTTCATACTATTCCTCCCCTCCACTACTATTTTTCGGATGACCCAGGCGAACGCCCGGACGACGCCGTGAACGATTTCGAGTGTACGCGCGGGTGATCCGTGCGTCCTCGAACGTTTATGTGAACGGGCCCATGGTATGTCAACATTATGACACTTTTGTCAGTGAACGAAAAATCTAAAATAATCTGATGTGAAATTATAACGAATAAAATAAATTAATATTAATATAAATTTTAAAGCAACAGTTTACATTTTGTTCCATAAAATAAACTATTTTTTTAAACAAATAGCATGCCTGTAATGACATCTATCGTACAATTTGCGAGTAGTAGAGTAGTGCTTTCATGTTAAATCATGAAGATATCGCTACTATCTTTGCAGAAACACTCAATGTTCCAATTGTCACCCCCCCGCTGTTGAATGTTACTCTCTATTACTAAGAAAACTAACGTGGTATAAATTCTTGCTAATCTGTGGTCATCCTTGTACATATTTTGCTCAATATGCTAATGGCTGTGTTCACTTACACGCTCGAATCATCCGTGCGATTATCGCTCGATCATCCGGAGATCGTGAACGACTTTGGACGTCCACATACAACTGACAACTGTCAAGTGTCAGTTTCATACTATTCCTCCCCTCCACTACTATTTTTCGGATGACCCAGGCGAACGCCCGGACGACGCCGTGAACGATTTCGAGTGTACGCGCGGGTGATCCGTGCGTCCTCGAACGTTTATGTGAACAGGCCCATTGTCTCTGATTGCAGAGAATTGACAAAATTTAATACACGTTACTTACGTACATGACTGAATGTTATGTACATGATCATTGTAAAACTTATCTTTTATCAGTATAAAAGTAAAATAACGATTAATTTATCTAAATTGTATTGTTAAGTTATAATATCAAGGTTATAAGAACACAATATCTGTTAAAGATGAATTCTTTAACAGATATTGTGTTCTTATATTAAAAATTGGTAAAAGCTGTACTGTAACGTAACATATTGTTACATTCATGATGGAACACATCATTATATTAATTATAACAAACACGTGGGATATTACCTACCATTAAAAACTCATTTTATTGCTAATAGATATGAACTGAGAAAAAATAGGTTGGCTATAGACATCCGGTACCGGCTTTGAGGGAGGGGAGTGGAGGGGAATGAAAGGGGAAGGGGGGAAGTCCCCTACGATCCCGTCCCCCTTTCCAGGACACGCTTAGTTTATGAGATAGGGTTGACTATAGAATCGAGGGGCAGGAGTTGGGGAGGAGGGTGGTGGTGAGGGGTAAGGGTGGTGAAGGGCTACCCCTTAGTACCCCTTCCCCCCGCGGAGATGCTTAGTTTAAGAGATATTTCAGTTTTATTGGATTGGTCGTTGTAAATAAAATTATTAATTAGTAGAATGTATTGTTTTCCCCTGCTTTCGCCAGAAAGTAAATTGAAGATATAATTGATAGATTCAGGCGTTACTTTGCGGAAATCCATATTTAAAATGAACTAAAATAAAAATATGTAGCTTACTTCCGCCAAAACTGTAAGTCAGACAAATGATAAATGGTAAAAATAACACAAGTAAACCCCCACGCTAAACAAACCCTACCCAAATTGAACAAATGAAGAGAAAAAAAAACGCTTATATAATTATATACAAATAATATATATAAATATATATACACAATAAAAAACCCCACGCTAAACAAACCTTACAGTTTTGGCGGAAGTAAGCTACATATTTTTATTTTTGTTCATTTTAAATTGAAGATGTTATTTATGGCAACAAAGACTAGGGTAGGTTAGGTTTGAACATGACTACACATAGTTAACCCAAAGTTAACTTACTAGCTTTTGATTTTGAATAACTGTTACGGCTGTTTGGTTGCATAAAACTGTTTTTTTTTTATGTACTACTATTTTACTAAACAATTCATTCAATGGAAAGGGGAGGGGGTGGTGGTCGAGGAGGACTTCCCCCCTCCCCCCTCTCTCATCCTCTCCCTCCCACCCCTCAACGCCAGTACCTGATGGCTATAGTTTTACCAAAAAAACTTTAAACTGCCTTGACCCTTAGTATGTTGGTAAGGTATTGACTTTGTGGGTAGTTAATAAAAAGTTAACACCACTACATGATACTACATTGAAGCTGGTTACATGGACTCGGGACACATTGAAAGTGTAAGGACTGGCTAATGTGCAATGTGTATGTGTGTATCTTTAGGCGTGAAAGAGGTCCAATGTGAACTATTGGTTGTACTAGCCTTTTGGGTTGCAACTGGTTTAAGCCATTCAAGTGACTGGCTTATACTGGGCCGACGAAGATTTGATGCCTTTCAGGAATGTGTTTCAGGTGTACTAACACCAGTTAGGTATTCCGAATGGGCCACTCCGTTGCGGATAGTGAAAATCATGATGGATCATTGCATATCTGTGGAGACTATTGGTCGACAGTCACGAGTCTATAAACGTTGATAGCTACCTGCTTCCTACATCAGTAGAAGCTTTTGTGAAGCTAAGGAGGCCAAGTATTTAGCAAACTTGACTTGAAACAAGTGTACACACAATTGAAGGAGGACGATGAGACGGCCAAACTGTTAACACTGAATACACCCATCGGCCTTATGAAAATGAATCGCCTTGCTTTTGGTGTTGGTGCAGAGCCATGTATTTTCCAGAGGTTGATGTCTTCCGCCCAGGCAGACTTGGATGGTGTGGCGAGTCTGATTAATGACATGGCAGTGGCTAGTACAACGTTGGAAGAGCATATTCAGAGGCTTCGTCAAGTGATGCTGAAGCTAAGAGTAAGCTACGAGTAAATAGCTACAAATGTATTTTGTGGCTAATAGCATTACATTTCTGGGACACATGATTGATTGTGATGGACTTCATCCAGCACCCTCCAAAATTAAAGAAATTCAAGAAAAATAGTCACCCATAAATAAGAAAACATTGCGGGGTTTCCTTGGATTGTATAACTTTTATCAAAAGTTTTCACCTGACAGAGCTACAGTTTTGAAGCCTTTGTATCAACTGCTGGAGTCGAATATGCCATGGAAGTGGAGTTATTCCTTGTACGGAATGGTTGGCCAAACAAAGTTTCAGACCCAGCCTTACAGCCATGTTGGACCAGAAAAGAAATTAATGAAAATAAATTAATGAAATGTTATTTATTCAAAGAGCCGAGAGGCTCTTTCACTAAAGCACTGCTTACTATAGAGCAACGGAGTCACAACACCTACCAAGTTACAAGAAGAGGTACTAAAAATGTTGCATGCCCCTCATGCGGGCATAATCCAAACAAAGGCCCTACCAAGTTACAAGAAGAGGTACTAAAAATGTTGCTTGCCCCTCATGCGGGCATAATCCAAACAAAGGCAAAGGCATATGGGTGGTGGTGGTGGCCGGGTGGTAACCCGGCAAACAACGGGCAGATTGAGAGAGTGATACAGACGTTTAAAAATAATATTAAGGAAATGGATTTGAATAAAACAGTCATTTTTAATCGGTTCACCAAACTGGCTATAATACACTTGTCATAAGATTAGTATACCGGTACCGGTTGTTACCGGTTTATTGTAAAAACCGATAGATTATATCTGACAGATTCTGATTAATTTTACTACAAACAGACAAAACATTGTGAATGAACATGCAAAATCGAATATTGTCTACTAATCAGTGCACAGCAAACCGGATACCCGATTAACCGAAAAACCTGAATAACCGACTGATTTGAAACTCAGATTTTTAAGATTGAAAACCCGGGTTTTTCGGGATTTTCGAGTTTAATTCATGATGGTTTATGTAAAATACTACCACCAAAACATTAATAAAGAATCAAACTTCTCAAAAACTTACTGTTTCCCTATTTCTATCTATTGAGCGAATAAATTGGACAGGCTGACCACAATCTATAATAATTATTAGGTATTAGGAAGTAATATATTGTTACTTGTTAGGCTTTGGTCTGACGTTGAATGAGTGAGGCGCTGCGAGCGAGCGCTATGAGACTACGGGAGTCATCTGGTAACGGCGGATTCTATTGAACATTTTGTAACCCTAGTTAGTTTTTACTGTCAAAGTAAAAACTTGACTAGGGTCACAATTTGTTAGATAAAATGGTAGAAATGATGCAGATTTATTATGGGTATGGTCCCTTTACAACTTGACAGAGGACCTTAAAAATAAATTTGCACCATTTCTACTCTGATTTGATTAGGAATCGTCTTAGTCTATTTTTTTAAGATTTTCCTTGATAATGAATAATTTTTTATTTTAAGTTACTATATAAACACTAAATAAGACTTATTTTATGTGATTTACGATACGATACGAAATACCAATTAAAAATCACACATAATTATTAATTGCTAATTATAGATAAGGTTTTGGTTAGATTATCTTATGAGTGTGTGTGTGTGTGTGTGTGCGTGTGTGAGGGACCGTGTGTGTGTATATGTGTTTGTGTGTGTATGAAATGTACCTTCTCTTTATCTAAATGTGTTATCTATGAAAGCGGAAGAAATTTGTTTTTTTATCATTATCATCATCATGTCGGCCTTTCGAAGTCCACTGCTGAACTCGAGCGTTGTCGGTTCTGCGAACTATATGGCATGCCCATTGCAAACTCTGAGAGCTATGTCGGTAACCTTGGTTCTTCTACGGATTTCCTCATTTCTCTCACGTAGTGAAACACCAAGCATAGCTCTCTTCATTGCACGCTGGGTGACTTTGAGCTTGTGTATGAGACCAATAGTTAGCGACCACGTCTCAGTGCCGTATGTCAACTGGCAACACGCACTGATTATAAACTTTCGTCTTAAGGCTCTGCGGTATCTGTGACGAGAAGATATGGCGTAATTTCTCGAATGCCCTAGTTGGATTCGTCGGTTGACCTCTTTGTCGAAGTTGAATCTACCCAGTTGGATCGTCTGGCCTAAGTAGACATACGAGTGTAGAGATCAACAGCTTCGACAATATCGCTCCCAACATAAACTGGAATGGGTGCGACATGGGCATTTGACCTGATGTTTGTCTTACTAATGTTAATTTTAAAACCCACCTGTTGGGAAACAATATTGAGGTCACTGAGCATTGTACTTAGGTCTTCAGGTTCAGGGTTTCTGCCATGATGACTATATCAGCAGATCGAAGGTAAGTGATGCATTCGCCATTGATGTTAACTCCATATCCGTTCCAGTTCGGAAGCTTGAATATATCTTCCAGTGCAAGGGTGAACAGTTTCGGAAAAATAAGTTCTCCCTGTCTCACCCCCTTTTACAAATCGAAAGAATTCGTGCTCCGATCTTGGAGACGGACAGTCATGGTGGCCTTGCTGTACAAATACTTCAACACTTCGTTGTATCGGTATTCAATCTGGCACAGCTGTAATGACTATAGCACTGCCCAGGTCTCGACTGAATCAAAGGCTTTCTCGTAGTCCACAAACGCTAGATGAGAGGCCGCTTATACTCTTCGGTCTTCTGTATAATCTGCCGGAGCGTATGGATATGGTCTACGGTGCTGAAGCCTTTCCGGAATCCAGCTTGTTCGGGAGGCTGAAAGTCGTCAAACCTACGAGCGAGATGGTTTGTAACTACTTTCAAAAACAGCTTATAGACGTGGCTCAGCAGCGAAATGGGCCTATAATTCTACAAGAGGGTGTTTGTTATCACCTTTCTTAAAGAACAACACCACTACGCGCCTCTGCCATGCCTCTGGCGTAGTACCCTTGAAGATGACGGAGTTAAACAGCTTCAGAAGGACTTTAACCGGTGTTCCACCCGCTTTCAGTAGCTCTGTCGTTATTCCATCCTCCCCTGGTGCCTTGTTGCTCTTAAGCTGCTTGAGAGCTATTCTGATCTTGTATAGGCTGACGGCCGGGATATCTTCGGTATAATGTCTGGCCAAACGGGCTCTTGCATCGCTAGCCGTGCTAGGTGGACTACGCTATGAGGTGTAGTGTAGTGATCAACAGCTTCGATAATACCGTTCCCAAAATAAACCGGCATGGGTGTTTGAACTGATGTTCAACTTACCCATGTTCATTTTACTCGTAAGACCCACCTGTTGGGAAAAAATAATGAGGTCATTGAGCATTGTGCTTAGGTCTTCCAGGGTTTCTGCCATGATGACTATATCATCAGCAAATCGAAGGTGAGTGATGCATTTTCCATTGATGTTAACACCAAATCCGTTCCAGTTCAGAAGCTTGAATATATCTTCCAGTGCAGAGGTGAACAGTTTCGGAGAAATAACGTCTCCCTATCTCACCCCTTTTTGCAACTGGATAGAATTCGTGTCGATGTCAATCTCCCAAGGTTGATTGGACTATATATGGTTTTCTCCAAGCCTCTTCTCAAGAGCCTCTATGGCTAAAACAATTAGAGGAAGATTTCTGGCCAAAACTTTCAGGTACACCGCTTGTTATGTACTGCGATAATCAGTGCCATTAGACTTTCAGGTACTGAAACTGACCATGGACGCAGCAAACATATTGATGTTCGTTTCCATTTTCTGAGGGAGAAGGTTTCTACAAAACAAATCTCAGTGCCATACAAAGCAACCGAGGACTTGACTGCTGAGTTATGCTGACACACTGACTAAAGGCCTGCATCAACCGAAGCATGAAGCATTCTCCTAATCATTGGGTTTGTGTCCAGGAAAGGATGTTACGATCATGTACAGAACCCAATACAGTACTCCAAAGATGGCAACACTACCGCCACATCTCAGCTAGCGTTGCCTGTCAGATATATACTCTCTCTAATCTGTGGTCATCCATTTCCTTATTGTGCTCAACATGCTAATATCATATTGTTTACATATTTTACTGAATATAGATTATTTATTTCTAAATCAAGTCTTTAATTACATCAGAACTATTTTTATGTTATATAATCATGTCAACTTTGGTACCAAGCTGCCTGTGCTGTGTGTTTATTACAGACATCTCAGAAATTAAAATCTATCGTTTCATATTTTCATGAAAACACATAATTAATAATATGTTTTTAATCTTTTCAGAATGGTGAGTTTGTTGATATGACCCTGGCAGCGGATGGTCATCTAGTGAAAGTCCACCAAGTGCTGGTGGCGCTTTCTAGCACATATCTCAAGAACCTGATTGCATCAGCTCCCTGTCAACATCCTGTTATTTTCCTCAATGTGAGTTATAATGAATAAGCCTTAGAAAAGCAATAAAGTGGTAGAAATGAAAATCAACAAGTGTGTGGGTAATTATGCTCATAGCAAGCTACGCAGACCAACATCACCACCATTGCTGAAGCATTTTGATAGAGATTAAAGCATGCCTTAAATAATACAGATTTATGTTTCTACCCCGTTGTTTACGAGTTTTATTGCTTAGAACAATTAAATTGTGCGATTTTAAATATTTACCGGGCTCAACAGGTTCAGGGATTATGCAGATGGTCTGCATTTGGACTGCAAGCCAGCTGCAAAAATGCTGATAGAACTGTATGAATTCCGCGAGATCACTCAATATGATGACATTTTCAGTACAGTATCTGACTGCAATTTTGCAGCCATAGCCAGTCTGCATATAAAATCCATAATTCTTCCTTTTTGTTTGTACCTTAGTTCTTCCTTCCTTATTCCATAACTTACCTGTTGCAAGGCTGTGGTGCAGTTACATCTGAACACATAACTTTAATAAAATATCATTTGTTTCATTAGATTCTCAGAGAATGTGCTTTTACTTTCCAGAATGTGTCTCACAAAGTCCTATGCTATATACTGGAGTATATTTACACAGGAGAAGTTTTAGTGCCGTCAGAGTATTTGGGGTCATTCTCTGAAGCTGCCGAAGCTCTTCACATCAAAGGCTTAGAAAGTGTTGTAAGTTCAAAATCCTTTCACCAAGCATTCATTAAAGTTAACCGTCCAAATAGATTTTTAACAGTACATAGATTCAAGGGCGTCGCCAAGGGGAGGCAGGGGGGGGGGGGGGGGGGCAGCTGCCCCCCTCTAGAGATTCAAAAAAGGTAGCCGCATGCAGAAAAGCCAATGTATGTAAGCAAGTCGTTTGACCGATTATATTCCACTTTCATTCCATTCCAAGTGCCATCCGCCCTGCTACAGTCTATTGTTAAACCCTTACAAGCTTATGCGCGCGCCTAAAGCGTGTGAGGTACACGGGTTAGCGTTAACCTGCATTTATCCGGGTTGAACCGAGTTCCCATGCTATTTTTACGGATCTTGCTGCTGAATGCACTATAATATGTATAATATATACCACTATATATATAATATATGTTTTGAGTTTCTATTCTGGAAAGCCATTGAAATTATCAATGGATAAATGAACATAATCTCACATAAATAATTATTTTATGAACTACAGCAGCTAGATTCGAAAAAAACCTTGAAACATTGTGTATGTTTTTGGAAATATATTACCTATATTTTAAATAAACTCAATTTTTTCAATTTTGTTTATTTAACCTCGGTTTTTCTATAACATTTCCTTTACAAAATAAGTTAAAAAAATATATATTTTTTTGTGAATTTTTACTGACGAACGAAAACATCTTCCCGCCAAAACAGCTCCGCACTTGTTTACAAGTTTAAGCCTTCGAGAGCTCTAATCTAATTTTGAATTATTGTACAGTTAAAAACAGCTCGTGTTTTTAGCACTTTTTTAATTTCTATGCAGGTATATGGTAGTATGGTTCTATGGTAGCTCAACATTTTCGTGATCTGTATCAGTTCCTATTATAGTTTTTTTAATTATTTTCCTAAGATTATGCATTGTTTCGTTTTGTAATTGAAAGAAAATATTACAAATTTTATCGCGCTCAAAAATTTCGCATCATCGAAAAAATCAAATTTAGTATCAGCCTCGGGTGGCAGAATCTCACGCTACGCCACTGGTAAAGCTTCATAATATGTTCTTGAGTGTATACCTACAATTCATACTTTATACGTATGAAGGACGGGAAAAGTATGAATATCAACTTGCCCCCCCCCCCCCCCCCCCCCAGGCCATGGGCTGGCGACGCCCTTGCATAGATTACTAAATTAATGAGCCTTCTGTTTTACAGGGTAATGTTGATTATCAAGCACCAAGAGGAAACATGGTTTCAACACTTCCAACAGTGGCAGTTGAAGAAGCCCAGCTAAGCGGCACGAAAAGGAAAGCACCTGTAGATATAGAGCAGGTGATACATTGTATTTCATGTTTGTTTTAGCCACAAGTAGCAACAGATTGGGAGAGTTTAGGGTAGGCAGAGGTTTGCCCTTGGATACGCTGTTTGCATATTTACCAGCGCGGATAGACACGTACGGTTCCCCGCATAGCTCCTGGGCGCGGTTGAGAGCTGGTTGCCAACTGTTTAAAACAGTAACTAGTTAGACACCAGGTTCAACTCATAAAATCACCGAAAATTCTGTAACGAACAAATTTCAATAACAGGTTCAGAGAGAGTTCGTAACCAGCAGGTTAAACCCTAAAACCACTTTGCGACTCTGGTTGAGAAGCACCAAAAAAGTTAGCAGCATCAAAAATTTAAAGATTTCAATCTACCAATAGTAGGTGGCTCTCAATTTGTCATATTTTTTTGTGTGTATGTCCACTTATGTCATCGATGTTTTTTTAAAAGAACGGCCCTCACAAAGTTTTATAATTATTTTGTAAATAATTTGTAGTCGTTTTTTAATTTTATTATGTATGTTATCTCTCAACAGATGAATTTACCACCACACGCAAGAAAAGTGTTCATTAAACCTGAAGGTGCCCACATGTAAGTTCTATTTCTTTCTTGTTTTTAATATTGTCTTATTTATAAATAGTTTCTAATGTTAAGGCACTGTGTGGAATTCTGGCTACCTGAAGTAGGCCACGAAGACTCTGGAAGAGGCCTGAGAACCAGCAGCCGAAATGTATTTATACGTTACAATTATTGTTGATGTTATTGGTCAAACATCATCATCTGCCTACTACGTTTCCACAGCTGTGACTCAGACCTCTCAAAGGGAGAGATGTTCAAACGCAAGCCCATACCAATATAGAAAAGTGAAACGTTGTCTTTTTGTTTGTTTGGGGAGCTTTCACGCGATAGCCGCTGGACGGATGTTGATGAAATTTGGAATGGAGATAGCTTATACCCTAGAATTAAACATAGGATACTTTTATCCCGGAAAATTCCACGAATTCCATGGAAGTTTCCACGGGAACACTGGAACATGTTGAATACTCGCTGTAAGGAACGGTTGCCATGGAAACGAAATAACAAGTCTGTCAAAAATCATCAAGAGCTTTGGTGCCACTGAGTAAGTAGTTGATGCTATACCAACAACAAGCCACAGAGGCCATAACCAAGAAGTCTAAGTCTACTTTTGCATTGATTTTTAATATCCTAGAAGAACTTAGGATGCTTTTTTCGCGATAAACTGCAGTCCGAGTGGACTAAGTCGCGGGCGGGTAAGCTAGTATTTAATAATTAAAACTATACTCGTTTCAGGTCAGTAAACCACAGCATAGACACGGGCATGGACTCTCACGACTACAGCATTGATATGTTAGACGACTCTGGCGCGCAGCACTCGGACGATGATTTCAAACTCGAAGCACAATCGGGGCAGGCTGTTGACATGGACCAAGTTAAAGGTAGGTGAAAACTTTAAAACCTCTGTAATTTTAAACCAATGTACTTTTATTATAGACGGGTAATTGACGTTATTGTCTTACAAAATGGTACTTCAAATTCCGTCACACTGCAGTCTGTGGCCTAAATTGAAATATTATAACATTCCGTTTTTTTATTTGCTTTTGCATCTTAACTGTAGCAGTCTTTGAACGCGCACGGCATTTTGTCTGCCTCACGCTAGACGTCGCGTACGTTGGGTTGCCTCACGTTGAGTGTAGAAATAAGTAAAGAAGACTTTTAAGCGTGGTCATTTTCCTGGTATATTAAGTGTAATTCCAGGACCAAAAGTACGTATAAGGTACAATATACCAGTTTTCGTTCGGCCGACAAATGGTTTTCTATTGATTGCTCGGCTTCTTCTCATCGGATTGATGCCAAGTACCAGTAATTTTTAAGTCAATCCCTAAGCTATCCATAAGTGAAAACTCCATCGCAATCGTTCCAGTAGTTTTTACGTGATGCGCGAACAAACAAACAAAAATGTTATATTCTTGTTCAGTAGTTTCGCGCCTTGCCCGTGGTCCACATACATATTTTACCTGGTTGTACCATTGAAAATTTTTCTTCCCGTGGTCCACCACAAGATAAAAGGGTGTAACAGTGTTTTTTATTTCTTTCCATAGTTCACCTTAGTTCATCTGGCTGTACCAGGGACAATTTTTTCTTCCCGTGGTCCACCACAAGATAACCGGGTGTACCAGTGGTTTTTATCCATGGTCCACCTTAGTTCACCTGGCTGTACCAGGGGCATTTTTCCTTTCTATGGTCCACCTGTATTTTGGGTCAAGCCGTTCAAGCCGTCCAATCTCTGAACACAGACACGCCCAGGGTTGAGATGATTTAAATCACATGATTAAAATCGGCGATTTAAATCACGATCATAATAAAGTTATTTTTCTAACTTCCAATTTAAAGAAGATGCAAATATATAAATAAAATAAATAAACTGATTTAAATCAAATAGATCCGTTTTTTTTTTAAATCATAATTTTGATCAACCCTGGACACGCCCGCTGCATTTGGCGTCCACGAGTGTGACCAACCGTAATACCGTTGCTTTTCAAATACATAGTTTGTATTTGGGGTATTTTTTCTTGTCCTACTGCAAATTTTTCATGGAACATTTAATATTTACGCCGCCATAAGGATGATAAAGTCTGTGAATCTCAAATTTGAGTTGTACTCGCCGTTTATATTGATGCCTATTGCACTCCATCCCAATATCTATAACATATTCTCTTGGTAAACAGTTTCGGGGATATGACATTCCCCTGTCGTACTCCCCAAGTAATTGGATTTGTTCAGTTTGCCGGTCCTGGACTTGGACCAGCCCAACATCAGGCTTCTCTACACTTGAATATATCACCAGTCTACTTGGCATCGCTGTAAAGAGTCCAGAACAGACCAGGTCTCGAAGGAGTCATAGGCCTTCTCGTAGTCCACAAAAGCCAGACAGCAGCCGATTATACTCTTCTGACTTTTGCATAATCTGGCGTGTTATGTGAATGTGGTCTACGGTACTGAATAAATAATAGTACCTACTACCTACCTACGGTGCCATATCCTCTGCAAAACCCGGCCTGCTTGGGTGGCTGGAATTCGTCAAATCTTTCATTTAGCAATTTTATTTCGTTATTTTAATTTAGCGCGCCATAACTTCTTCATTTGTAAACCAAAGTACAATTTTTTTTTGACTGAGCGAGCTCCAAGCGCTTTCGTATGTCCGGCGGTTGTCCGGCTGTTCTCCTCTACAGTTTCTCGACCAATTCTCGTGAAATTTTGTGAGCAGGTTTGATAATACGTAATACGTACTTTTTTGTTGATTCAGTTTTTCGAAATGTAGATATGGGGGTAGGAAACGTAAAATAAATCATATTTCAGCCATTTCGAAAAATGTTCTAAAGTGTCACAAAAGATAAACTTCAAGGGGCCGGGAGCGTGAGGGGGTGGAAAATAATAATACAAAAAACGTTTTTGTTATAAGGTGCACATTTTTTCAGTTTTAAGCTATGCTAAGACAGACTCACGAGGTCCACAGCTCACAGAACCACTAGTTTTTAAAAGTACCTTGCTAACATATGCCCATAGGATGCTACCTACCCAAAAAGTTTCCCTCGTGGTCCTACAAATAGAACAAAATAGTAGATCCACCAGAATTACTTTGGTAATTTTTCTTTGTGGCCACGGGCAATACATTCTAAAACCCATATACTAATAACTACATAGGTGGACCATGGAATGAAATAAAAACCCACGGTACATCCAGTTATCCTGAGGTGGACCACATTAAGAAAAAAATGCCCCTGGTACATACATGTATGTGGACCACGGACAGGGCGCGTTTATTTTAAGTAGCGTAGACCGTTTTTTTAAATTTATAAACTTTTGTAACTTACTGCTTTATTATAGGTATAGATTATTATAATTATAGATAATAATAATTATTGAGCTATATTGAGCAATATTCTCAGGCTTGGTTATAGCTTGGTTGAGCTATACTATCATCCTCACGCAAAAAAGGCCAAGGACATAACAGCGATGCTAATCCATCTGATGCAACACCTGTGGACGACTTTGTCGCTCCCATGTAACGTTCCCAACGCAAGGCTTTCCCACAAACTTCTACAGACACTGCTTAGATCGTCTGCGAAAGAGGTAGAGGGCCCAGAACCTTTTAGTTTCTGAGATCTATGGCCCTGGCTGACTGAAAGATATGTAAAATAAAACACTTTTACCATAATACTTGAAAATATAAACAAGAAATATCGACGTCACTGAGTTTGGCAGTGTGTATGTTTTATTTATTCAATTATTTTAACCCTGTATCTATCTATACTTATAATAAAGCGATAAGTATGAAAAAGTCTGAACAAAGAAGATAATTAAAAAAGAAATGGTCTAGGGTACTTAAAATAAGCTACTGAACAAGATTATAACATTTTTTTAAATCGTGTTTGCATATTTGTTTGTATGTTTGTTCGCGTATTACGTAAAAACTACTGGACAGAAGAAGCCGAGCAATCGGTAAAATACTTTTTTACGGCTGAAGTAATTTTGATCACATGTTGGTATATTGGTATTTTAGGTCTTGGAATAGCACATAGAATACTTTTAAACATAAAGTTATTACCACGCGTGCGAAGCTGCGGGCACAGCTAGTAATGAATAAATTCCTGCCTGTGCCTCCTGCCAAAGGCCTCCGCTGGCAATTTCCATTGAATTCTGTCCCGGGTCACTCTCCTACAGCTGGGCACACTGTTAGTTTTATTTCATCCTCCCATCTTCTTTGCTGTCTCTCCCTGCTCCGAGTGCTGTCTCTGAGGTACCAATCGGTTACAAATTTTCCAATGTTTGCTCTTAACATGTGACCTGTCCATCTCCATTTTTGTTGGTAGATTCTAGTCAATACATCTGTCACTGTTATGGCTCTCAGTTGTTCATCCCCTATCAGATCTAATCTTCTTTGTTCCCGGCATGCTTCTTCCCATTGACCTTTGACAGTGTTCAAGTTTATTTCTGTGATGTTTTGTAAGGGCCCAGGTTTCGCAGCCACACGTGACGCAAGGTAATATGCGTGTGTTGTAAACTTTCCTTTTTACCCGAATGCGGAGGGTTATGTGTTTGGTTGTATGTATGTTTGTCCGTTTCTTTGGCGCGTCCTACAACCTACGGCCGGCTTTTAGTTTGAACACATAGTATTTTCTTTGCCTTGCCGTAAATGGGTAAAAAAATTGTCTATGACATTATTCATGAAGACAAATCGATTGATACCTCGCATGTCAAAATAGGACCAAGTTTTTAGTAGACACATAACCCTTACTTTGTCTTGCAGAATTCGGGTAAAAAAATAGCCTATGACACTATAGATGTTACACATCGAATGACTACTGTAAGGCTCGCTTGTTTTTTTCTCTTTTTCGTATTTTTCGGAAGGAGCCCCCCGGGTGCTGTCAGATCCAGGAAAGGGAATTCAGGAAATGGGCCAAACTAAGACGCCTGTGACGAGTGGCGATTATGACACCCCGAACTCCCTCCCCCTTTATGATACCTAGTCAAACAGCGAGCAAGTGCTCGTTGTGGTGTTCTTTGGGGGAGACCTTTGTTCAGCAGTGGTCGCTTTCAGGCTGGTGTTGCTGAATCTCGTAACAACCCAGTTTGCAGAGTGCGGTGATGTGAACATTATTGCAATACTAGGATTTCGTCGATGTTTGTTGGTACCGACTTTCAAAGAGCTTCATAAGGTATTATAATCGCCTTAATATGTATGTTTCTTGTCAAGCGAACCCTTCAAACCTCCTGTACACGGTGTCGATACGCGGCTCGCTCCAGACCATCCTCAACCGATACATCTACAACCTGAACTCCACCACATCTCGGACGGGAGTGCGGCGGTGGCGCTGCGTCGACTATCGAAACAACAAATGTAACGCCTTTGTCGTCACTAAGGGAAATCTTGTTGTTAATAGGTTTGTATGCCGATAATATTATTGTTATTTTTATGTAGTAACTAACTATCCTCCCCGGCTTCGCACGAAGAGATCAATTATACGTTAACATTTAAAACCACCCTCGGAGATCAACCTATAATTACGTGTAAACCAGAAAAGAATTGATCAGTATTTTCGAAGATTTTTAAAGTGGTTCAAAGTCACACATATTCTCAACTCTCTAAAAAATTATGTCCGATTAAAACATGTGTGTTTTCACATCATTTTCGCTGTGGAAGCCAGGACTATCCCCAAACGACGGCAACTGTTTTCACATAACATAATATTTAATACTCGTATCTAGTTTATTTCGTCGAAATAAACTAGATATTAAGTTCGCTGACTTCTCAATCCTGTTCCAGGGCAAATCTCCACAACCATCCTTTCCACGATAAGAAGATTCTATCCAAGATTGAAAAGAAGGCAGTATTCTCCGCTTTGGACGACGTCGAGGCTTACAGAGATAAAGAAAAGTCGATGGATGATGAAGCAGTACTCGAAGACGACAGCTAAACAAAGGACCACTTGAACCGCGAGAAACACAATACAACATGTTGTTAAATTGAATCTAAAGTCTTTTTTATTCGTATTTTTATTAATTTGAGTGAAGACTCGAGCTGGTCGCCCGCCTAATGGTAAGCGTCACGCCTGCCCATAACAATTGCAGTGCAAAATCTTGCGCGTCACTGCACTGCGCTCGTCACCCGAAGACATTCGGTATTTTTAAGTCTCTCCTGACCAGTAATTTAGCTGGAAACCGAGTACCTATATACAGGGTTATTGGTAACTCGACGTATTCCAGGCAGGACGTGGTAGGGGTGCTAATATGCAACAAATTTAAGCCCCCCCCCTGATTTTTAACCGTCTTAAAAAAAGGAGGAGATTCTCAATACATAGTTTTAAAGGCTCAATACGCGCGGTACCTGTTGTTACCCAAACTCAATACAAAAACCTAACCCCATTATAACTAAGGACCATCTCGATCACATCAGCCTTCTAACAGAAACGAAACGCATAAAAATTGGTCTATTCGCTCGGGAGCTACGATCCTCCCTTCTTTTCTTCTACATAGCGTTAATCCCGGCTTGAGCTAGGGTCCGCTTTCCTACATTTCTTTCTCCTTGCACTTCGCACGATTGTTTGCATCCTCAGTGGTGACTTCATTGGCTCATCTTTGATGATGTCAAGCCAGCGCCGCTTCGGTCGACCACGAAGTCTAGATCCCTCAACACTAAGGTCTAAGCACCAATTCCCTAAGTACTCCGTCGGTTTGCGAATTACATGGCATCTTTTTATCGCAGAACACGCCAGTGTGTAGAGGTAACAGTGACCTCTCGCCACTTAGCCCAAGCAGCGCTAACACGAGCTTTAAAGTCGAAGTCAATGTCCCCGGACGAGTGCAGCACAGAACCTAGGTACTTGAATTTGTCCAACTTTACGTCATTTTCGTTCCCTATTAGGATAGTCTCAGGATGCGAGCTCCCGCACGCCATGTAACAGTCATACATGTGTGTCATGTACATGTGTAGTCTTCGTCACACTAAGCTTGAGACCGCTGTTTTCAAGCGCACCCTTCCAAAGGTTTACCTTCTGCTCGAGGCCGACTCGATCGTCGTCAGTCAGTGCGATATCGTCTGCTTACATCATGAGCCATGGTGTTGGCAAATGTATATTCGCGGTGACGACATCAAGAACCGCACTAAACAGAAAAGGGCTCAGCGCTGAGCCTTTGTGTACACCAACAGTGAGAGGGAAAGGTTTGGTATCGCCAACAGCAGTTCTAACTTGAGACTCGGCTTTGAGGTACATGTCTCCTATAAGATCAATATTTATCCCCGGTACGTTTTTCGATCGCAAGGCCCACCAGATCAAACACACAGATCGTGGCACACAGTCAAAGGCTTTCTGCAGGTCTAGAAAGGCCATATGCAGAGGTTTCCTCCTTTCCCTGTATGCTTCTACCAGTGTTCTGAGGGCAAAAATTGGATTTGTAGTACCGTAACAGGGGAGAAAACCGAATTGACATTCGGAGACAGGGCACTCAGCGTAGGCGACACTCGATTATGCGCTCGAAGAGTTTCATGGTGTGGCTCATGACTTTTATCCCGCAATAACTTCCACAGTCCTGGACATTGCCTTTTCTCTTGTATACAGGAGTGATGATACTTCTTTTCCAAAGGTTACGCATTTTCTTGCTAACCAGGATGCGGTTAAAAAGATCTGTGAGTAAGTGCACACCACGAAGGCCCATCGATTTCCACGCTTCTATCGGAATGTCGTCCGGGCCTACCGCCTTCCGATTCTTCATGCGGCGTAGACTTTTAACTTCCTCGTTCGGCTTTACAAGGCTTTGATTAGGAGGCAAATCGGTTGCGAAGTCATTCAGCTTATTCAGCAGCTCGCTAAAGTAGGCTCGCCAAAGCTCCTTCACCAGTGCTGCATCATGAACCAAACCGCTTGCAGAGTCTTTGACACATAGGCACTTTGTTATGTCTAGGCGTCGCCTGCTCTCGAGCTTTTGCCAACCGAAAGACAATCTTGCGCCCTTCATCGGTCTCCAGCTTTTCGTAAAGCGGCGACAAGTGTTGAGTCCGGGCCTTTTCAACAGCTTGCTTTGTGACACTTTGTGCTTGTTTCGTAGTCAGCGTGGTCTTCAGGAGTATTGGTTACCTGCCATTTCTTGAACAATCTACGATCCCTATTATACTATTTTTAATCTCCAAACTCGAAAAGAGAGGGGTGATGTTATAAGTTTAGGGTGTGTATCGGTGTATCTGTCTGTAACATCGTAGCTCCAAAACGAATGGACCGATTTTGATGCCGTTTTTTATGCTTGAAAGCTGATGTGATCGAGATGCTTCTTAGCTATAATGGAATGGGAGGGTTGGGGGTTATATAATGTTTTTATTGTGCTTGTATAGCATAGCAATTACAATGACTTAAACATTTTGATCCTAGATTCTCCTCTTGCTTAGATAACCCTACGGACTTATCGTAATAACTTCAACTGCCGTGTATTATACGTACAGCGCAGCCCGGAGCTGACGCAATATCGCGTTTTTAGTAGCAAAATAAGAAAGGAGGACTGGTAGGACGGAGTTACAAAATAAGTAACTTTTTTTATTCATTGCAATAATATTGATTAAAATATAATTCACGTCATTGATTTTTAAGTGTAAAATCGTGGGGCTATTTGGTTGAAGCCCAATGAAAAAGTTAATTTCGTTTTGATTTTGTATGTTTATTCCATAAGTAATCAAATAAATTGCCCACGACTACGCTCAGTTGTGACGTGTTTTTTTTAAATGTGGTGGTGCTTAACTATTTTTTTGCAAAAATAGCCGCATGGTCGAGACAAAAGTGACCGTTACGCTCAGTCGCTCCACGCTGAAATTAATGTAAATAGTATGAAATTCATAATGATTAACAATTTACGTAAGGTTGTTGTGCATTTTTATTATAATTAATTACAGATAAACTATGAGAAAAGTTGTAGGTACCTGCTTGAATATGGCTTGAATGATAAATAAAAACAGGGCAAGTGCGCATTGGACATGCATAGTCTGATTTACATGTGTTTAGTAAAATTGTAACTTAATTTTAAGCAACCGTTTACACGTTTTCATCACTTTTTATTTAGTTAGCTTTAGTTGCTCAAGTTGGACGATCAACAGCGCATCCAAATCACGAATTCGTATTTTGTGACATTTTGGTCGAAGTAAAGGATGAAATAGAGAAGCGAGAATACTTAAAGACTACGAGTGAGAAACTGGAGCAGGAGAAATAAACAAGGCGCAAGTGAAACTTTGTTTCATGAACCGCCGGAGAAGGTAAACAAGAGTAGGTGTATCTCTCTGCATTGCGGATGTCAGAAGAATCGGCGACGGACAAGTAGTCACACCGATTTGTCACACCACTACACGAGCCTAAAACATATTGAGTTATTATAATACTAGCTGTACCCGCGGCTCCTTGTGGTAATTTATTATCTAGTTTAAAAGTACTCTCTGTGCTATTCCAGGACCTGAAATACGAATATACCAACATTTGAACAAAATTTCTTCAGCCGTCTAAAATATTTTTATCGATTTCTCGGCTTCTACTCATCGGATTGAAATACCAAGAACTCCAGTTTTTAAGTCAAACCCTAAGCTATCCAACAGTGAACACCGCATCGCAATCGGTCCAGTAGTTTTTACGTGATGCGCAGACAAACTTACAGACAAAGAAATAGACACAAAAATGTTATATATTATTGTTCAGTAGCTTAATTTAAGTACCCTAGACCATTTATTTTTTAATTATTTTCATTGAACAGACTTTTTCGTTATTATTGCTTTACTAACTTTTGCCCGGGCTTCACTCGAGTGGTTATTTTATTTTCCTCGTGGTTCTCTAAGTAATACCACAGAATAAATAATAGTACTACGGTGCGTACAGAAGACTCACTCCCTTAGAAAATGTACTAGCACCGCGCGCGGTACAGCGGCCGGTAGGTACGAGTGAAACAGGCCTGGTAATACCATGTTTTTGAGGGTTTATTATTTGCTCGCGTCCGTAGGATTCAGCCCTCGATGTCCTACACGTGACCCTCGGGTGGTGCCAAAAGAGCAACCGGATCACCTGGTGGTAGGCTTCGGCCGCCGGCTTTTATATTACCACCCTCTGGACAAAGTCTTGATGCCAAACGATTTGTCGTGTTCCATCATGTTGTTCAGGGAAGCCGTCCGGATGAGTTGTAGGATGCAGTTGTGTTGGAAGGGTGGACCGTGATCGGAATCATGGTGTTTCTGCGTCGGAGGCCTTGCTTTGGAGGGCAGCGGGATCCGAAGCACGGTGTTCTCTGCTGGCCCACTGCAAGTTGTAGGGGGCCCAAGTAGTAGTTTATTAGCCAGCTACGAAAGGCTGCCCCGCCGCTTGTGAAAAATCCTGAAATGATCCATTGGGCCGGCTGTCGACCGGATGTGAGGAACTGATGAATTATTTCAGGGGGGTTCGGGCGTCCCCGCAGTCTCCACGCAAGTTCTTCAATGGCGTAGTTATGCCTTGACTTCCGTGGGTTAGCCATTCCGACATCTCGTTTGCTATTACTCGTCTAACCTATTCACAAAAACACATCATGAAAAAAGTCCAAAGAAGATATAAGTTAAAACGGCAGATGCACGTCCTCAAACTTAAAGTGGATCTTGCGAATATTCGCGGGATTCACTCCAATCTCCAACCGGTCCATTATCATCTGGAGACCTCTAAGCCCCACTTGTTCTTCTTGTCGGAGACGCAGATAGGATGTCCAGCTGATACGGCGTACTTGGATTACCCAGGCTATATCTTGGAGCATCTACTTATCCCAAATGCCGGCGTTTGTGTATACGCCCGTGATGACATTTGCTGTCTGCGTCTCCGAAATCTTGAGCACCCTAACTTCTCGGTGATTTGGGTGCTGGTGGACACGGGCATAGAGAAAATTGTGTATGCTTGTGTGTACCGCTCACACAGCGGAGATCGGGGGACGACTTTATTGGTAGACTATCTAGGTGAGGCGGTAAGTGTGGCCCAACAGCGTTACCCGTCTGCTCAATTGGTGTTTTTGGGGGATTTTAACGCCCACCACAAGGAGTGGCTTGTCCCATACCAAAAAACCAACCACGCTGGTAGAGAGACGCGGAAGCTTGCTCTGGCGTTAGATCTCTCAGCTGGTACAGGAGCCGACACGGGTACCTGACCGTGACGGTGACACTGCCAACTGTCTCGACCTGTTGATGACGACTGAACCAGACCGATACTCCGTATCAGTATCCCCACCTCTTGGTAGCTCTGATCACTGCCTGGTTAAGTCCGTCTCAGTGTATTCCCCACCTGATCCTAGCCTTCAGGGAAATAGGCGCGTGTGGAAATACAACTCAGCAGATTGGGACGAGATGCGGCAATTCCTTGCATCGTATCCTTGGCGGCAAACATGTTTCATCTCCCAGGACCCGTCGACTTGCGCGTCTGCTGTTATAGAGGTAATATGTCAGGCAATGGAATATTTCATTCCATTCAGTGACAAGACTCTTTCCAGCAAAGCTCAGCCTTGGTTTGGATCCAGCTGTGGTCATGCTGTGGCTCTAAAACGTGCGGCATATCTAGACTGGGCTGATGCTCGTAAGCGCAAGTCTTCTGATATTCGGGCTAAGAAGAGAAAATTTAACGTTGCCGCTAAGACCTGCAAGAAGATACTTAGGAAGGCCCATTTTGATCACGTAAGTCGAATTGGGGCCAAACTGGCTTCATATCCCGCGGGTAGCAAAGCTTTTTGGTCCCTGGCCAAGTCGGTCGATGTAAACTTCTGCCGCCCCTCACTGCCACCATTGCTGAAACCTGATGGATCACTAGCTCACACTGCTGGAGACAAAGCGAATTTATTTGCTTCTCTTTTTAAAGAAGTCTCGCACCTAGAAGCTTCTGGCAAGACACCTGCCTGCCTTCCTCATTGCGGGGTTTTTATGCCCAAAATTCGCATTCGCCAGAAGGAGGTCCTCAGAACGCTTCGAGCTCTAGATGTGAACAAGGCCAGTGGTCCTGATGGTATTCCAGCGATTGTGTTGAAAAACTGTGCGCCCGAATTGTCTCCCATCTTAACGCGTTTGTACCGCCTCTCTCTTCACTCAGGTAAAGTTCCGAAGAGCTGGAAGCTTGCCAATGTACAACCAGTACCAAAAAAGGGTAGTCGTGCTGATCCGGCCAATTATCGTCCCATCTCGATAACCTCCTTACTTTGTAAGTGTATGGAGCGTGTCATAAACATTAGGCTCTTGGCATATCTTGAAGACAATGATCTTCTCAGTGACCGGCAATACGGATTTCGCCGAAACCGGTCTACTGGGGATCTTCTCGCGTATGCCACTCACGTACTGAGCGAAGCCTTAGATATGCATGGTGAGGCGCTTGCCGTCTCCCTTGACATATCGAAGACATTTGATCGATTTGATTTGTCTGGCACGATGGCCTTTTAAACAAGCTTCATATGGTTTACCTGTTGGCTTATGCAATTGGATAGTTGATTTCTTGAGGGAACGATCTATTCGAGTAGTCTTAGAGGGCTGCTCGTCTGATCAAATGGCTATCAATCTATCGACCTTCTGAAGCCCGGTACCTTTGGGTATGCTGATGACAGTACTGTAGTTGAGAGATACACTTCCAATGCTCAAGCCAGCTGTGACGCTGTCCAGTTTCAGAGAGAGGCTATGGTAGACCGTTTAAATTTAGCCTTAGAAGCCGTGTCTGATTGGGGCGATGCTAACCTGGTTAAGTTTAATGCTACTAAAACGCAGGCGTGTTTGTTTTCTGTTAAAAAGAGTCCTCTAAACCGATCTCCGTCTTTCCAAAGTGTAACAATACCAATAGGCGACCATTTGGAGCTTTTGGGTGTCGAGCTCACATCAAACCTGAATTTTGGGTCTTATATTGAATCCAAAGCCAAGGCAGCTGCAAAAAAACTTGGTATTTTTTCTAAGGTTAGGCGGTACTTCACACCGGGACAGCTTTTTAATCATTATCAAGCACAGGTCCGATCTTGTATGGAGTACTGCTGCCACCTCTGGGACGGTTCTGCCAAGTATCAGCTCGAGTCTTTGGATTCAATTGAGAGACGTGCCATCAGGCTCATTGGGGATGACACTCTGGTAAAGAGTAAGCTTCAAAGTCTGGCGCATCGACGTGAGGTAGCAAGCCTTGCGGTATTCTACAGATTGCACTATGGAAAGTGTGCACAAGAACTGCACAACCTGATTCCCCCATCACCTTTCCATCACCGTACGACTAGACGATCAGCAAAGCGCGACCCTTTCATGGTTGAAATACCTCGCACAAGAACGAAGCGTTACGCTTCTTCATTTATTATAAGAACTGCAAAGGAGTGGAATGCCCTGCCCTCGTCAGTGTTTCCGGTAAATTATAACCCCGGTGTGTTCAAGTCAAGAGTGAATATGTATCTCCTAGGCAAGCGTGCTACACCTTCGAACACATCATCGCTTTCCATCAGGTGAGATCGTGGTCAAACGATTGCCTAGTCCGCAATAAAAATAAAAAAAAATGTATTGAACTAATTCACAGTCTTGTAACAAACGCTTATGAAAAACATATCTTAGTGACTATGCAGACTAGGGCTACCTCAAGCGCTGCACGCGCAATTAGACGCGATGCAAACGCGACGCTGCGAATTGCACATGGTTAAGGGCTCTACCATTGGCCATTCTTACAAACAAATAGACACGATTAAAAAAAAAGAAATATTCTTGTGCAGTAGCTTATTTTAAGTACTACCCTAGACACTTTTTTTCATTACCTTCTTTATACAGACTTTTACTCAAACAATACTAGTAATATGGCCATTATTTCGACAACCTTCTTTGGGCAAAGTCAACCTTGCCGCGCTGCTTGAATAGGCGCCAGCAAAGTTGTATGGAATTTCATTATTGTCGTGTTTTGCGGCCAGCAATTTCCTTTGAAAATCCATTATTGTCGTCTTTTGTCGTAGCACTATTATTTATTCCGTGGGTTCGTTAACCCCGAACGCGAAAAGAGAGGCGTAGCTCCCAGACGAATGGACCGATTTTGATGTTTGAGTAAATTCTTATTATACTAAGCAGGTTTTATTTAAATTCCTCGCATTGTTTGAGTAAAGCACTATACAAGCCTTGGTCCGCAATGACTGCCCTGCTGGCCACGCTATGATGGCCTCGAGCTTTGCTTAGTTAAGTTCTCGGCCTTCAAGCTTGGCCATCATTGCAGCCCTTGCTGTAAGCGCTATAAAGGCCTCGACCTTCGGTCTCTGCCTTCATTCCAGCTTGGCCATCAAGGGCTGCAATGCTGACCGCGCTGTGATGGCCTCGAACTTAACTTAGCTACGCTCTCGACCATCATCATCGCTGCCAGCAACGCAGTCATTACAGACCGCGGCAGTAATGTACTATTTCGTTCTTATTGCTTTATTTTAAGTATAGAGTAGGTAGTACGAGATTATGATGTGTTCTGTGGTATAGATAATAATGAAAGTAGTAGAATCCAAAAATATAGTTTTTAGAATTGTTGTCTGTCTGTGACTTCATCACACAAAAACCACTGGAAGAATTTTGATGCCGCTTGCTGAACTGATTCCTTGGAGTCCTGCGGAGGTTTTTATCTTTGTTTCATTAAAATCGGTTCTTCCAAAAAGCAGGTACAGACACTTTTATATATAGTTGCGCCACAGAATAAAGAATATGTAGGTACTAACTACATAGTAAGTTTGACTGTAACCGTAAAATTAAATAACTTCAGACCGTTCACCGGTTCACGACCCTGCCGTGATGTTGGCAATATCTATGGCAGGCGTAGAGATACTTGATACTCTCTACGATGGCAGGCTTATGGCAGGGGAGATCTTACGGTGAACGGTCTGTATGTCATATTTAACATAGTAAATAAAAACATACCTAATAGCCCAGTAAGTAGAAAAATTTGCCTTGCAAAAGGTGATGTAGTAATGATTTTCACATTTGTTGTTGAGGTCTGATGAAAAATCCAAGTTTTGCACACACTTTGCTACGTAAGATGTAAAATAAAAAAACAAACGCTCCTTTTTCTCTACCTCATGGTGCTGTGGAAAGGAGTATATAATTCCAATGAACTGCCAGAAATAATGTGAGGAACCTATAGTACAGGGGGTTTTTTGGTAAAATAATTTCGCCGTATCTACTTATTTGGCTTTTAGTATCCCAAAATTAAACAAGATGGCGTTGGCCATAATTAAACACGCAAGCGTTTGTCGCAAGAGTTATCTAAATATAAAAAATAAAGTCTGATTAGTTCCTATCTTCACAACACGAACGGCTGGACCGATTTTTATGATCTTTGATTTGTTGGACCTGTCTACAAAGGAACTCTTCAACAGCACGAAATGTTGTATACGCATTTAATTGTGATAGCCCGTTTTAAGTTTTACCATAACATGGCTACTGCATAAAAGCTTTTATAAACGATTTTTAATTAACGTATTTGATAATACCTCGAGAAAGGATTGACTGATTTCGATGTTTTTTTTCGAGAAGGTTCCTCGCGTATTGGAAAAGTATGCAAATCACAAAAAAAAGGAGGGGGAGGAAGAAGGCCGGAGGGGGAGAGATCAGGGTGGAGGGGTAGGGGGAGGGTGGACGGGGAGGTGGAGTGAGACGAGACGGGGTGAGGGGAGGGGTAGAGAGATGAGAATGGGGGCGGGGGCGGATTTTGTACGCGTGCAAAGCCGCAGGGCGCAGCTAATACTTAATAAGTTGTTTCTCTGTTCTGACAGTTTTAGTACTTCAGTCTAGCAAATAACCTCAGACTGCAATGCCCTTGCCACTAGGTATTAGCTCGCTGACGCTGTGTACGTGATACAGTACCAACTGGGAAGCTGAACAAATACGTAGTTAGTACTCTAGGACTAGAAATAGTTCGGAGGCAGGTGAATTACATAATATTGATAAAAAGGGAATAACATACTCGTATCACATACATAGTCTGTGGTTTATATTTTGTAATTTTATCATAAAAATATGTTTTTGGCAGCAGAAAAAGAAATTGGACGCAATAAAGTTATACCTATTGAAACAAAAGGTCAGCAAAATGTTACGATTAAAAATGCAATTAAAAGCAATGGAGAAATAGGTACTCGTAGTCGTAGTAGTCCATTTATTTATCTATGTAGTAGGCTGATGATGGTGATGTTATTTTACTATCTGTCTAACAAAGTTCTTATACACAGTTCTATGCGTAGGTAGTTAATAGATTACTACTTATTCTGTGATTTAACTGCTGGTAAATCAGAGTAAAATATAAAAATAATAATTATGAATTAAGTTACGTCTAGGGAGAGAGATTGAAGGTGAAGCCCAACAACATTTTGCTAAACAAGAAACGCTAGGCGTTGCTTGATCCTACACTTATGTACATGATCATCGGGTGGCGCAATAGCTAACATTGCATTAGTATCAGTCTCTCCATGTAGTATTGCATCTCATTCTGCTAATATTTTGAGTCTCGTGTGTTATATTATTATATCACGTTTAAACTAGATGATAAGTTACTAGTGTCATAAATCTTAGGGATGGGTAGGCCCCATCCAATGATGGGTCATCATTGCATAGAAGCCTACCATTGTGACTTCCACTGCTTCCACCACGCGTCTAGTTTAAGTCTTTGTGCTATGTTTTTTTATGCGGGCCCGAGGTATATTCTATGCGGGGCCCACTTATAATCTTTGCGGGGCCCCTCTTATAATCTGTGGCCCCACAAGACAGGTTCAGTGAAGCATTTAGGTACCTACAATCAATTCAATTATTGGCCAACAGTGCAACTGTAACATACGGCGGACTCGGCCAGCTCCATTCCACTTTGGGTGACCTAATTTACTTATATCAATGAATATAATGTTAGCACAAGGTTATATTTAGAATGAATTTAAAATACATTTTAAGTAAGTCAATACATGTTTATGAATGCATACAATAATAAACAACAACAAATCTACATACAATAAATCGTAATTCGGTGCATATATGCAATCAAGCAGATATATATTCAATGTTAATTACTCACATTAATTACTTCGCAACGTCACGCTTGCCTACCTACTTGCGTGCTAGCACGGTGCTAGCTGACAGCTTTAGCAACCAACCAAGTAAGTACTGCGAAACCGATTATACCGGTAAATATTGCACGCAAGAATTAATAAAATTGTGTACTAGGTGTACACAATTTTATTAATTCTTTAGTAACATAATTATATTGCAGTTCAGAATGTTAAGTAGGGCCATTAAAAATAAAAAATAAAAAATATGGCTTGGCGCATTGGTTAGGCAGGTACCTAAAGTAATTCCGCAGGATATAATAATATTTAATAGTCACAATCACAATATCACATCACAATCACAATCACAATAATATTATAAATCAGAGAAGTGTAGCCACTTTCGTATACAGGTACAGGTAACATTCTTAGTTTTAAAAATGAATACCTATTCTCCTAACGAGCGGAAAACTTTGTATGCGCGATGCAGAACTCCATACATTATAACTGACGAAACGTCATAAAATGCATAAAAACCGATTAGCGCCATATATGTTTAAAAGTGTGTGGTGTATGTTTACAACATAGGCACAGTACATATTATACATATAGTTCAGGATATATAATACGTACCTACTGTGACATAGGTACTTAGTTATAAAGTAAGGGTTCAGAGAAACTAGTTTTTATGGTCATGATCATTAAAATGTCTTGACTTGCGCCGGCTCTGTGTACCAGATCACTCCCTTCCCTCTAAAATGGTTGAAGGGGTGACGGCTGGTATAAAAGTCATACTCGTGAACGGGTGCTGCTTGTGGGGACTGGCCCAGCCTGGTTTCATTTGTTTTTTATTTTATTTTTTCCCATTTTTATGATTGTGGGACATCTCATTGGCGCTTTTGTCTTCATGTACCTACCTAGTTGTCATTTTCTGAGATTTGAACAAATTATAAGATATAAACAAAAATTGAAAAAAATACAACTTCTTGGAGTTCCTCGGTGCTCTCTTCTCTACGGGCGTATTTCCGAAGCACCGGCAGAGTCAGATGGGTATTTCCTTTTCCAGTGCGAGATTCAACTCTGAGTCGGCACTCGGCACATGAAAGGGAGATTTTCTTATACTAGAGAACTCAAAGCATATGAGATGTTAATTTTGCCTCATTAAAGTGCTATAATTTTGTCTAAAGACTTTGAATTTGACTTTGGAGTTTGACGTGCAATCCTCGGAAAATTATTTTGACATTTATATAATTTAAAACTCTATGAGTGCACACTCAATACCCCACTGAGTCCACAGGAAGAACCGAACCAACCAATCAGGTTCATTATTCACATGATTGTTCGTCTAATTACAATTTCGCCGAATTTATTACAATCTGACGGTTCTTAAAAATTGAACGACAATACAACACAAAGCTCGAACTTACAACATTATGTATGTATGTATGTACATAGATTAAACCGAGTTATATTTTATTAGTGTTTTGTCCGTCGAGTAGGTGAGAAGTATTGTAGTAGTGAGTGTATAGTAATGCGACTTCTTTAAATACTGCGTAAGTACCTACACATGATAATATACTTAATTGTTAGGTATTATAATTTTTAAATGTGTCTTGAATCAAATCTAGAACTTGAATGATGAATTTATAAACGTAGGTAGGTTAGGTATGTAGTGCAAGTATCTACATCCAAACTCAAGTACATAGGTACCAACTTACCTATTTAAAACAAAGATATAATAAATATACCTACGCTTCAAAAACTTGGAAAGGTTATCTTATTTCCAAATTAGCAATACGTAGGTATATTGACATATCATATGTATATAGTATACTCGCGTCTACGTTATTTTAGAACAAGACTCTTTTGTTATTTTTTTTCGAATACATTGTGGTGTAATTTTTTTTAATATTTTTTATATTTTATAAAGAGGTAGGTTTACAGATAAACCTAGTTTTCCCGCCCGCGAATGCGTACGCGCGGACTACTGTTTATCGCGAAAAAAAGCATCCTATGTTCTTCTAGGAACCAACCAATTCCAATTTCTAATATCAATGCAAAAGTAGGTATAGCACCATAGACATATATATTTACTTCGTATAGCACTAATGCTCTTGATGTTTTTAACAGACTTGTTATTTCGTTTGAATAGCAACCACAGACCATTCAGTGATGGCAACCGTTCTTTACAGTGAGTAATCAATATTTTCCAGTTTTCCCGTGGAAACTTACAATTTTCCGGGATAAAAAGTATCCTATGTTTTATTCCAGGGTATAAGCTATCTCCATTCTAAATTTCATCATAATCCGTCCAGCCATTATCGCGTGAAATCTCCCCAAACAAACAGACAATGTTTCACTTTTATATATTGGTATGGATGTCATCAGCTTATTTAAATAATTATTTTACGAGTACTATCTAATCTACCTATACGTTACATAGTGTCTTTTTTATCTTACGAAATTATCGCATTATTTTAAAATTAATAGTTTTCATTAAATTGCTTGGCTCCTACTCATCGGATTCAGATACAAAGTACACCTAAGGTATTCAACAATGAAAATAGCATCGCAATCGGTCCAGTAGTTTTAACGTGATGCGCGAACAGACAGACATTAAAAGTTTGGTACTAAGTTTTGAAGACCAGTGTAAAATAATAATAATATATTCAGGATAGCCCCAAACTACGACACCTGTACGTACCACGGGTACTGGATAACGGACAAACCGACATAGATACAAATTACATGTATGACTCGGAAACAAATATTTCTGCTCATTACAAACGATTGCACCTAGCGGGATTCGACCCGCGACTGTTTGACTTTGTAGTTAGGGTCACTAGCCCTTAGGCCAACCGGTCGTCTAAGACAATTAGGTCGAATATCTATTTAGGTATAGCAAAAACAAACATAAACTTGATTTTCGTAATATAACTAGCTGTGCCGCAGCTATGCCCGTGTGGGCTTTTTTTTCAAAAGTAGAATCCTATATGTTATTCCAGGACCAAAAGTATCTGTAGAAAGTACAATACAGGTGAGTTTTTTAACAGGCATCTCTATGGCAGCTACGTTAAATATAGGAAGATGTGGTCTGAAATATTTATCTACAGGTTTTCAAACGTATTGTAACTGCATTTAAGGGTTTATGAAAAGTCGTTTTTTCTACCTAACTCGATTAAATGTGTATTTTTTCGTGAAATTGTATTCTGCTCATGAAAAGGCTGCTTCATGATTCCGCTGCTTGTAACGAACAATAATTTGAATATCTTTTTTTTTCTAAAATTGCTACGACTTCACTCATTATGTTATGAAAGAGAAAATAAAAATGTTAATTTTCATGAAGTTGTAACAACTTTAGAAAAAAAAGAGTTGGTGACTTAACAAACCTTTAGCAAGACTAGCAAGGAGCAAGACCTTTTGATGTCGGAATATGAAAATTTTAACTCGTCACCTAACGGAGAGAGCTACCTCGGCTTGGAAACTCTTTTGCGAAAAAACAGGAATATGCATAACTGGAATGACCGGTATACGGAGAGTAGGACGGCCCCCCACGGGGTGGACATACAAACTTCCGGAGTCCGGGTTGCCGTTCTATGGAGCTATGTTCAGCAGTGGACCTCTTCCGAATTATGATGATGAAGACTAATTTTGCGAGCCCCCCCGGGCGACACAAAAACATCTAGGATGGCCACAAGGGGCAACGTCTCAGGCCCTTCCTTTTGACGAACTTCTCCTCCTAGATCCGGCGCAGGTTCAGTAACTTTTCTGAACACCTTTCAGAAACAAAGCAAAGATGACTCGCACGTTATACTTACTCCTCCTGCTAAGTCTCAATCAAGTTCTTGGGAGCCCCCTGAGGAAATGTACTGGGAGATACGAGCTGGACCCTGCCATTACCAGGTTTAGGAGATACATACAAATAGACACGAGCATTGAACACAATTTATGTGAGTATTACCTTGTACTACTATTTATACTGTTGGTAGGTACTCGTTAGGTAGTAGTAGGCGCAACGAAAGTATGTCTCTCGGAAGTTATCTGATAGTCTCTGCACAAACTGTCATTTTTCATGCGCAATCCCAATGTTGAAGGTGATGACAGCATTGTATAACTGCCTCGCTCACTCGCTTACGTTTTTCGCATACTCTATCTCGCTCTTACTTTATGCTGTTTGATCCCCACAGCAGTACCTGCGCAATCGTCATAGAGCCTAACTTCACAAACATATACATTGTTTGCGACTACTGTATATAGAGTTATTCGTGACTGTAGCGTGTTGCCAATGCAAAAATAAATCAATGTAGAATTTCGCTTTTCTCTCAATTTTCCTTACTGTCTACTGAAGAGTAGACACCTCTGAACCACGGTAATGTTTACCGATGATGTTATCTATCAGTATTGGCTCTGTCCTTGAAATAACTACCTACAGCCGCGTGGTACGTAAACACGCGATAGGGGGCTGCCCGCCTGCAGTATTTTAATTTCATCTACCTACTTGAATTTCTTTCTAGTTTTGTAATTGTATATTTTAATATGTAAAAAAAACGAAATTAGTTGTGAATGAAATAGGAAGTGTTCAATAAAAATACATGTGTGTTTTTTTAATTAGTAGATTTAATAAAAAATACACCCTTGTAAATTTGACACAGAAAAGTATTTGCGCCTCGCCTGAGACGTACGAAAAGATTTATTATTAAATTTAATAGTATAAAAAATCCACATTCGGATAAATAGTTGAATTAAAAATACTTTTGGGAAACATGGACAAGTAGGACAAAAAGGAATATCTTGGTTATAGATACCTGCAGCTACTTTACAATTAATATGTTTTGTTTTAAATGACGTTCGAAATATTTCCTCCATTTTTTCTACATAATCCAAGAAATTATCACTGGGTATTATTAAAAAAGTTTGTGAATTACTCTTACTGTAGTCCTGGTACCTTAAATACCGACTCTCTGCGCTAGTTAGTTAAGTTAAGTTAGTACTTGTACTTATTTCAGTAAAACATTCACAAATCGCACGCTTACTGCTTACAAAAAAACGGCCACGACATTACCGAGCTGCGGCGCATTCGCAACTGGCCGTGTACCGAGTGGGTACCGACACGTGGCGCGTAGGTATAACTCACTTTCCGGCCGCTTGTATGAAGATAGAATACTGTATAGATAACATTACCGTGTCTGAACGTTCCTATGTATGTCAAATAAGGTAGTTCCGACTTCTGGCGTCAGAGCTTGTCAGGCCGCCCAAGGGTCTCTGTCGTGGAAATTAGTACTGTTATCAATAATTGTTAGCAACTGAGGCCGGCCGTGACCCTCCGAAGCACGGAGCTATGACAAATTATTAGCACACTGAAGCATATTTGAGAAGCCCACGTTATTCACCGCTTGGCCTCCATTGCTATTGCTAGAGCCATTGCTATGCGAGCAATGGCTCGCTGCGTAGTCATTTTAGATACCTCCTGAGTTCTGTCTGACTCTCTTTAATTATAAACTTAAAATGTTGTAGAAATATCTTACTTGAAGCCACGTCACGTTTCTGAAGTTTTCATCTTTATATTAGATTTTTAGTCATTATAATAACAAGTAATAACAAAAAATGTTCAAACAGATAGTTACTTCAGTTCCCAAAGCATGATTCTGTTATTTTCTGAAAAGTCAATGACGGACTGATTCATAATGAATTCATCATCAACCTATATCTGTCCACTGCTGGACGTAGGCCTCTCCTAATGCACGCCACTGAGCTCGGTCTTCAGCTCCCCTCATCCATTCTCTTTCAGCCACTTTTCACAGGTCATCACTCCACCTGGCCACAGGGCGTCCTACACTACATTTACCTAAACGTGGTCTCCACTGGAGAACACGTCTACCCCAACGGTAATCAGTTCTTCTGGAAATGTGACCAGCCCACTGCCACTTTAGCTTGCTTATCCTAAGAGCTATGTCTCCTATGAGCTATGCTCTGCACTTGGTTCTCCGTCGTATATCTAATTAATTCACTGATTCTTAATTAATTAACACTGCTAAACGCATGCGCTATATGCGTTACCGTCACTACGATACGTTAGTATTAGATCATCACAATTGCCTGAAAAACTCTGACAGAGGCCAGCACTGCCTCATACGATAAATAAAAAAACAATTGTTACAGACAGGGCGGTAGACTTCTGGAGACAGCAGGCTGTGGAACTCGGTCTGCCGTTCCACGTGTTCACACCAGCCGGGCTGCCGGTGTGCGTCATTACACTCGTGGGGTCTGATCCCTCGCTACCGAGCATCATGCTCAACTCACACATGGACGTCGTGCCGGCGTTGGAGGTATGGCTTGCAAATATTCGTAAATTTTATTATTCGAATATTCGATATTTTTTTGGGCAATATTCGAATTATTCGAATAATATAAAAGAAAAACAGCAGTTTTAATAATCATGTATTTATTTGCTAATGTCTTAACTAAGAAGTCTCACTTCAATAAAAAAAAAGAAATTATGAAAATGAAGTAAATTTTACTGATTTGTAGAGGTAACCTACTGCACTCAGTCTTACAAAAAAGTGGAAAAAGGTGATGCCGACCTAAGAGACGAAGGCGATCGATACTATTCGATATTCACAATACAACACCGTCTTATAAATCGAGGTCTGAGTATTGTTATACTCGTATCTATAATCAAATCAACCAATTAATAACAAATGATCACCATAAAATCTTCAATGCAAATAACGCAATGTAAGGGACGCACCGCGCCTCAGTCCAGTTATCATAGATACCTACACTATCTATGTACACTCACACAAATGCAAAGCTCAGCTTACGCCTCGCGAGCTATACCTTGTTATTCTAAGATCAACCTTCCTTTTTAGTAATCTCACAGCAATAAAATTACAAAATACAAAAATAAGAGATGGTAAACAAATAAGTGGGATATATAAGGGCGAATTATCATTTAAAAGCCCCAAGTCAACCTCACCTGCTCGTGGTGCATCCTGCCGAACAAAAAACGAGGCTCTGACGACCGACCGATGGCGGTATAACCATCTCGACAACGACGTAGCTTAATTCTATAATCTAATCAGTGACGGGCAGCAGCGTCACAGGTGCGAGTAGCTACGGCCTGCGGTCGCCAACCCGCATGCCCAGCGTGGCAACTATAGGCTAAACCCTCCAAAATTATAGACACAACTAAAAAAATGGCCCCCAGTTCCCGTGATGAAGAGATTGGGAGGACATAGTAACCCTGGAATCGAGCCACCTATTCTATTTCTGAGAGAGTGATCAGCAGACTCAGGATGGCGTGGGGTTCCTCATTAATAAAGTCCTCATTGATAATGTTGTAGAAGGATCAAGTATATCGACCAAGGTAGCGTACATGGTTCTTAAGCTGATCGAAAGGTAAAGCCTGAAGGTTGTACAGGTTTACGCACTGACCTTGGCACACTCGGATGATCAGGTAGAAGATATGGTTGATGACATTTTCGGCCCTACATAACCACCACAAGGGCCCACTACAATGTTATCATGGGAGACTTTAACGCCAAAGTGGAAATACAGACATGCAGTGAATCGAAAATAAGTCCACACGGCTATGGAAACAGGAATCACAGGCGGCAAATGCTAGTTAACTTTTAGGAAAAAGAGGGCTTCTTTCTGATGAATTCTTTCTTCATAAAGCAGCCCAATAGGAAGTGGACTTGGCAAAGCCCCGACACTGTGACTATAAATGAGATTGACTTCATCAGGACGGAAAATAAGCACATATTCAGGAATGTCTCAGGGATCAGCAGGTAACGCAATGATACCGGTAGTGATCACTGACTTGTCCAAGGCTCCTCTAATATCAACCACAAGCTTAAAAGATGCCGTCTGGTGAGTCTAAGCTCCGACCCAAACAAGCACATATTCAGGAATGTCTCAGTGATCAGCATAGGTTCAATACCGGTAGTGATCACTGACTTGTCCGAGGCTCCTCGAATATCAACCACAAGCTTAAAAGATGCCGTCTGGTGAGTTTAAGCTCCAACCCAAACTGCTCCAAGCCGTTGTTAGATCAGAACAATTCCAACTCAAGTTTGAAAATCGATTCGCTTTCTTGGAAACCATAAATGACGTGGACGAGAAACTCCAAAATGTTGTGGGAATCCAACTTTTGTTAGGGAAGAAAGCACTCAATTTTGTCAGCTGCAGCGTACGGGCACGAAGTCTTAAATCTCGGATGAGGCTCTTTGGCTTATGGACAAACGACAAGAGCAACTGTAAGCGACGCCGTCAGAAAAAAGGGATCTCAATAAAAAATACAGTAAGCTGGAGCGTCGTGACCTCCGATGCTCAAATACTCGCCAGATAGAAAAGGCAATTGAGCAAAATGGGGGGTCAAAAGTCTTCGCTCAGCAATTGAGTAGATCCCATCTGACGAAGCTCAAGACTAATAATGGCACAACCATCGTCTCTAAGCCGGAGATGCTGTCTGAGATCGAAGACTTCTATGGCCAATTGTATGACTCGCATGATTTTAGACCCGAACCCAGCACAGAGGATTCCCGCGCAATAATTACTCGCCACTACACTGATGAATTGCCTGACGTCAGCGTAGACGAGATGGAGATGGCAGCGGTGGTATGTCACAGATATGATGATAGGATGCTTGGCTCAAAGAAACTTATCTGTAACCTCATATAACAAACAGCTCCATTTGCATTCAGTTTGACGTTTCCAACTCTTATCTATCTGATAATATCAGGGAGAGGATTTGCTTAATCGTTGTCATTAATCATTCATTTTAGTTGTTCATAGATAGTCAATTGTGCGAAGACGTGACGTGACGCTACCACGAACCACTGCAGCCGTATTCTATGATTCAATGCCAACTCCAACGCGTGGCATTCATGTACAATTTAGCATGCACTCGATAATGAAAATCTGATTGCAACTAGTCGCATTGACTTATGTAATTCAACTGTTGATACTCCGAGTATTCCAGAGCGCTTCCAAGTTCCATGTTGAACGTCGCGGGCAAACTAAGAGTGTATTTTGTGCACATCAGAGTCCCGAGGTAGGTGTTAGGAAGTTAGTCTAATATTCGAATATCGCAATTTTGGTATTCGAATATTCGAACTAGTTTATTATTCGAATTATTCGAATATTGGAATGCAAGCCCTAGTTGGAGGTGAGCACGATTTTAGATACCACTCATATTATTATCATTTAAAAATGAGCCATCTGCTGTATTAAAGACGTTCAAGAAGGACGTAAATGAGATTAAGTCTACCAAACAAGAACACTCGGAGATCTTGAATAAATTAATGACTGACATTAGCGAGGTTAAACTGCAAAATACCCAAATTCAGGAGACAAATGAAGTTCTACAGAAATCAGTTGCTACCATGTATTTTAACTATGGGACTATGAACACAAAAATAGAAAACCTACTGCAAAAAAGAAGGTTAAATGCCACCAAAAGATTGACAGCAGCAGAACACAGTTCAAAATATGATGCGTTTACCTCGCCCTTCAATTGTTGAAATCAAAAATATTCCTCAAGAAAAGGACGAGTCTACGGAAAATCTCAAAGCTGCCATCATAAAACTCGGCAAGCTTCTGAAGATAGGCATTCTAGCATCAGATATCAGAGACATTTATTTATTTATTTATTCAATTAATTACACGGCCTTGGCCAATTATTATAATTAATTACATTACAAAAATATTAAATTAGATAATAATAAGAAACTATGTCAAACACAGATTAGAAAAATAATAATAATAATAATAGAAGTCAATTAAATCAGTCAAAATAAATTAAAATTAAAATCAATAAACACATTTTCATTAATTCTTCTCACAATACTCCAAGCATTCAGAAATAATCACCTTCCATTCATCAGCAAACACATCAATCTCAGGGTTTGTGCACAGGAGGGCATTGAGCGCAGCGAGAGTTCGGGGAATAGGAGGTTGAGCATGCGCTTTAGTTCGGCATGATGGCACTGCGAAAAATTTATGTCTCCTGTTACGTCGGTAATTATTCGGAGCGAAAAAACGCGACAGCTCATTGTGGAGATCGGGCGCGTCTATTTTCCCACGGAGAATCTTACACATGGTAATAAGTTGGCAATTTGCTCTTCTAACCTCTAATGAGTTATAGTTTAGGCTGCCTAGGAGAAACCTTGTCGGGTACATGTATGGGTAATACCCAAATATACGTTTATAAAGAAAACGAAGAAATGCCTTTTGCACCTTTTCCAGTAACAGAGCGTATGTGCTTTTTAATTATATTTTTTATATTATTTTTCTTTAATTATAATTTCAATTATTATAATATTTATAAATCATCCTCTTTCTATTGGATTAATAATTCTAATACAAACAATATTAATATGTTTATTACATGTCCGCTATCCCGGAAAATCAGGGTCAATTAGGCCTATAATCTCAGAATTTTCACCTGGATCTCTGAAAAAGAACCTGCTATCTGCGGCTAAAGCTATTAATGAACAAATGCATGATAAGCTGGATACTAGACACCTGAACTTCAAAAGAGACCTATCACAGGTTTATATTGTCGAATATCTATTAGATATTATTTTTTTACCTATCACAGGTTTATATTGTTGAATATCTTCCTGGTTCCACCAGGAAACTTTTTTACTTAGCCAGAGAGTTCTCGAGAGCACACAACTTTAAATATTGCTGGACTAAAGATGGTATGATTCTTGTACAAAAAGATGAATACTACAAAGCAATTATTATATAAACCGATGAGTATTTGTATGGTATTTTTGCCCATGCTTGAATATATGGCCCCATATAACTCTATTTTGGTTCTCTAATATATTAATAAGTATATTCGGCACAATTCACAACAATTAACTAGCCCCAAACTAGGATACACTGAACTATGGGCACTAGATAACGTATAAACATACATAGATACGAATATTACATCCATGACTTGGAAACAATCATATCTGATCATCATATAAATGATTACATCTTGTGGGATTCGAACCCACGACCGTTTTGATTTCGTAGTAGGGTATTTAGCCACTAGACCAACCGGTCGGTCTCTGTAGTCTCTATGTATGTAAATTATGATTAATTTGTTTTTATGCTAGCGTCACTCACACACTCCCTACACAATACTACTCCACGAAACACAGACAAACCTTATACACATAAACAATTAAACTTATATATACAACTGCTCATCATTGTAGAAATGGAGGGCTGACTGCATTTGCAAATATAATAATAATATCTCTAAATACTTATCCCACAATGGAACTTGTTTCTAGGGATATTACTAAAATAATCATTGTGAATGATATAAAAAATATTGGAGTTGATGTTAATGCAATTGGCCTTTCATCCTCATATACAATATGTCCTCTTTTGGACTGTGTGCAGCATATTGATATGAATAAAAGATCGTTAAAAGTACTTCATATACGTAGTTTGAATTGTAACTATATAGAACTAGAGACTTCTTTCTGCTTTACCTTTCCATTGTGATATAATAGCGTTAGGCGAATGTTGGATGCGATGCATTGTCAATATTCCAGTTATGCTTGGATACAAATGTCATTTGGAACAACTAAAATATGTAACCAAAATGATGGTGTGGCTATCTATGTGAAGGACTCATTGGATTGTCATGTAATTGAACCTAACTTTGAATAAGAAAATTGTCTGGTGTGTTGTATTAGTAACCAGACTTCCATAGTGGCATTGTATGGACCACCCTCATTTCACAATACAGACAATTAAAAGCGTAAATACTGTTATCCAGTTATTGGCTACATTTCAAGATATATGCGTTACAGGAGATATTAATATTGATATTCAGTCAGGAAATAATGATCGTCACTCAACGTGTATCTGGACTTGATAGCCTCCCATAGTTTACTGCCTACATAATTGTTACCTACCCGATTAAACAACTGCCTAGATTATGCCTTTTTAAAAAGTAAGCAAGAAGCATCAGCTATTTGTATTGTATTGTATTTTATTCTATTGTGCCTCTATATTTGTCTAAGTGGTAGTAGGTCTAAGCCCACACGTACGCACACTGATTACAATTCTATAAATCAAGAACTCTTAAGTATAAATTTTTGCGACATCAAATCTCTCTCAAACGCTAGTTCAGCCGCAGCCCTACTCGCATCTCTCCTTAGCGGAATCATTTATAAACATATAAAAACAATTATAATTTCAAAGAAGAAAACAGTTTTGAAGCCATGGATTACTCAAGGTGTTTTACGGTGTATTTGTAATCTTGATCAATTACACATGAAATTTAAAAAATGCCCATCTAATCTTACAATTAAAGTAACTTACACTAGGTATCGTAACTATTTGAAGAATCTTCTCAAAAGACTTAAACGTGAATATGCACAAAGAGAATTCCATATGGCTAAGAATAACTCTAAAACTACTTGGAAGGTTATAAAAAATATTACGCACCTACATCGACCTATTCCCCAACCCAGAGAACTTCTCACAATAAAACCCGATCTTTACGAATCTATAAACTATGTAAATTATTACTTTTCAAATGTTGGTCGAACTCTGGCTAGCAAGATTTGTAAGTCCGAACTTACGAGTATACTCCCCATCCTAAACCCACACACATTCAGAAACCATCGGAATCTATGGCAGTATTGAAAACTGACGAGGCCGAGGTAGAAAGTACAATATTGTTCAAATTAATGTGAACACAGGTATATTTAGGATTGTTTAATGAAAGAAAAATAAAACAGGACTAGTTTATAAATCATTTAGTATTATTTAATAAGGTATGCGCCGGCCCCTTTGGCTTTTATTACAGCTTCAATTCGTTTTGGCATAGAATCATTTTTTTTTTAAATTCCCCTTGATTCATGTCACTTTTGTTGAACAATCCATTGTCCACAATCAGGTTGTAGCATTTTATTTGGACTTCAAAAAGGACGAGGTTCTCAATACGTTTTTTTTTAATTTTCTTTTTCTTGTTGATCGGGAAAATACAACTCTATGGTTGTGAACTGTATGTTTATGTGTTCATTGTTCATTAATATCAAAAAGAATATAATCACTACGTTTATTCATATCTCCAGGATCGTTGAACCGATTTCAATAATATTTATTTTATGATTTTCTAAAATCATAAAAACGATGCATAGGTCACGGTAGCCGAATTGGTTGAGGCATATGCCGCGCAGAAGCACAGTATGCGAGTTCGAATCTCGTCCATGATCCAAATTTTTCCATTAGGTAATTATTATATATGTTTACGATAAACTGGCGTTAACTGCTAAATCATCAAAAATAGATTTGGGAGGCGTTATCTTTCAGACACGAAGTTAATCAATATTAGCCTTGTTTGGTTGGTTAGTTCGAAATATTACCAATAGATGGCATTACCGTCCCCATATACGGGTTTAAGAAGATAGTGGAAAAATTTGGATGGCGATGCATAAGTCACGGTAGCAGAATTGGTAGAGGCATGTGCCGCGCAGAGGCATAGTATGCGAGTCCGAATCTCGTCCGTGATCCAAATTTTTCCAGTAGAAAAATATTATAATAAAAAATAACTGTAAGGGTAGAGCTCTAGTCTGGTCCCATATACATTTCACCAAAATTGGTTTAGTTGGATTTGGTTGGTTTGTAAATCAATTTGAAGCAGTTTTTTTGGTTCAAAAAATTATTATTTCAAAGAATATGTTAGCTAGGAACATAACATTACTAAAGTGATAAACTAATTCGATTACATAGATCGACTTATCACAGGCAGGGATAATGTGAATGGCTGATATGAGGTGAATTTACTGTAGTCGTCTTACAACAAAATTCTATAAAACTAAATTCCATAAAACCAGGGAATCTTGCAATCGTAGGTACTTATTCCTAAGGTTTTTTGAAGACTTGATCTGCCAATCTAATTTGAGGCGGTCAGCTCAAGAGTGGTGTATCATTTTGAGATACAATTGATTCCTATTGTGTCTCAAAATGATAGGCCCTTCTGGCGCTGACCGCCTCATTTGAGTGCCTGTATTGACGCAGTTTTTTCTAATAAATAGAATTTGCTATATTTATTTGTGTAGTGTTTCAATTTCAATAAACAGCTTTTCTATCTATTATAGACTCGAATCCTGATACATGACGGCAGCCCCGGATATAGGGGGGTAGGGGGGGGGGGGGGCAAGCCGGGGCTTATGCCCCCGGGCGGCAAGTTTAAAGGGCGGCCAAATTCACACTTTACATACGAATGGACCACTCATAATTTACTTAACTTTGATCACAGAATAAATAATAGTACAAATACAAAAAAATCACTCTTGTTTTACTGTGGCCATATCAACTCGACCGATACCCAGGGGTACAGCACACGGATCACGTGACCGGGTGCGACGAGAGCGTGGAGTGAGACGCGCTGCATGAACATTATTATTCGTGAGGCGCGTATATCTATCGGCACGTAAGTCTAGCTGTGAACGAAAAGTGGCGGGGATCTTGGCACAGTCAGTTTTCGGGATAAAAAGTATTCAACATTTTAACACATTATATAAAGTTTGAATGTGTTTCGTTCACCGCTAGACTTACGTGCCGCTAGATATAAGCATAGTTCAAAATACGCGCCCGCTCGCCCGCAGGAATGGCAGATTGCGACACAGCACGCGTCTGGTTACCTTGCGTGCGAAAGGGACGAAGCTATATTCGAAAACTCCCTCGTCGATCTCTCTCGACGACAGTGTTTAGTTTTAAACATGTGTGTTGTTTGTTAATGTTTATTATTTACTAAAATTAAGTACTTGTCGATCAACCAAAGGTAAAATACTGAAGTAACGCAAAGTTAAGCAAAATTCTCATGCTCCAGAAGCTAAGTGCGAGGCAGGTCGTCTCTTAACTGCTATAAAGAATTTTAAATTTATTCATAATTTAACTATTTGGGTGAATATTCACCGCAAAATCAATCGAGTGAATATAGAAATTCAGAAAGAAGATATTAGCCTTGCCCGTTCCGTCGCACTATGGATGGTCTGCTCAAAACTCAAAAAATGAGATAAAATCCAATGGAAAAGAGGCTGGAGAAGTTGCTGAAAAAAGTGGTGTTGACCCTATTTTGCAAAACAAACGAATTCTGAAACGTAAATTATTTCGATGAGATGTGTGAAGATGAATAACAAACACCTGTTCAACTATTTTCTAAAAAAATAATGATGGTATTTGATCGAATCATATCAGAAATTAAAAAGAGGCTTGATTGTGCTACCATGCTGAATATGAATTTTGCTTTTCTTAATCGTACTAATATTTTGAAAATGTCAATTGAAAGTACCGCAAAAGTATGGAGCAGATCTGGCTCGAAAATACGAGCGAGATTTAAGCGCTGTTGAATTCTACCAGGAACTCTATGTTTTTAAAAAGCAAGCCCCGCTTTTATTTGGTGATATAGAAAAGGCTAAAGGGCGTCACAGACGATTAAGATACTATAATATTTGATGTTAAGATATCTGCATACAAAATACGGTTTCTATCTCTTGCAACAGATCTATGCGCATGATTTGCAGGATGCTTTTCCTAATATTTGTATTGCCCTGCGAATTTACTCTACGCTACTACATCCGTAAGCTGTGAGCGAAGTTTTAGCAAACTAAAACTAAATAAAAATTATTTGCGATCTTCTATGAGCCAGGAACGCTTAGCTTAGCGATAGAAAATCTAATGCTCACGAGTTAAATTATGACAAAACCATAGATTTATTTGTAGAGTAAAATTGTAATTTCAATTAACAAATGCAATAATATATTTGATTTTTATTTATATTATACATATTTTAATTTTAAATCCTATCATGTGCTGTGTATAAAAAATATATCGTACACAATTGGAACTTTAAAAAATATATCCAATTGGAACTTTTAAGCTTTCGCGGTTCGAACACTTAGTTATATACTTAATCGCGCTGAACACTTGTTTTTTATTTATAAACCAAAACCAAATGCGGGTAGTTGGAGACTACGCTCGCCCTTCTCGACGCTGACACCCGCTACTTCAGTCTTCTCGTGACTACGATCAATGCAACTTGATCGAAACGTCGACGTAAATAAAAATTAAGTTCTCAGTGCGATTAAGTCCCATTTAAATATATAGCTATATATCCTACACGTTCATGTCTATATCTCTGTAAATAAATAGGCTTAACACAGAAAGAACAGTGATGGATGCATTATTTCCGGAAGGCCTATGTCCAAATGCCAATCAATTAATGGACTTCTGATAGCTGAAATTATAAAGATGATAAAGGTAAAAATAAATATAAGTAAGAGGGCAGGGGCGGCATTTTTCAGTTTCTGTCCCGCCTAAAAAAAGTTGAAGATCCGGGGCTGCATCACGGCAATGTATTGTGTCATTTAACTATGTATGATAATCATCATTGGTAAATATTATGTAGTCAATTTGAGTGCTTGCAGAACTTTCCATTTCCAATCCTTGTCTGCTTCCCAACAAATAATTTACATCAGATATAGGGGGAAACGTATTTAAAATGACGTTTTTGCGAATGTCTATTCCTCGAAGTCTATTAATCGAATGCTTACACCCAAGTTCCAATAAATAATTTACATAAAAATAGATTCAGTTGTGTCTGTAATTTGCATCATCCTGTAACCTTTAAACTCTATTTGATCCAGGAGGAATGGACATACCCACCATACTCTGCGTATATGGATGATAAAGGTGACATCTACGGCCGCGGCTCACAAGATGCTAAGGATGTTTCGTGCCAATATATGGAAGCTATAAGAAGGATGAAGAAAGAGAACGTGATATTGAAAAGAAATCTGCATATTACCTTGATGCCTGGTAGGTACAATTCCTATGCGGCATCACCATCGGCTAGCCGGTTTTACTTGGTGCCATAATAGCAGGATTACCAACCACGGGTAGGTAAATAAGTGTAGGTATGTCTAATACTGTGTTACCACATAGGTACCACCTGCTGCCTAAACGCTGGGCATGGTTTGACAAGACGTGATGTATGTATGTATGTATCAATGTCAAATGAAGTAGATAGAGTCTTCAACAACGCATCCATCTGGATGACTGGTCAAAGGATATATCGAGCTTGATGTCAAGGGCCTCTGACAGGCCGCCCGAGGGCCTCTGACATAGATTAACGTCTGCTATTAATTTTTCTTGTTGTACTCGAAGCCGGAGCCCCACCGCGCCTGATCATAATACTGTGTGCATACCGTACTGCAGACGCGTCGCAGCCGCACCGGCGAGGGCGCGGCACCGCTCCTATTTCGCATTAATGTCAACATTAAAAAAACGGGATATTTACCACTAGGTGCGCCTCGTGCTTTTACCCGCGTAAAAATGATGATGATGATGATGATAATGATAATAATCATGATGATATGATGATGAAAAGTAGCCTATGTGTTAATCCAGGATATAAGCTATCCTGGTACCAAATTTCATCCAAATCGGTTCAGCCGTTCGAGCGTGAAGGAGTAACAAACATAAATACAAATCACGCGGTTAGACGGCGGGCAACAAATCAAACTTTCGCCTCTACAATATTAGCGTGCCTCCCAGGCAGCGGTTCAGCGCAAATGCTCAGTGCAAAGCGCTCAGTGGCAATTTTTTAAACCGCTCGAATGGTTCGGTGCCACTGGGTGGCACATAATTTATAAGGCGTTGAGTAGTTACGTATTAAAAATCCTATAAAATCGATCGTTGCTCTTATCGATAAAAAAAACTCAATAGCGTGTCAACAGTTCAATCTAAACGCACATATCTACTAAAAATGTTATGTTGATAGGTAGATTAACTAAAATCACAAAATAAGTTTAAAAAAAAAACGGCATTTTTAAACAAAATTGAAATATTTTTAAAAATATATTATTAGATTGCTTTTGTGTGAAAACATTGTGTTTTTTTACCTTTTGTTGATACGTCTGTTATTTTTTTTTATAATTTTGTGTATCTATTTTTTTATATGGACGGCGGGAAATTTTCCTGTTATCGCATTAAAAATGCTGTAGTTTTTTTTTAAATTACAGCAAATAAAAGCAGCAGGAGTTAAATTGCTGTCCTTGGTCCGACAACACTTCAACGGGCACATCTTAGTTATCAATTTGTATCGACATAGCTCTCAGAGTTTGCAAGTTGAAGTGGCAATGGGCAGGCCATATAGTTCGCAGAACCAACAACCGCTGGGGAATAAAGGTTCTCGAATGGCGACCACGAACAAGCAAGCGAAGAACCCCCACACGATGGACCGCCGACATTGTAGCCATCGCAGGAAGTCGGTGGATGGAGGTGGCACAAGATCGCTCGTCATGGCGCTCTTTGGGAGTAGGCCTATGTTCAGCAGTGGACTTCTAAAGGCTGACATGATGATGATGATGATAAGTCAACCTAGTTAAGCCACGAGGAAACGCCCCATATTTTACAATACAATACAACAACGCTTTATTGCACACCAAGAAGAAAGTAATATATAGGATAAACTCATGAAATGAAAGGTACAATTAGGCGGCCTTATAGCAATCTCTTCCAGGCAACCTTTGGATGGAAAGGATTACTTAGATATTAAAGTCATCGGTCGGTGGTGCGTAATAAATAAATTATATTAGTAGTATAATAATAGTTAATAATAATAATAGCAATTGCAACATTAGACTATGAACTTGAATAATCTAAAATTTAAAATTTTGTAAGTTGCTTAAAAGACATTAGTTGCTACTGTTTAGTTATAAGAATTATATATTTTTGAAATTGACTTTTAAATACCTTCATTATGATAGGTACCTCACTCGAAAGGGTTTGGGTTTTTTTTCCGTTGGAAATGTTTCTTGACTTTTCATATATCCTATAGCACACACGTGTTCAAGACGAAGCCAATTGTACCACATTTATCAAAATTCATCAAGCTGTTAAGGCTGTAGGACGCGATTAAGAAACGTACAAACAAACAAACATACATACAACCCAAACACATAACCCTCCGTCTAGTCGGGTAAAAAATAAAAGACATACTTGGTTAATATCTTATGTTGACTTTGGTATTCGGTATTAGATAGGTACTTCGTAAATTTAAAAATCTTTGTTTACCGCATTGTTTTTGGAATACTCTCCGGAGCACGGAGCGATGGCAATGACAAGATGTGATGTGTCGGATTGATCCTGAGAATGACAGAAATGTCGTCACGGAAAATCGAATGTAGTGGATGCTACCCACCATATTATACTTACCCCGTTTAATATAAATAAATGTCGTGGATCTACCTAACATATTATACTTACCCCGTTTAATGCTTGACGCAGAAAGTGCACGCCAAATTTAAGTTTAGGCCACTTGCTCAAGGGCAACCAGGGGGTACGAACCTCGGTTTGGACAGTTGCCATTGATTACGGCGAGTATCGAACTAACGAATGTCGTGGACGCTACCCGCCTTATTATATACTTACCCCGTTTAAATAAATATCAAATGACAGCTCAATATAAGAGGATTCATTCGAAGAGTACGCATAACATACTGTTTACCTACGTTTTAAACGTGTTACTACAAAATAATGCGTTTTTTTCAGATGAGGAAACAGGCGGTTTTAGAGGGATGAAGGCTTTTGTGAAAACTGAGGCGTTCAAGGCTATGAACGTTGGTTTCGTAATCGACGAGGGGTTGCCTTCCCCTGACGGTTCGCTGATAGTCACATACCAGGACAGGCGCCCTTGGCGTAAGTAAATTTGAATTCTTACAACCTATGTAGTAGTGTACTTACACTAAAGCCTTTATCTAGATCAGCGGTCAGCAACAGGCGGACCGCGGTCCGTATGCGGACTGCGGAAGGTCGAAACTCGGACCGCTAAATATTGTCAAATAATTATAGGTACCTACATATTAATTAAAATAATATTTTCATATAACTAGCCCTATACATTTGAAAGCCGCGCAGAATCTAACTTCGTTATTATTCTAGTTACCTAATACCTATTTTACTAGGTGTACCTATGACTGATGTGATTTGATTAGTTGTGTGACCTACACACACACGCGCTGTGATTAGACTTGAAAAGATCTTCACTTCAAATCGAGATATCGGGAGATATTAGGATTTATATTAGATATTATTGCGTAGGTACTGCTGTGGGGATAAAACAGCATTAAGTAAGAACGAGATGGAATATGCGAAAAACGTAAGCGAGTGAGGAGGCAGTTATACAATGCTCTCTTCACCTTCAACATTGGGATTGCGCCTGAAAAATAGCAGTTTGCGCAGCGACTTGCATACAACTTCCGAGACACAAACTTCCGCTGCGACTATTGTAATTTACTTGCAAGAAGCAAATTCTTTGCAAATTTATAAAATTGCATCCACTAAAGAATTTTGGGGTAGGTAAACATGTTTCAGAAAAGTATGAAAATTGCAAAAAAACTAGCTATCAATTTGGCCACTATGATTGGCTCGACATATTTATGCGAATACTTATCTCAAAAATGTTTTTTTAAAAGTATTAATGTCGTTCGAGATTTAATGGACGCCCACCTTGAAGTCACACTTCGCATTTGCTGTTCCCCACGCCACATGAACCAAAATATAAAAAAAACTGTCTCAAGACCTTCGTCGGTGTAATTTATCGCATTAATTTTACGTACCTATTATGTTTTAAGTAATATGAAAGCAAAATAAAAAATAGTACCTATTTAATCATTATCGGTTTTTTTATGGACCTTGATAGTAAAAATCAATAGTATCCGGACCCCACAAAAAACTTATTGCCGACCCCTGATCTAGATGATGACGGAACTCAGTACGTTCGATAAGATGCTTTTATGAGATGCATAATTCTCATTATCAGCCTATATTCATTCACTGCAGGACGTATGACTCCTAGTGAACGCCACTAAGCCAGATCTTCGGATCTTCTCATCCAGTTCCTGTCAGCCGTATTTCGCAAGTCATCACTCAACATGGCCGGCCGGCGTTTACCACTACCTACCACTTACCACTTATCTAGTCGGTGATATAAATATCTTAAAAATCGAGTTATGTAAATCCAATGACACTAATGACAGGTGGCGATAAAAATATTTGAATTTTAGAATAAACTGGGAAATTAGGTTTTAATTAAGATGAAAGAGGATGACATCCTCACAAACTTATGAGCGTAGAATTGTATTATATGTATATTATGAACTAATCTCACCGTGAGTTTCGCGAATAAGATACGAATTTAGGAAAATACTTAATAATATTTTCATTTTTAGAATTACTTGTCAAAGTAAATGGCGAGGGTGGACATGGGTCTGGTATGCCGGAAAATACCGCTATGAATAAGGTAAGACACACTTTAATTTGTCTTTTAAATTAAAGAGCGATGTGGTCGAGCGGTAAGTACGGTAAACTGTCCGGTGTGCTGGCCCCCACCTATGTCCGGCCACGCGACATCATTTTAAAATAAATTAAGTATTATAGATTATAAAAGCTACGTTTATAACCCATATAAGAAGCTACGTTTATAACGATTATAATTCTAAAACCAATCCGTTCAAAAACTATTAAGAATTGCCTACAACCTATACGCCTAATACTATAGTGACAACCTATACTATAGTGACTTCTGCTAAGTAATCAGTGTACTTGGTTTGCATTTAAAATCGGAGATGAGTGTTTGGATTCAATCCACACCAATATATAATTTCATAATATTTTTAATACCATATTTTTTATTGACACAAAGAAATATACAGTGTAACCTATGAAGCTTCTGGTCCCTGAACTAGTTAAAAACTGTGTTTCAAGGAACCAGATTCTTCTCCCATATCAATGTGCAGACGTAATGTCAATCAAAATATTGAACAGATAAATTAAAAGAACTAAAATCAAAAAGATATAAACTAAAAACGTATAATTTTGAAATAATTATTCTTATAACACGGTTGCGAGTAGATATGCAAGCTGTTAATATTAATGTGTGCATATTTGTGTGTGTGTGTGTGTGTGTGTGTGTGTGAGTGAGAGTGAGTGTGTGTGTGAGTGAGTGTGTGGGTGAGTGTGTGTGTGTGTATGTGAGAGAGAGGGTGTGTGTGTGTGTGTGTGTGTGTGTGTATCTAACAGCTAATTTTCCCTAAGCTATCCAACAGTGAAAACTGCATCGCAATCGGTTCAGTAGTTTTTACGTGATGCCCGAACAAACATACAGATAAACAGACAAACAGACGCGAATTTAAAAAATGATTTATTCTTGTTGAGTAGGTTATTTAAAGTGCACTAGACAATATTTTTTATATTATCTTCTTCGTACAGATTTTTTCTTTGTTATTACTTTATTATAAGTATATATACAAGTAAATATAGATAGAAGATAGATTATAAAATCGTAATAAACATGATGAATAAGAGAATTATATATTTGTGCAATTTGTGCGTCTACTGATGGCCGGTTCCTATATCTAAAAACGAACCGTTTTCGCTTCGTTTTTTGACTTTTGACATAAATGCCATACAAATAACGTCAAAAAGTAACGAGACGTTGGAAAAATGACTCGTTTCATATTTATAGGGGGGTAAGACAATATATCGTGCGAATATGCAGCAGGCGAAACTAAATAGGTTACATAAAAAAATTGGTTTGCAGCCTTTCGAGCCTTTCCCACTTCGTACTTCGGAGGATCTCAAAGCACCGCGGAATGAGAAGAGGTGGACGCTGGGTCCATTGTACCTTATATCCTATTTTTTAAAGCTTTTATTTTACTTCACTTGTATGTATCTAACTATCTATGTATTTCGGTCTGTCCAGGAATCTTGCAAATTTCGAGCACTTCCCACCCGATTAGCTTTACAGCTGAAACTTTCAGGGTAGCTCACGAATCGAATATAACGCAATTGAAAAAAAAATTTACGATTCAATTAAAAAAAACCTCCTAAAAGCTTATTTTTATTATTATTCTTTGTTGAGTTTTACAGAAATATGTAAAACCATAACGTAACAAATTTATAACATCTGCCAAAATTGAATCCAATTTAACACTTGGGTATAATTTGATTTCATACAGGTAATTAAATAATTGATTTATCGTACTTTAATATCGTGTTTGTTATTTCAGGCGAGGAGATTCATGAATGTGGTTAATGACTACAGAGACCGCATGAAAGCCGCCATGAGAAAGTTGGACGTCCGCGACTTTGGAGCGTATACGAGCCTTAACATTAATGTTGTGGCTGTAAGTGTGCACTATGCACTCTAGTAAATATAATCTTGACGGTCTGAATGCGTGTGTGTCTGTGTGAGGGTGTGTGTGAGGTTGTGTGTGTGTGCGTGTGAGTATATAACCTAATTTGTTTATCTTACCATCAGTGTTATGAACAGATTGCTGTGAAAAAAATTAGAGAGGCCTAACCAATAAAGGATGCTATTAATTGCGAGAAAAACTATAATATCCACAGAAAACATGTTTATTTTCTTAAGTTTTCTACTTACACTTTACCACAGAATAAATAATAGTACGACTTACACTACAATGCCACAAAGTTTTCCAATTTCTCGGCGAATAAGTAAGTAGGGTCAGGTGGGGTAATTATGAGACGAAATATACAACTTTTGAGTTTTGAAGTTGTTAAAAATAATCAAAAATATCTTAGAACCTACAATATTCTGCACTACTAAACTATGCATATTGCATTACTATCAATGTGCTCATAAATATCTAAAATAGTATTTTTTTAACACACAATATGTGTCTAATTTTTTCCGCCCAATGGGGTAAATATGAAACATCTTAGGTTAATTATAAGACGGCCAATAACTTCTTTAGCTTAGAATGTTTTCTAAGTACCGGGTAATTGTAAGACAAAGCGGGGAAAATGATACGAAACTTTTTTGGAAGATTAAAATTCTTTTATTTCTTTGAATTTATTTTTGAAAACTTAAATCAAAGTGTCCGTGTCGTTCGCTATCCAACAATACAGTAAAATTGCCACACATCCGCGCAAGTAATCTTCAACTGCAGACGCAGGGTGACAGGCAGGCGTGCGCAGCGCCATCTCACGAGCGACCACTGCCAAAGTTCACTGACTCCGATGCAAATTTTTCGCGTCCAAATTTTCAACCGGGAGCAAATTGTAACAAAAACAGTTCAAAACAATGAGATAGTAAAGCATAAATTTGTGACGTTATTCATTAACTAATAAGGGTTGTTTTGAACTGAAATAAGATTAACAATCAAAGATTTACTAGGGTTTTTTACATCTGTCTTATTTTTACCCAAAATATTTATTGTCTCATAATTACCCCACCTGACCCTACCTACTTGGAGGCGCTACATTATTATGCTGTTTTTACAGTATAATATTTTTCCAATTACGCTGTTATTCATGTTTTCCAGGAGTGGGCTGTGGGAACGTAATACCATTGGTGAACTGGCATTACTTTGTCCGCTTGTGATGATAATGTTATTGTTTGTTCCTTTATTTCAGGGTGGGTACAAACCTAACGTCATACCAACATCGTTCGAACTGGTGCTTGACATGAGACTGTCCACTGAAAGTAACGTTACTGAAGTTGAACAAATGGTAAGATGAATGATATTGATGTCTTGTAAATTTCTTGTTAAAAAGTAAGTACCTAATATTACTAATCATTCGCTTAGTTTACAACTTAAGGTTCTTAAGACCGCTCATTGTAAAACTCAATGTTAGATTTTGAGTTTAAAGTTTTCTTTGATAGGTGATGTTTTAATAGTAAATTATGCAATTATTAAGGGAATAAAGCAGTGTCTTACGTCATGGGGGCGGCATATTGGACCCTGAGCGTAACGACTCAGAGTTAACTCCCGAGCGTATCGTGGGTGTTTAAAGTTAATTCCCAAGCGAAGCGAGCAACAGGCTTTAGCCCTGAGGTGAATACACTACTTTTTATACCTTCTGCGAGACAATAAAAACAATAAATGCACCATAGACTGCTTGGTGTTCGAGTTAAATAAACTAAAAAGACGGATTTGGATCCAGCCTTGACTTCTTTTGTTGTTCTCCATTAATTAAAATTGTTATTCTTTTTCGTATTTATATTTAGATTTTTCAGGTTAGTAAATGATTAATAATCCCTAAAGCATCTGATTTAAGCTCAGGAGTCAAATCACTATCGCTCGACGACATTTTTGTGTAAACTTGAAAATGATAAAATACGGAACTGATAACCGGTCCCGTGTGGTGGTTAAAAAAAAGGGCGCGAAACGTGTGTCGGCCGCCGGAAGCCCATCTGGGCCTGGCGACCCTTGTGTAAACAAACCGTTTGTATGGTCACTTGAGAACACTCTCATATAAACAAATGACTATGTTCTGAGGAGAGATGAATAAAAAACACGTAACAGAATTTATTTTAGTCAATCCTGAAATAAAACATTTATAAAAAAGCGCAGGAAGTTGAAAAAAAGTCGAAATGTATGGATTTGATATTTTCAATATTTCTTATTTTAAATCTTCAGCGATGACCTATAGTTTTTTATCTGTATTAATGTACCTTTCCAACAGATAAAAAAATAAAACGAAACGGCCAAAGTTTTTTTAAAAATAATCGATTAAAATCGATATAAATTCGAGCAAAAATAACACGTGATGTTTAAAAATTATTTATGGAAAATCTAGAGCATAGAGGTGAAATATAAAGACATCATTATATTGCTACATGTTGTTACTAGTACCCTAGAATAAATAAAGGGCCCTACATTCGAGAACATTTGAATAAATCAAAAAAAAAAGCCTGGCAGCTATTGTTACCAGACGGCAATCGGGCTGTAAAATATTGGCAACAATCGGGGCTTCATTCATATGAATGTTTTAATCGATAGAGGTTGAAACAACGATAAATTTAATATATAACACTTGTAATCACATAAACTTACGGCATATTTGCAGAATTTGCAAAATATTTCAAAGTAAACATTTTTTTATCCCGAGAGAGCACGTTACATAAAAAAAATGAATGACTCTGTTTGTTGGACTTTGTCATTTAATTGGATTGCTACACGATTAAACTAGCACTATATACCAAATAAAGAGTCTTTACACCACCCAAATTTGAAATAAATCGAAAAGATTGCAAATTTTTCAAAAAAGCGTCTCTAGAAGCATGCCACACGTTAGGATGTCCAAACTCGCAACTGGAGAAGCGCACAACACGTTACCGGAAATAACAGCAAACACTGTTTCTTGTTTCACATTTACTTTCAAACGCACCTTTTATCTTTTTTTTTGTGGTCTGCTTGCCTATGGTGGCCAGTTAAACTTTCGAATGAACTCTCTTTATAATGCCCGTATCTATGCTAAGAGCTGCGCTAAGAGTTATACGAATTGTAACGTTCCAAATTCAAATCACATTATGAATTTCTCTCGCATTAGTTTTCAAAATCAAATCACATTATATCCATCGGTAGTTTCTTAGAACATTATCTCCCTTGGGATATAATGACTTGCTTTACGTTGAGGTTGCGTAATATGTAATTGGACATTGGCGAGCAAGTGGTATGAAAAAGAGTTTACGTATCTATCTACTTTAGATTTATCGAACGAATTATAAGTAGGTACTTACATATAGGAAAGATGATATATTTGTTAATATCCTAAAAATCCTTTCTAAGTGGGCACCTAGAACTCAAGAGGAACACTTGTGTCAAATTTCAATTATGGATCTTTTAGTTATGGAGATGTTGTGATTTCGTATTTGCCTTTTATAGATATGGATTAATTTAATTAGTTTAGGGTGACGTACGTTTCAGTTATAGACATCAGTTGTCCCTATAAGTTAGTTAGACATCAGTTTTCCCTCTAAGTTAGTTTAGTTAGTAGTTTACCTAGTATTGCCAGAGTGACCAAAAACTTCAAGTCTTGCAGACCGCCGGCGTGTCCAGACCTCAAATAAATAAACGTTCATGAATTTTAATAAGGTTTATTTCCACAGGTACACTCGTGGATAGCTGAAACTGGCCAGGGCACTGAACTGACGTACATTCGTCGTGACGACGTCTCTGAGAAGACGACTCTGGATGACTCCAATCATTACTGGGTTGCAATGAGAGATGCGATCAATGAAATGTAAGATTTAACTTTTTAATATATTCAAGTCCGATAACGATTAATTCAGCAGACATAAAAAAAAAGTCCTATCATCCAAACCTTACTTTATAAGAACTTCAAAGGAAAGGAATGCCCTGCCCTCGTCAGTGTTTCCGGTAAAATATAACACAGGTGTGTTCAAGTTAAGAGTGAATCTACTAGGCAAACGTGCTACACCTTCGACCACATCATCGCTTTCCATCAGGTGAGATCGTGGTCAGATGTTTGCCCAGTCCGTAAAAAAAATAAAAACAATAATAAAACACAAATCGGATCGAAAGCAGACTTTGTAGATAGATTCAGCTTTGCTATATCAATCTATGTTGATGCATCATAAACAAAGTTAGAGCTGATTTGTGTAGAACAGAAAACCTTGCTAACTTTCGATCAGAATTCTGTGATCGAAGTTGCTAACTATAAAAAAAAAACACATTCGACTTGTGCTCTTTGAATGACAACGAAACTACGTTTGTTGAAATGGGACTTCACCGTTGGCAATTGGCATACACAATAATACCTTCATAGTTACTATGGCTGATTGTCTAAGCTCTAGTATTTATTTATGTGCGGATTCCATCGCTCCGTGCTTCGTAGGGCACGGCTGTTATTGATTGATGACAGTTGTTAAACCATGTCAGATTCCCTCGGGCGGCTTGACAAACCCTGACACCAGAGGCCAGCATTATACCTACCTTACACGACAAGCAATCAACTATGGCTGAGAGTGAGCTAAACACAAAAATTTGTTTGATCCAATTTTGAAATCATGGGAAACTAGATTTCAGTCATGTTCATCAAATCTGTAGATTTTATTAGATTTTTATGTGTTTTAGTATTTACTCATTTATTTATTATTTTTGTTCTAATAAACTTTATTATTTTTAAATAATGCAATTGTGTACATTCGGCAGATGGTTAAAACAGCTACTGTGTGTTTTTATTATACTTTGTATTTTGTAATTAAATTAGTTACGTTGTTAATAATAATGATTACTGCATTAATATGCAGTAATATTACTACTATTATTATTATTATTTACTTTCTTTTATAATTAAAAGAAAGTCACCGAACGCGTCTGTCTGTCTGTCTTCTGTCTGTCCACAAATATCACAGAAAATACTGAACCTCATTTTGCTATAATTTTCACCTAGGCGTAGGTTAATTCATCATCACTATCACTACATATTATAAAAAAGGTCACCGAACGCTTCTGTCTATCCGCCTGTCCACAAATATCTCCTAAAATGTGGGGTGGGTGTGTGTCTGTGTGTGAGGGTGTATATGTGTGGGTGGGTGGGTGTGTGTGCGTGTGTGTCATTAATATCAGAACCGTCCCAGTTGAAACATTGACACGAAAGAAGAATAAAACGTAATAATTACCTTTATTTAATAAATTGATATGCATAATATTTTGTTAATATTTATGTTGGCATTGGTTCACCTTTGTTTACCTATTGTTTTAATAAATAAATAAATAAATATTTCGTTTATATTTAGTTTGCTTCTATTTTATGAAAGTTGAAAAAATGGTCAAGGATGGGGTAAAATGATATAAGTAGGTACTGAGGTCAGTTAATGTTCATTCGATCGATAACATTGCCCTTTTTTTGTGGCATAGGCCTAAAATACATTTATTTATACTTTTCAGGGATTTAGCAATAAACCCGGTAGTATGCCCTGGTACCACAGACACTTTGGTCCTAAGGAATATGGGAATCCCTTGCGTAGGATTCGCACCTAAAACATTCACCATTTTAAGAGCACATGGGGTGGACGAATATCTGAACGCTGAATTATTTCGAAAAGGAATAGACATCATGTACGCAGTATTGAGGAACCTGGGAAACCTTCCGTATTTTAAAAAGGAATAGCTATGTACCTAAGAAAAGTGTTTGATAATAGTTAAATGTAATTTAGGTACCTAATTTATTATTAAATAGTAATTAAATTATTGGTGGCTTGATGTTTTTTTATCCTTGTCCTTAAAACACATTCTGGAAAACTTCAAAGTAAGCAGGTCAAAGACTCGACGAAATCCAAGGAAAAGTTATGCATTTTCTTTTTATGTTACCTTAGATCCTTTATACCATCTTCCTTGTTGCCTTAAACATCAGAGCGTCTACAAGGGTATTATTATATATATTCCTATTTACTCAATAGGTATATCTTTTAGATTATGCATGCTTGATCTTCGGCCATTATGGTACTCAAACGTATCTCTACATTATAATGATCTAGCGACCCGCCTCGGCTTCGCACGGGTATATAAGGGTATCTTTAAAAAAATATTTGTACAAAACGTTACATTGACAATCTGCGAACAGCCCGCACTCGTGTCTTTTCAATATTATATTACACCACAGAATAAAGTAATAGTAACTGCCAAGAATGGGTCAGGCAGAACTAATTATTATAGAGGGCCGCTCATTAAAATATAGTGATAACTTTCAAACGACTCGTCAAGAAAGTATTGTGTAAAAGGCTAAACTAATCAACTTAAAATGAAATGGATTATTGTTATATTTAATTTGGTTATTAATTATAACAATAATAATAGGTAATTAATTAATTAATTATATTTTTTTGGATTAGCAGATTAGCACAGATAGCTCTAGAAATGGAGGCAATATAATATGTTTTTTTATTATTGAAAAACGTTTATATTGATCTTTCTATAACATAATGGTGTCTGGGACATTTTAGTAGCACTTTAAAGAAAGAGAAATTTTTCATATGTTATTTTCATATACCACTAATAGTACAAGCAGCGTAGGTAAAAAAAACACAACCGGCAATATTTTTCAACTTTGTTGAAATTTACACAAAATACTTATCAACTATACTTTAAAACCTCCTGAATCAACCTACGCATAGGTGAAATTTGAACAAAATCGGTTTTTATGTTTTCTGAGATATTTGTAGACAGACAGACGCGTTCGGTGACTTTCTTATATTATAATGTTGACGATTGACAGTGATGATAGTTTTTTTTTTTTTTTTATTACGGACTAGGCAATCGTTTGACCACGATCTCACCTGATGGAAAGCGATGATGTGGTCGAAGGTGTAGTATATTGATAGTGATAGTGAAGTGATAGTGATAGTGATGTAGCGATGTAGATTAATAATTCAAGGTTAATTTCTATTAATAGTTTATAAATGAGGCTCATAATTAGTGGTTGTTTTTATCACAAAATAAATAATAGTACTGTTATACTAATATAAATTTTTGGTTCAGATACATATATAAATTAGGAAATATTATTAATTTCTATGATAATTGAATTTATCATTTTTCACTCATTTTTTGTCTCTTTTTTTTAACTCTTGGTTTAACTGACTGAAACACGACAATAACGCGAGTGACGTCACAACGTGCGTTGAGTAGGTAGATTGTATGTCTGTGTTTGAGTAACGTCTATTATATATTCTGTGGTAACGTCGTGTTATTTTTCAAGGTTGCCATTGATATGAGAGCACACAGTTCTAAACCAACCCAACATAACTTAGTGCTTGGGCGTTTGTTTTCACACGTGGGTTGGATTTCGGAACTCAATATCACATCAGTATAGGTAAGTACTGTACGAGTACTTCTCGTCAAATCACGTGTTGAGGAGTAGGCCTCAGTAGTGGTTCCATGGTATGCGAACATTAGGGTAGTAGGATAGTATTCCATAATTAGTATGAATTAAGCGACGTTGTGATTGTACCTATGTGTCTGTTATCGTATCAATAAAAACAAACAAATCAAACTAATCAAATAATAATAATATTTTTCTGGTTATAGGAACTTGGAAGTCGTCCCTGTGGTGTTGCCGGCAACCTCAGACAGTCTTGTCTTGCGGAACCTTGGTTTACCGTCGGTGGGGTTCTCGCCCAAACTCCGCACCACGGCTTTGATACACTCCAAGAACGAATATCTCAATGCAGACACATTTTTGAATGGGATAGACATATACTGTGGATTATTGCAGTCGTTGGCCAATTTACCGCCTTGGAAATCGTGATTGATTTGTGAATGACAGATATAACGAGTCATGTTGGATTGCGTTGAGCTGTGATTTATAACTAGTAATAAGTATCCACTACTTCACTGTACAAAGTCAATAAAGGAATGAAGCAACACTGGGACAAACATATGATCTATACTATAATAAAACTGTAACTGGGCTAAATCTGTACATTCAATATTTTTTGAAAATTTTGAAGCGGGGATTGTAGTGAGGATTGTAGCTCCCAAACGAATGGACTTATTTTGATGCATTTTTTTATGTTTGAAAACTGATGTGATCGAGATGTTTCATCATGGTTCTTAGCTATATAGGAGGGGGGGGAGGAGTTGAAAAAGGGTGAAAATAGTATCTTTCAAACGAATGGATATCAATTTAACTGCGGGTTTTTATGTTTCAAAGTTGAGGTAAACAAGATTGTTCTTAGCTATAATGGGGGGGGGGGGGGGGGGCCGAGGGCGGGTGCTCGCTACGCTTCACTCCCGCCTTCGTCTTCTAACCTATCACGACCATGTCGGATCGCCACTGCATGTTGTTAACACAGGTACCTAGGTAGGTACCTATATTGGTACTTTTGGTACTGGAATAACTCATAGGATCCATATATCCCAGAAAAACTACCACGCGAGCAACGCGTAACTAATAAAAAAAAAAATAGGTTACTTGCTACCTATTATGTGCATTTTCCACACATTAATTCAAGATTAAAGCATATAAGTTCTATTTATACTAAAGAGTTGCTTAAACTTAAATTCGAAACTCATGACACTAATTTCAAAGGCCAATTTCGAAACTGAAAATCTATGAAACTGCATGCCCTAGTGTGGATAGAGTTAACAAAATGAAAAAACAAACTGGAACTAGTGGTCCGTGATGAAGATTTTTAAGCAAATTCAGGAGTAAAATACATCTGTATAAACAGGGGTACTAGAGGTGCATAATTGTCCCGCTAGTACACCTGGCGGTACTTCTCGGGGGTACTAAGTTGGTCCTGGATCAAATAAAAGCTTTAAAAAAATATGAAATTTGATGTTTCGGTGTTTAAAATTGTATGTAGAATGAAAAGTGTCTATTGATTTATTTTCTTTAAAGTTTATGTCAATTATGACTATAAATAATTTATTTTCTATAAGTTTTTGTTTATTTTATGTCAATATCATATTTTTTCATTTCCAATGTGCCGTGTTGGTCACATATTCGATATGTTTTAACTTTGTCTTTCTATATCTATATAAAAAAAAAACATTTCTTTAATTGATGAAGACTTTCATTTGTTTGTTACTTTAGTATAAAGTTGGACCCATCTTCTTCTTCTATATATCTATCTACATAAAAATCAATTGCAGTGCATTTGTCTTGAAAAAACTCGCAAATGTCTCGAACGATTTGAATTATTATTTATTTTGGTTGAGTTTTTAATTGCACGAATATAGTTTAAAAAAAAAACACTAAAAGTAAGCAAAATTATTAGAACATATAAAAGTAATTTATAAAAGTGAAACGTTGTCTGCTTAGTAAATAATAAAATATAAATATATTCGGGATAATTCACACGAATTACTTAGCCCCAAACTTGTACTATTATTTATTCTGTGCCCAAACTAGGTTACCCTGTACTATGGGTGGGCAACGGATAAACATACAAAGATACGAATATTAAATACATGCATGAGTCTGAAACAAATATTTCTGCTCATCACACAAATGATTTCACATAATGGGATTCGAACCCGCAATTGTTGGTTGACTTCGTAGTTAGGGTCACTAACCATTCGGCCAACCAGCCGTCTGTTTGTTTGTTTGTTATATGGTTTGCTGGGGCGCTTTCTCGCGATAACGGTTGTGCCGAATGTGATGAAATTTTGTATGTAGGTAGATGCTGTATCCATAGAGACTTTTTATCCCGGAAAATATGGACATAGGATACTTTTTGACGACCGGTTGGTCTATTGGCTAGGGTCTCTAACCCTAGGTACGAAATCGATCGGTTGCGGGTTCGAATCCTGCAAGGTGCAATCATTTGTGTGATGAGCAGAAATGTTTGTTTCCGAGTCATGGATGTAATATTCGTATCTATGTATGTTTATCCGTTATCTAGTGCCCTACTATGGGCACTAGTTTGGGGCTAGGTAATTGGTGTGGAATTGTCCCGAATTTATTTATTTTTTATTCCGGAAAATTGTACACGTGGGCTACGCTGCGGGGCGCAGCTAGTTCCTTATAGAAATGCTGATTTCATATTGATTTCACTTTTGTTCCAATATTATTAAAAAAATACTTATTATTTAGTAAGTATTTTTTGTATCCCAACTATTTGAAAAACAGTGATTGTTTCCTCAAAAAGTGGGAGCAAAGTAGGTCTTTTCTGTTCAAGACTTTCAGAAAGGGCAGTAATGACTTTTGAATTTGGAACGTGAATTTTACTAAGACATTTCTTACGTACAATGGAATTTTGAATCGAGTAGGAAAATGCAAAAGAAGCGAAGTCTTTTTCGGAAACGTGAACCTATTTTAAAGAATTATCCAAAACCTTCACATGTTGGCAGCCAGTACCAATAATTATATTAAAATCGAGATCTACACAAAATTTGAACACAATATCTGAAGACTTGTCTGAATATTATGGTCTGAAGGACGTAAATCAAAGAAATACAAAGTGAAAATATTTTTTTAGTTAAGAACTCATGAGTAATTTTTATTAGTTAATTTTAAGTTGTTTATTTTTAGTGTATTTAATACCCTTTTAAATAAATAATATAAGTTGTAAAATAAAAGCGCCATTTATTTATTTTTGTCATAAGGGGGATGATAAGTAGAGTGTATCACTTGGACGCAAAATTATTTTTCCTCGAGCGACGTATATTGAATCCTTCGCAACATTTAGGATTTTACTTAAGAAACCCTCGCTACGCTCGGGATTCTACTCTGGAATCCTTCATTCCGCTCTGGATTCAAAATAGCGCTCTCGCCGTCAAAATATTATTGTGCTCCCTCGTCATACAATCTACTATTAAATAATTATTTTATGATCCGTTCTTAAATAGACAAATAAGTAGGGCAGGGCAAGTGTTTACCACGAAAAGAGACTGTCTTATCACGGTTTGAGTTATAATTAGTTTAAGTCGCATTTGGATTTAAACTTCTCAAATATTTTTTTACGCTTCAGTAAATTTCGGGTCATGTCTTTTACATTTACTTGTAAATTGTTTTCACGACTTTAAGTTCAATTAGTCCTTCTTACTGCTTTCCTCGTCAAAACTAAAGAAGGTCGGCCAGTTTCATACAAGCTGTGACCTGGGGTATATCACCGAGCTTATTACTTATTCGTAGCCGAGCTACGAATAAATAATTTATTCGTAGTCACCGAGTGATTAAATATCAGCGAAATGATAAAAAGTCACCGATTTCCAAAAAGTCGTATTTTTGAATTTCACTGGGTGATAAAAATATCATACGTATGATTTCGTTTACGAGTGCCTCTCGTTTTGAAATCGCCCGGGGATATTTTTGAAATTTCGTTCATAGTTTCTTATATTCATCTACTTTACGTATGTTGTTTTTCCTAGGAGTAGGAGGTAACGAATTCATACGATTGTCTATTAGTAAAGATGAACAGTTTATATGTTGGTAGACAGGGATTTCGAAATCACCGGTGATCTTTTTCTCACCGGTGATTTCGAAATCACACTCAAAAATCGCACCCCTGACCGTAGTGTTGCCTCCATATTATATGATCTATAGTTTATTTGATTGTTCATATTAAAACATAACATATTAAATAGTTTTTTTTTGAAGTTTTTTGGTAAATTCATTTTTTTGTTTGGAGCTACAGTTTAATACAAAATCGGCGCCATTATTAAAAAAATATTTCATAACAGTGCCCCGACCACAGGACTTGGTTTCAATCAGTTTGTCACATTTTTCATAGCAATTTCGACTCTATCGCAACGCACTAATGGATTTGGCGGATTGAAACCGATATGATCAATATTGCGTAATAGCACTGCAGTTTATACTGTGGCTTGTACTATTATTTATTCTGTGACTGGGCATAGAATAGACACACCTACGTCTCATCGACAGTAAGAAATGTCTTACTCTATGATTTCATAGATTGTTACTTTACGTGACATTTGTCAAAGCCCACCTAATGACAAAGAACCATGAATCTGTAATACTTTGTAAACTGGATCGCGTATTTCCAATATATCATTCATACAAACTTATACTCTAGGCATTCAAAATAAAGTACATTTTTCTTTTTCTCATGTCAAAGTAGAAAATCAAGCGGGGTGAGATAGTGCAAAAGTAGTAGTTCGTCCTTGTCTAGCATGTTGCCGTAGCTTAGTGAAATTCTTATTGGTAGTATTTGGGAGAAATCTTACATTTGAAAACATTTAATTTTGCTGAAGTAGTTTGTATATTTTACTTTGAAAATACACTAATATCTTTAATCAATTTTAATTTTACATGGTTTTAGTTTTTAACTAGAAAATTGCAAATAAAATACATAATAATACATACCAAATTAAAAACATATAGGTAGTATGTCGTTGTCTTTAAGTGGACACACTGTTGAGTAAACAATAAAATTATTATGGCTACTTGGTGACCGGTGTACTTTTCGTGTTTCGAGCTTAATCTATCGGTAAAATTATATAAAATTGTGTATTTTTGCTGCGTAAATACTTGCAAAAAGGAATGGTATCGTGGTTGTGGCATATTTTTCCACAGGTGAGCTATTTTACTAGTTTTTAAAATAGCAATGGAGTAGGTTGTCCAGTATGTCTGGCGTTGTAAGTCTGTGTCGATTGTACTTGCTTAGATATGTTCAAACCAACGCATGTGGTCGATGGAGGATATAAACGTAATATGTTAGCCATAAAAATTACCACTTAATTATAATAAAAAAAAAACATTGTGTGTTTTTTTATTTCCATTCAAATCCACACTGACTGAACATATATTTATGAAAAACTTATCATAATCCCCATTAGGTATTTACCTATATTTTGACATTTGACTTTTGACATTAGACGTTTGACTTTTGACATTTGACTTTAAAGTTTGACATTTGACTTTTTTTTTCTTCCCCCTCCTCGGAGGTGTTGGCTTAACACTTCATGTGTATCTGCCATTATGTTTCTGTATTGCTTCTTCTCCATGTTTTTCATGTTTCCTATTCATTCTTCGAAGTTTTTTCGTTTACAATGAATGGGTTCTATGTTTTTTATTACACTTATTTACATATTTATTTAAAAACGGGGAAACCATTGAGAAAGGAAAATATGGGGGAGATAGAGTCGGACAATCGGAAAGGAATTATTGTGAATCAGGCAAGTAAATAGGTGGTACAAGGTTACTATGGTATTAAGAAATAGAAAACATAAGGTCATAATACATAATATATACACACAGAGAATATTTCCAATTTTACTCATTATTATAATTTTATATTGTTAGAAATACTATATTCTGATATTGCCATATATACATCAGGATCTGCATTTTGTAAAATGCAATTTAAATTGGTAGGAAAATGGATCTTAAGGGTAGCCAAGGTCTTAATCAATGTGGATTGATCATATTGAGGACAAGTAAAAATAATATGATTAATATCCCCCACGTCCTCGCCGCATGCACAGGAAGGGGAATCAACGATTCGAAGCCTAGCGAGATGCGCTGGGCTGCAAACATGGCCTAAATGCATTCTTATTAATGTGGAAGTTGCTTTCTTGCTTAATTTTATACTTGAAAACCACGGCTTTGTTACTATATTTGACTGAATTTTGAAATAGTGCTTGTCCTTTAGTTGGACACTGCTACTCCAGATTTGCTCCAGGTTTGTAAAAAGATCTTTGCGTCCTCGAGCGTAGTTAGTGAACGCACCGCTGATGGGATAGACTGCATCAATATCTTCGTTTTGGATGACAGCTGTCAAATTTAAAAGGGCTTTTACTCAGAAACTATTGATCGTTGACTAGTAGTTTCTTTACAAAAGTGATAGATCTCACCGATATCTTCGTTTTCAATGACAGCTGTCAATCTTAAAAGGGCTATAAGTCTGACTAACTGTTGATCCTAGACTAGTAGTTTCTTTACAGAAGTGCTATATCTCATCGATATCTTCGTTTTGGATGACAGCTGTCAAACTTGAAAGAGCTATAACTCTGAAACTATTGATGCTAGACTAGTAGTTTATTTACAGAAGTGATAGATCTCATCGATATCTTCGTTTTAGATGACAGCTCAATAGTTTCAGAATTATAGCTTTTTTAGGTTTGACCTAAAAAGCTATAATTCTGAAACTATTGATCCTAGACTAGTAGTTTCTTTACAGACGTGATAGATCTCATCAATATCTTCGTTTTTGATGACAGCTGTCAAACTTAAAAGGCCTATAACTCTGAAACTATTGATCCTAGACTAGTAGTTTCTATACAGAAGTGATAGATCTCATCGATATCTTCATTTTGGATGATAACTGTCAAACTTAAAAGGGCAATAATTCTGAAAATATTGATCCATAAAAGATAGATATCATCGAGATCTTCATTTCGTTTGATCGCTGTCAACAATTTTTCTCTGCAATAATACCAGAAGACCAGAAATACGGAAGAGGTAAAACGTAAGTCTGTAAGAGGATAGAATTTGTGGGCGTGGATAGGGAGAGGTGGGTTGGGTAGGGGTAGTTGGGGATTGATGGAGATGTGTAAGGATAGGTGGGGAAATGCGGTATAACTCACGGTGTGTACCTGGCATAGACATTTCACGACAAATAAACGGCCGTGCGCCCCGACACAGCCCCACCAGTATTTTTTAAGTGAATGAATGACTGAACATAACTGATTGTACTTACTTATGTTTCTAGGATTCCTAAGGATGAAAATATAGCTGAGACGTGGAAGAATACCTGGGAAAGTCACGAAATCATCAGTAGTATGTAGTCTACATTTAAAAAATGAAGACTATATTAATCAGTCAAGAAAAACATTGAAATTTGCTGTCTAGTTTCGGAATAAAAGGCTTTATTATTAACTATCTCAGGAAGTATTTAAGTAGGTATGCCACACGATGCTATCTTTGTTGCACAGAAATGTTTCTATAACATCCATTGGTAGCGATTTGTTATCCCCTAAATTAAACTTAATTTCTTCAAATGTAATTTAAACCTTGTTAGCTTCGTAACAAGGTATTTTTTCCCCGGGCATCTAAGCCTCACTTACTAAACAATCACTAAAGCCTGTCAGCGTAAAATCAACTTTGTTTCCACGCGGCGAGAGTCCCGATTTGTCCAAACGCTGACTCAGAACGTGTCCAAATTTATCCAAACGCTGTTAGACAGCGTGTTAAAAACCTGTTTTAATTACGTTATTTTAAGCGGTGCAGCTCAAATTGACGTAAGTTTAGAACAGATGCCAGGGGCAAAAAGACCTTGTTACAAACCCGACAAGGTTTAAATTACATTTGAAGAAATGTAGTCTAGTTTAGTTTAAAGAGTAAAATGACCAAATTGCTGTCATTATTTCATTTTGTTAATATAATAGGTCATTGTAACAATTGTGGTGATGTGAGCACTTCTAAGGTACGCTAAAATAGCATTAAGTAGTTATTAGTAAAGTCAGTCATCATGTAGACGCCTAGCAATAAAGACGCGTCCTGAACACCCTCTTTCATTCATCACTGCAAGCACCAACTAACCACATTACATGGCGACCCTGCCACTTCGACCCTGCTTATTCGTTCCTGCCTAAAAATAAATAAATAAATAATGAAGAATAAACATACACATAAAAAATTTAAAGAACTAATGAATGATGAAGGAAGAAAACTAAATAATATGATGAAAGAATAAAAAAAAAAAAAAAAAAAAAAAATATATATATATAAATATTTTATTGAAGAATTAATAAGGAACAAAGAAAATTAATTTTATGAAACAAGCTATGTATTTAGAAGAAGAGTAATAATATAGTTGAAATTTAATTACATCGGAAGGTGATATAGGAGACAAGATGATCTTCGGCCTCATGGAGCACGAGATCAAGGATTGGTGACCAGGGTATAGCCCGGCCCAAACGCAAGAAGATTTGGACAACAGCATCGAGCACCATCATCAAGTACCAGCATCTGGACTCCTGCCCTGCTGACGTCAGGAAACACATCTGCGTTGTTCCACGTCGAATTTATTTTAGTAGAGTATTATTTTTGTGAGTATTTAATAAGATGAAAGATAAAACTATATGTACACTTTCGATAAGCATTTTTTTTATTATTGAAGTTAGCAATGCGAGATAGATATTTTATTGATATATTTTTTAGAATTTTATTTTAGCGGCCTGTTTATAAAATTTAATTATACATTACATTTTGAATTTTTACAATTCAGTTGATGAACATGGATAATGTTGATTTAGAAACGGCCATTGTCTTTCTACCTGTAATGACGGGAGAATAACAATTTACAAAGACATTAATTGATGTGATAGATTTTTACAGTACCTATGTAGTATATTAAGAGAAAATATAGTAGTAGTATAGTATGTTAAGAGAAAATTCCAAGTTTTATAGATTAATTTTGTTTTAAAAACAAGGTTGTCACAAAGTGCAAAATTTTATCTTAGATCGAATTATAATAATGTAGAGACTTTATTAACAGACATGAGAAATATTATATATTATAATTATAATGCCCGGTAACGTTACAATTAAAAACTTAAGTAAGTATACTAAGTACTTATTTTAAGTAATGCTATTTTCGGCGTATCTTAGAAGTGCTTACAACACGATTCAATAAATGTTACTACATTAACTTTCTAGTTTTATTTCTTACACATGTGTTGTAAAATACTCTTCTAGGTTATCATAATACAATATATTATGGTACCTACTTACCTAACTAATCATAAACAAATGGCTCAAATTAACATTAACAGCCGGCAGTTCCCGGCTGTTAATAGGATATACCAAGAATAGGCCTTTATTTTTTCTTACGGAAAAAACCTAGCTTTTTATTATTGATTGCATGGACACCCTATTAGAAAGAGATATGACACAACTTTGATGCCTCTCATTCGGCTTGTTTATATGAAACACTGCGCAGTCCAGCACAGCAATTCCATAACTTGGCTACAATCGGATTATCACTTTTTTCATAGCAAATTCGACTCTATCGCAAGGCATTAGTGGCTGCGATACTAAGAATTCGATTGAAGCCAAGTTATGAAATCGGGCTGATAGTAGAGGTTCGTGCAAAGAACAGACCCACAAACTACCTAAATCTTGTTAGCCATAGACTAGTTATATTTATTTTGCCTCAAGTATAATTCAATTCCTGTCACTAAAGGAATTAATCTGATTTTAAGCAGTAGCGTAATACAAAATCCCTTTCCATTAAACCGTATTAGAGATTTTAGGCATCCTCACATAGACATAGTATATCGTGGGCCCTATGCGAAATTCAACATTATTTTATGACATACCTCTTTGAGTTCTAGAACCGTAGACGTAGAAACCCTCTAAGGAGTCTGCTAGCCGTAGACCAAGGACCTTAGAGGTGAATTACTTGCTAAAGCACAATTCAACATAAAGCGTTACGTGATAGTCCAAAACCACAACATGACTATATATGGCAAATTCCTTCTTGGTTTGTGATATATGGCATGTTGCAATTAATTTATTTACTATTTATTCCGGCTTGAATAAAATAAGTTATTAGTTGTAATTAAGTACTCCACAACTAAACTTTATAATAACATAGTTTTCATCATTGGTAGTTGGCATTTTTGTCAGGTCAGATCTGGCCAAATTCTTTCAGCAGTTAACAGTTTTCTTTTGATTTGTCGCTGCTAATTAATTCGCTAGGACTATTTCGACTGGTCCGATGTGGGTACTGGTATACCGCAAGGTGACATCCTGTCACCACTTCTGTTCTCTATACTAATTCATCTTCTCTCATCAATTCCTAACAGTAACTGTCATTCGGATGCCGACGATCCATTCAACTTTAGTTGCTAGAACTTCCATCGGTAATTTGTGCCATGCCGTCGATGTTCTCAGTGATATCATAATAATATGACTTCGTCTCTGTGCGCTCTGTACGAAGGAAGGACTAAAAGTTTGTACGAGAAGATATATATATTGCAAATTAAATCAATGAAAAGAAACTAAAGTGGGCTTTTGAAAGTTTTTCTATTGTGACAACTACTTATCAAAACTGATTCGCACTCTCTTTTTAAAAACTGACAAGTCTTCAAGGAGGTGGCGCGTCGTCTACACCCGGAATGACAGTAAATTTTTATTTATTTTATTTAGGGAGTCTACACACCAAAGTCACTGACCCCTCCGACACAAAGCCGTGTAAAAAGCTGTGTCGGCAGGTTAGTCAGCGAGTTTAGTGTGTGTCACTGAACGACTACAAAAGTTATGAATATCTAAACTTAAAACTAACTGTAACATAGGATCCTACTCACCTGAAATATTTATTATTTATTCTTTAGCACACAAATACAATGTACAAGGACTTAATGCTAAGTAGCATTTTCTACCAGTCAACCTGGAAGTGCAAGAAAAATGGTAGCGGTGCAGTAAAAAAATTAATAAAGAAAGTCAATAGAAATAGGTACCTAGCTATAAACTAAAATTTTAAGAATAAATAAAAGAATACATAAGAATTTTATAAGTAATACACTAATATATAAAAATATATATAATAATATTATTATCATTTATCATTAAGTAAGACAGGAGAAAAAAAAGAAGATAATTAAAAAAAAACAGTTTATAAAGAATCCATACTACATCTAGGAACAAATAAAAAAATAATTAAAAAAATGAGAGAAATTATGAATGATGAACTTTTTCGACATAAAAGTTGCGAACTTGGCGCTTGAACATACCCTTTGAAGTTGCCTTTTTTATGTCTATTGGCAACGCATTCCACAGTCTTACCGCTACAACGGAGAAGGAGTTGTCCAGAAAGGAGGAAAGGTGCTTAAGAATAGCAAGAAGTAGGTTACTGGAGGCCCTAAGAGACGCTCATGAGTGTTACTAAGGTATTGAAAAGATTCTTTATATTATTGTATACTAACAGTTATCTGATAACGTTTCGCAATTTATTGCCAATTTTATTTACTGCCAGGTCTTAGGCTTCGTTTAGCAATACTTATAACAATTTACGTCTGATAAATATGTAATTTATAGTCTAGATCTAGACTCATAAAGATAAATGCCGAACTGGGTAGAGGTATGTGCTGCGCAGAGGCATGGATTTATATGGGATTGAATCCCGCCGTGATCCAAAATTTTCCTTTAGTAATTTATAAAAGTAAAATAAATACGTTAATATTTAGTTCAAATTTTAATTGTGATTGTACTTGCTTATGTATGTTCTTACATCAAATCAACGCATGTGGTCGATGGAGGATATAAACGTAATATGTTAGCCATAAAAATTACCACTTAATTATAATAAAAAAAAACAATGTGGATTTTATATACCTACATACCTATATTTAGCGCAACTATTATGTAACAAATTGTAATGTTTTTATTTAAATTGTGATTTAATTCAAACTAACTGAAAGACAATAACTTAGTTTTTGACTGAAGGGGAACTTTTAAACAAGTTTCCAAGTTCCAGTAACATGAAAACACACACATGAAAAAAGCTGTTGTTTTGTTACGAACACCTACCATGTACCTACAGATGTGTAGAGAGAGAGAGAACAGAATAAAATATTTTAAAACAATAACGACTTCTATAAAAGACCATGAGTGCAGTATGTAGGTATGACTACTCACGCCAAACAGCTTTGTCGTTTGCGAAGACAGTGACTGTGGAGAGAACTGCCTGCGCCCATCCTTCATCGAGCTCAACACCATCCTTCATGGCGGCGAACTTTGGACTGTTGAGTAATAGCCTCATGCCGGTCTCTTCGTTGGTTTCAAGTAATTTAATAATAGATTTAATACGATTTCCTGCGAATATATGAAATCTTCCTGTGAATATACAGTAAGCAGTGCTATTAAACAGTTCAGTTAACCGCTCGTTCAGACTCACTCGCTTTTCCGCCGCCGAAGTCCACCAGATCATCACCACGCGGATTCCTCGGAAGCCTACCAAGGATATATATGATATATCAATGGAAATGCTTCACATAGCAGCTTGTGAATTGGCTCCATACTTGGCCGAGCTGTTCAACCGCTGCATTCGAGCTGGAGAATATCCAGGGGCAATGAAGGTGAGCAAAATCTCCCCATTGTTTAAAGGGAAATACTAGTAATAAGTATCCACTACTTCACTGTACAAAGTCAATAAAGGAATGAAACAACACTGGGACAAACATATGATCTATACTATAATAAAACTGTAACTGGGCTAAATCTGTACATTCAATATTTTTTGAAAATTTTGAAGCGGGGATTGTAGTGAGGATTGTAGCTCCCAAACGAATGGACTTATTTTGATGCATTTTTTTATGTTTGAAAACTGATGTGATCGAGATGTTTCATCATGGTTCTTAGCTATATAGGAGGGGGGGGGGAGGAGTTGAAAAAGGGTGAAAATAGTATCTTTCAAACGAATGGATATCAATTTAACTGCGGGTTTTTATGTTTCAAAGTTGAGGTAAACAAGATTGTTCTTAGCTATAATGGGGGGGGGGGGGCCGAGGGCGGGTGCTCGCTACGCTTCACTTCCGCCTTCGTCTTCTAATCTATCACGACCATGTCGGATCGCCACTGCATGTTGTTAACACAGGTACCTAGGTAGGTACCTATATTGGTACTTTTGGTACTGGAATAACTCATAGGATCCATATATCCCAGAAAAACTACCACGCGAGCAACGCGTAACTAATAAAAAAAAAATAGGTTACTTGCTACCTATTATGTGCATTTTCCACACATTAATTCAAGATTAAAGCATATAAGTTCTATTTATACTAAAGAGTTGCTTAAACTTAAATTCGAAACTCATGACACTAATTTCAAAGGCCAATTTCGAAACTGAAAATCTATGAAACTGCATGCCCTAGTGTGGATAGAGTTAACAAAATGAAAAAACAAACTGGAACTAGTGGTCCGTGATGAAGATTTTTAAGCAAATTCAGGAGTAAAATACATCTGTATAAACAGGGGTACTAGAGGTGCATAATTGTCCCGCTAGTACACCTGGCGGTACTTCTCGGGGGTACTAAGTTGGTCCTGGATCAAATAAAAGCTTTAAAAAAATATGAAATTTGATGTTTCGGTGTTTAAAATTGTATGTAGAATGAAAAGTGTCTATTGATTTATTTTCTTTAAAGTTTATGTCAATTATGACTATAAATAATTTATTTTCTATAAGTTTTTGTTTATTTTATGTCAATATCATATTTTTTCATTTCCAATGTGCCGTGTTGGTCACATATTCGATATGTTTTAACTTTGTCTTTCTATATCTATATAAAAAAAAAACATTTCTTTAATTGATGAAGACTTTCATTTGTTTGTTACTTTAGTATAAAGTTGGACCCATCTTCTTCTTCTATATATCTATCTACATAAAAATCAATTGCAGTGCATTTGTCTTGAAAAAACTCGCAAATGTCTCGAACGATTTGAATTATTATTTATTTTGGTTGAGTTTTTAATTGCACGAATATAGTTTAAAAAAAAAACACTAAAAGTAAGCAAAATTATTAGAACATATAAAAGTAATTTATAAAAGTGAAACGTTGTCTGCTTAGTAAATAATAAAATATAAATATATTCGGGATAATTCACACGAATTACTTAGCCCCAAACTTGTACTATTATTTATTCTGTGCCCAAACTAGGTTACCCTGTACTATGGGTGGGCAACGGATAAACATACAAAGATACGAATATTAAATACATGCATGAGTCTGAAACAAATATTTCTGCTCATCACACAAATGATTTCACATAATGGGATTCGAACCCGCAATTGTTGGTTGACTTCGTAGTTAGGGTCACTAACCATTCGGCCAACCAGCCGTCTGTTTGTTTGTTTGTTATATGGTTTGCTGGGGCGCTTTCTCGCGATAACGGTTGTGCCGAATGTGATGAAATTTTGTATGTAGGTAGATGCTGTATCCATAGAGACTTTTTATCCCGGAAAATATGGACATAGGATACTTTTTGACGACCGGTTGGTCTATTGGCTAGGGTCTCTAACCCTAGGTACGAAATCGATCGGTTGCGGGTTCGAATCCTGCAAGGTGCAATCATTTGTGTGATGAGCAGAAATGTTTGTTTCCGAGTCATGGATGTAATATTCGTATCTATGTATGTTTATCCGTTATCTAGTGCCCTACTATGGGCACTAGTTTGGGGCTAGGTAATTGGTGTGGAATTGTCCCGAATTTATTTATTTTTTATTCCGGAAAATTGTACACGTGGGCTACGCTGCGGGGCGCAGCTAGTTCCTTATAGAAATGCTGATTTCATATTGATTTCACTTTTGTTCCAATATTATTAAAAAAATACTTATTATTTAGTAAGTATTTTTTGTATCCCAACTATTTGAAAAACAGTGATTGTTTCCTCAAAAAGTGGGAGCAAAGTAGGTCTTTTCTGTTCAAGACTTTCAGAAAGGGCAGTAATGACTTTTGAATTTGGAACGTGAATTTTACTAAGACATTTCTTACGTACAATGGAATTTTGAATCGAGTAGGAAAATGCAAAAGAAGCGAAGTCTTTTTCGGAAACGTGAACCTATTTTAAAGAATTATCCAAAACCTTCACATGTTGGCAGCCAGTACCAATAATTATATTAAAATCGAGATCTACACAAAATTTGAACACAATATCTGAAGACTTGTCTGAATATTATGGTCTGAAGGACGTAAATCAAAGAAATACAAAGTGAAAATATTTTTTTAGTTAAGAACTCATGAGTAATTTTTATTAGTTAATTTTAAGTTGTTTATTTTTAGTGTATTTAATACCCTTTTAAATAAATAATATAAGTTGTAAAATAAAAGCGCCATTTATTTATTTTTGTCATAAGGGGGATGATAAGTAGAGTGTATCACTTGGACGCAAAATTATTTTTCCTCGAGCGACGTATATTGAATCCTTCGCAACATTTAGGATTTTACTTAAGAAACCCTCGCTACGCTCGGGATTCTACTCTGGAATCCTTCATTCCGCTCTGGATTCAAAATAGCGCTCTCGCCGTCAAAATATTATTGTGCTCCCTCGTCATACAATCTACTATTAAATAATTATTTTATGATCCGTTCTTAAATAGACAAATAAGTAGGGCAGGGCAAGTGTTTACCACGAAAAGAGACTGTCTTATCACGGTTTGAGTTATAATTAGTTTAAGTCGCATTTGGATTTAAACTTCTCAAATATTTTTTTACGCTTCAGTAAATTTCGGGTCATGTCTTTTACATTTACTTGTAAATTGTTTTCACGACTTTAAGTTCAATTAGTCCTTCTTACTGCTTTCCTCGTCAAAACTAAAGAAGGTCGGCCAGTTTCATACAAGCTGTGACCTGGGGTATATCACCGAGCTTATTACTTATTCGTAGCCGAGCTACGAATAAATAATTTATTCGTAGTCACCGAGTGATTAAATATCAGCGAAATGATAAAAAGTCACCGATTTCCAAAAAGTCGTATTTTTGAATTTCACTGGGTGATAAAAATATCATACGTATGATTTCGTTTACGAGTGCCTCTCGTTTTGAAATCGCCCGGGGATATTTTTGAAATTTCGTTCATAGTTTCTTATATTCATCTACTTTACGTATGTTGTTTTTCCTAGGAGTAGGAGGTAACGAATTCATACGATTGTCTATTAGTAAAGATGAACAGTTTATATGTTGGTAGACAGGGATTTCGAAATCACCGGTGATCTTTTTCTCACCGGTGATTTCGAAATCACACTCAAAAATCGCACCCCTGACCGTAGTGTTGCCTCCATATTATATGATCTATAGTTTATTTGATTGTTCATATTAAAACATAACATATTAAATAGTTTTTTTTTGAAGTTTTTTGGTAAATTCATTTTTTTGTTTGGAGCTACAGTTTAATACAAAATCGGCGCCATTATTAAAAAAATATTTCATAACAGTGCCCCGACCACAGGACTTGGTTTCAATCAGTTTGTCACATTTTTCATAGCAATTTCGACTCTATCGCAACGCACTAATGGATTTGGCGGATTGAAACCGATATGATCAATATTGCGTAATAGCACTGCAGTTTATACTGTGGCTTGTACTATTATTTATTCTGTGACTGGGCATAGAATAGACACACCTACGTCTCATCGACAGTAAGAAATGTCTTACTCTATGATTTCATAGATTGTTACTTTACGTGACATTTGTCAAAGCCCACCTAATGACAAAGAACCATGAATCTGTAATACTTTGTAAACTGGATCGCGTATTTCCAATATATCATTCATACAAACTTATACTCTAGGCATTCAAAATAAAGTACATTTTTCTTTTTCTCATGTCAAAGTAGAAAATCAAGCGGGGTGAGATAGTGCAAAAGTAGTAGTTCGTCCTTGTCTAGCATGTTGCCGTAGCTTAGTGAAATTCTTATTGGTAGTATTTGGGAGAAATCTTACATTTGAAAACATTTAATTTTGCTGAAGTAGTTTGTATATTTTACTTTGAAAATACACTAATATCTTTAATCAATTTTAATTTTACATGGTTTTAGTTTTTAACTAGAAAATTGCAAATAAAATACATAATAATACATACCAAATTAAAAACATATAGGTAGTATGTCGTTGTCTTTAAGTGGACACACTGTTGAGTAAACAATAAAATTATTATGGCTACTTGGTGACCGGTGTACTTTTCGTGTTTCGAGCTTAATCTATCGGTAAAATTATATAAAATTGTGTATTTTTGCTGCGTAAATACTTGCAAAAAGGAATGGTATCGTGGTTGTGGCATATTTTTCCACAGGTGAGCTATTTTACTAGTTTTTAAAATAGCAATGGAGTAGGTTGTCCAGTATGTCTGGCGTTGTAAGTCTGTGTCGATTGTACTTGCTTAGATATGTTCAAACCAACGCATGTGGTCGATGGAGGATATAAACGTAATATGTTAGCCATAAAAATTACCACTTAATTATAATAAAAAAAAAATATTGTGTGTTTTTTTATTTCCATTCAAATCCACACTGACTGAACATATATTTATGAAAAACTTATCATAATCCCCATTAGGTATTTACCTATATTTTGACATTTGACTTTTGACATTAGACGTTTGACTTTTGACATTTGACTTTAAAGTTTGACATTTGACTTTTTTTTTCTTCCCCCTTCTCGGAGGTGTTGTACACTTCATGTGTATCTGCCATTATGTTTCTGTATTGCTTCTTCTCCATGTTTTTCATGTTTCCTATTCATTCTTCGAAGTTTTTTCGTTTACAATGAATGGGTTCTATGTTTTTTATTACACTTATTTACATATTTATTTAAAAACGGGGAAACCATTGAGAAAGGAAAATATGGGGGAGATAGAGTCGGACAATCGGAAAGGAATTATTGTGAATCAGGCAAGTAAATAGGTGGTACAAGGTTACTATGGTATTAAGAAATAGAAAACATAAGGTCATAATACATAATATATACACACAGAGAATATTTCCAATTTTACTCATTATTATAATTTTATATTGTTAGAAATACTATATTCTGATATTGCCATATATACATCAGGATCTGCATTTTGTAAAATGCAATTTAAATTGGTAGGAAAATGGATCTTAAGGGTAGCCAAGGTCTTAATCAATGTGGATTGATCATATTGAGGACAAGTAAAAATAATATGATTAATATCCCCCACGTCCTCGCCGCATGCACAGGAAGGGGAATCAACGATTCGAAGCCTAGCGAGATGCGCTGGGCTGCAAACATGGCCTAAATGCATTCTTATTAATGTGGAAGTTGCTTTCTTGCTTAATTTTATACTTGAAAACCACGGCTTTGTTACTATATTTGACTGAATTTTGAAATAGTGCTTGCCCTTTAGTTGGACACTGCTACTCCAGATTTGCTCCAGGTTTGTAAAAAGATCTTTGCGTCCTCGAGCGTAGTTAGTGAACGCACCGCTGATGGGATAGACTGCATCAATATCTTCGTTTTGGATGACAGCTGTCAAATTTAAAAGGGCTTTTACTCAGAAACTATTGATCGTTGACTAGTAGTTTCTTTACAAAAGTGATAGATCTCACCGATATCTTCGTTTTCAATGACAGCTGTCAATCTTAAAAGGGCTATAAGTCTGACTAACTGTTGATCCTAGACTAGTAGTTTCTTTACAGAAGTGCTATATCTCATCGATATCTTCGTTTTGGATGACAGCTGTCAAACTTGAAAGAGCTATAACTCTGAAACTATTGATGCTAGACTAGTAGTTTATTTACAGAAGTGATAGATCTCATCGATATCTTCGTTTTAGATGACAGCTCAATAGTTTCAGAATTATAGCTTTTTTAGGTTTGACCTAAAAAGCTATAATTCTGAAACTATTGATCCTAGACTAGTAGTTTCTTTACAGACGTGATAGATCTCATCAATATCTTCGTTTTTGATGACAGCTGTCAAACTTAAAAGGCCTATAACTCTGAAACTATTGATCCTAGACTAGTAGTTTCTATACAGAAGTGATAGATCTCATCGATATCTTCATTTTGGATGATAACTGTCAAACTTAAAAGGGCAATAATTCTGAAAATATTGATCCATAAAAGATAGATATCATCGAGATCTTCATTTCGTTTGATCGCTGTCAACAATTTTTCTCTGCAATAATACCAGAAGACCAGAAATACGGAAGAGGTAAAACGTAAGTCTGTAAGAGGATAGAATTTGTGGGCGTGGATAGGGAGAGGTGGGTTGGGTAGGGGTAGTTGGGGATTGATGGAGATGTGTAAGGATAGGTGGGGAAATGCGGTATAACTCACGGTGTGTACCTGGCATAGACATTTCACGACAAATAAACGGCCGTGCGCCCCGACACAGCCCCACCAGTATTTTTTAAGTGAATGAATGACTGAACATAACTGATTGTACTTACTTATGTTTCTAGGATTCCTAAGGATGAAAATATAGCTGAGACGTGGAAGAATACCTGGGAAAGTCACGAAATCATCAGTAGTATGTAGTCTACATTTAAAAAATGAAGACTATATTAATCAGTCAAGAAAAACATTGAAATTTGCTGTCTAGTTTCGGAATAAAAGGCTTTATTATTAACTATCTCAGGAAGTATTTAAGTAGGTATGCCACACGATGCTATCTTTGTTGCACAGAAATGTTTCTATAACATCCATTGGTAGCGATTTGTTATCCCCTAAATTAAACTTAATTTCTTCAAATGTAATTTAAACCTTGTTAGCTTCGTAACAAGGTATTTTTTCCCCGGACATCTAAGCCTCACTTACTAAACAATCACTAAAGCCTGTCAGCGTAAAATCAACTTTGTTTCCACGCGGCGAGAGTCCCGATTTGTCCAAACGCTGACTCAGAACGTGTCCAAATTTATCCAAACGCTGTTAGACAGCGTGTTAAAAACCTGTTTTAATTACGTTATTTTAAGCGGTGCAGCTCAAATTGACGTAAGTTTAGAACAGATGCCAGGGGCAAAAAGACCTTGTTACAAACCCGACAAGGTTTAAATTACATTTGAAGAAATGTAGTCTAGTTTAGTTTAAAGAGTAAAATGACCAAATTGCTGTCATTATTTCATTTTGTTAATATAATAGGTCATTGTAACAATTGTGGTGATGTGAGCACTTCTAAGGTACGCTAAAATAGCATTAAGTAGTTATTAGTAAAGTCAGTCATCATGTAGACGCCTAGCAATAAAGACGCGTCCTGAACACCCTCTTTCATTCATCACTGCAAGCACCAACTAACCACATTACATGGCGACCCTGCCACTTCGACCCTGCTTATTCGTTCCTGCCTAAAAATAAATAAATAAATAATGAAGAATAAACATACACATAAAAAATTTAAAGAACTAATGAATGATGAAGGAAGAAAACTAAATAATATGATGAAAGAATAAAAAAAAAAAAAAAAAAAAATATATATATATATATAAATATTTTATTGAAGAATTAATAAGGAACAAAGAAAATTAATTTTATGAAACAAGCTATGTATTTAGAAGAAGAGTAATAATATAGTTGAAATTTAATTACATCGGAAGGTGATATAGGAGACAAGATGATCTTCGGCCTCATGGAGCACGAGATCAAGGATTGGTGACCAGGGTATAGCCCGGCCCAAACGCAAGAAGATTTGGACAACAGCATCGAGCACCATCATCAAGTACCAGCATCTGGACTCCTGCCCTGCTGACGTCAGGAAACACATCTGCGTTGTTCCACGTCGAATTTATTTTAGTAGAGTATTATTTTTGTGAGTATTTAATAAGATGAAAGATAAAACTATATGTACACTTTCGATAAGCATTTTTTTTATTATTGAAGTTAGCAATGCGAGATAGATATTTTATTGATATATTTTTTAGAATTTTATTTTATCGGCCTGTTTATAAAATTTAATTATACATTACATTTTGAATTTTTACAATTCAGTTGATGAACATGGATAATGTTGATTTAGAAACGGCCATTGTCTTTCTACCTGTAATGACGGGAGAATAACAATTTACAAAGACATTAATTGATGTGATAGATTTTTACAGTACCTATGTAGTATATTAAGAGAAAATATAGTAGTAGTATAGTATGTTAAGAGAAAATTCCAAGTTTTATAGATTAATTTTGTTTTAAAAACAAGGTTGTCACAAAGTGCAAAATTTTATCTTAGATCGAATTATAATAATGTAGAGACTTTATTAACAGACATGAGAAATATTATATATTATAATTATAATGCCCGGTAACGTTACAATTAAAAACTTAAGTAAGTATACTAAGTACTTATTTTAAGTAATGCTATTTTCGGCGTATCTTAGAAGTGCTTACAACACGATTCAATAAATGTTACTACATTAACTTTCTAGTTTTATTTCTTACACATGTGTTGTAAAATACTCTTCTAGGTTATCATAATACAATATATTATGGTACCTACTTACCTAACTAATCATAAACAAATGGCTCAAATTAACATTAACAGCCGGCAGTTCCCGGCTGTTAATAGGATATACCAAGAATAGGCCTTTATTTTTTCTTACGGAAAAAACCTAGCTTTTTATTATTGATTGCATGGACACCCTATTAGAAAGAGATATGACACAACTTTGATGCCTCTCATTCGGCTTGTTTATATGAAACACTGCGCAGTCCAGCACAGCAATTCCATAACTTGGCTACAATCGGATTATCACTTTTTTCATAGCAAATTCGACTCTATCGCAAGGCATTAGTGGCTGCGATACTAAGAATTCGATTGAAGCCAAGTTATGAAATCGGGCTGATAGTAGAGGTTCGTGCAAAGAACAGACCCACAGACTACCTAAATCTTGTTAGCCATAGACTAGTTATATTTATTTTGCCTCAAGTATAATTCAATTCCTGTCACTAAAGGAATTAATCTGATTTTAAGCAGTAGCGTAATACAAAATCCCTTTCCATTAAACCGTATTAGAGATTTTAGGCATCCTCACATAGACATAGTATATCGTGGGCCCTATGCGAAATTCAACATTATTTTATGACATACCTCTTTGAGTTCTAGAACCGTAGACGTAGAAACCCTCTAAGGAGTCTGCTAGCCGTAGACCAAGGACCTTAGAGGTGAATTACTTGCTAAAGCACAATTCAACATAAAGCGTTACGTGATAGTCCAAAACCACAACATGACTATATATGGCAAATTCCTTCTTGGTTTGTGATATATGGCATGTTGCAATTAATTTATTTACTATTTATTCCGGCTTGAATAAAATAAGTTATTAGTTGTAATTAAGTACTCCACAACTAAACTTTATAATAACATAGTTTTCATCATTGGTAGTTGGCATTTTTGTCAGGTCAGATCTGGCCAAATTCTTTCAGCAGTTAACAGTTTTCTTTTGATTTGTCGCTGCTAATTAATTCGCTAGGACTATTTCGACTGGTCCGATGTGGGTACTGGTATACCGCAAGGTGACATCCTGTCACCACTTCTGTTCTCTATACTAATTCATCTTCTCTCATCAATTCCTAACAGTAACTGTCATTCGGATGCCGACGATCCATTCAACTTTAGTTGCTAGAACTTCCATCGGTAATTTGTGCCATGCCGTCGATGTTCTCAGTGATATCATAATAATATGACTTCGTCTCTGTGCGCTCTGTACGAAGGAAGGACTAAAAGTTTGTACGAGAAGATATATATATTGCAAATTAAATCAATGAAAAGAAACTAAAGTGGGCTTTTGAAAGTTTTTCTATTGTGACAACTACTTATCAAAACTGATTCGCACTCTCTTTTTAAAAACTGACAAGTCTTCAAGGAGGTGGCGCGTCGTCTACACCCGGAATGACAGTAAATTTTTATTTATTTTATTTAGGGAGTCTACACACCAAAGTCACTGACCCCTCCGACACAAAGCCGTGTAAAAAGCTGTGTCGGCAGGTTAGTCAGCGAGTTTAGTGTGTGTCACTGAACGACTACAAAAGTTATGAATATCTAAACTTAAAACTAACTGTAACATAGGATCCTACTCACCTGAAATATTTATTATTTATTCTTTAGCACACAAATACAATGTACAAGGACTTAATGCTAAGTAGCATTTTCTACCAGTCAACCTGGAAGTGCAAGAAAAATGGTAGCGGTGCAGTAAAAAAATTAATAAAGAAAGTCAATAGAAATAGGTACCTAGCTATAAACTAAAATTTTAAGAATAAATAAAAGAATACATAAGAATTTTATAAGTAATACACTAATATATAAAAATATATATAATAATATTATTATCATTTATCATTAAGTAAGACAGGAGAAAAAAAAGAAGATAATTAAAAAAAAACAGTTTATAAAGAATCCATACTACATCTAGGAACAAATAAAAAAATAATTAAAAAAATGAGAGAAATTATGAATGATGAACTTTTTCGACATAAAAGTTGCGAACTTGGCGCTTGAACATACCCTTTGAAGTTGCCTTTTTTATGTCTATTGGCAACGCATTCCACAGTCTTACCGCTACAACGGAGAAGGAGTTGTCCAGAAAGGAGGAAAGGTGCTTAAGAATAGCAAGAAGTAGGTTACTGGAGGCCCTAAGAGACGCTCATGAGTGTTACTAAGGTATTGAAAAGATTCTTTATATTATTGTATACTAACAGTTATCTGATAACGTTTCGCAATTTATTGCCAATTTTATTTACTGCCAGGTCTTAGGCTTCGTTTAGCAATACTTATAACAATTTACGTCTGATAAATATGTAATTTATAGTCTAGATCTAGACTCATAAAGATAAATGCCGAACTGGGTAGAGGTATGTGCTGCGCAGAGGCATGGATTTATATGGGATTGAATCCCGCCGTGATCCAAAATTTTCCTTTAGTAATTTATAAAAGTAAAATAAATACGTTAATATTTAGTTCAAATTTTAATTGTGATTGTACTTGCTTAGGTATGTTCTTACATCAAATCAACGCATGTGGTCGATGGAGGATATAAACGTAATATGTTAGCCATAAAAATTACCACTTAATTATAATAAAAAAAAACAATGTGGATTTTATATACCTACATACCTATATTTAGCGCAACTATTATGTAACAAATTGTAATGTTTTTATTTAAATTGTGATTTAATTCAAACTAACTGAAAGACAATAACTTAGTTTTTGACTGAAGGGGAACTTTTAAACAAGTTTCCAAGTTCCAGTAACATGAAAACACACACATGAAAAAAGCTGTTGTTTTGTTACGAACACCTACCATGTACCTACAGATGTGTAGAGAGAGAGAGAACAGAATAAAATATTTTAAAACAATAACGACTTCTATAAAAGACCATGAGTGCAGTATGTAGGTATGACTACTCACGCCAAACAGCTTTGTCGTTTGCGAAGACAGTGACTGTGGAGAGAACTGCCTGCGCCCATCCTTCATCGAGCTCAACACCATCCTTCATGGCGGCGAACTTTGGACTGTTGAGTAATAGCCTCATGCCGGTCTCTTCGTTGGTTTCAAGTAATTTAATAATAGATTTAATACGATTTCCTGCGAATATATGAAATCTTCCTGTGAATATACAGTAAGCAGTGCTATTAAACAGTTCAGTTAACCGCTCGTTCAGACTCACTCGCTTTTCCGCCGCCGAAGTCCACCAGATCATCACCACGCGGATTCCTCGGAAGCCTACCAAGGATATATATGATATATCAATGGAAATGCTTCACATAGCAGCTTGTGAATTGGCTCCATACTTGGCCGAGCTGTTCAACCGCTGCATTCGAGCTGGAGAATATCCAGGGGCAATGAAGGTGAGCAAAATCTCCCCATTGTTTAAAGGGAAAGGGAAGCGCGATAATATCGATGGCTATAGACCTGTGTCTATTATTCCAGCGATTGGTAAGATTTTTGAAAACGGGATTAGTACTCGTCTCACTAAATTCATGGCCTCCACCGGGGCTCTTTCCGAACGGCAATATGCGTACCGAGTTGGTCGATCTACCACTTCACTCACGCGCGAGGTGATTAAACGCGTATTCGAAGCGTGCGAGCGGAAGCGGCAAGTCGCCGTGCTATGCTGTGACTTGTCGAAAGCTTTTGACGTTGCGGATCACTGCGTCCTCGCTGCCAAGCTACGCCACTATGGAGTGAGTGGACCAGCTCACGCTCTGCTGACTGACATCTTGCGGAACAGATCCCAGGTGGTGGTCAGTGATGGAGGTGAGACGAAATCAGATCCTCTATCTAACGAGATGGGTGTAGCGCAGGGGTCATCGGTATCTAACATACTGTTTTGCCTACTTCTGAACGACTTGCCCAATGTGATTGCCAGTGGTGATATATTCATGTATGCTGATGACGTTGCGGCCATTGTCAGTGCTCAGACTCTGGAGGAGCTTGAGCGGTGCCTGAATAGAGCGGTGAATGAGTTGGCACAGTGGTTTCATCAAAATGGTCTGGTTCTTAACCTTACAAAAACTCATTTTCTGCACTTTACCTTGTCTGGACGGACTTCTAGAAGTCTGAGCGTCCACATTAATGGAACTTTTATCGAACAAGTTGAATCTATAAGCTTTCTTGGGTTTGAAATAGATCGTGGAATGACATGGGGTTCACATATTCACAAAGTCTGTGCAAAGCTAGGCAGTGCATGTTATGCCCTGAGTCGTCTGTCTTGCGTAGCATCAGCTGAAGTGGTTCGCACCTGCTACTTCGCAACCGTGCACTCACTCCTCCAGTACGGCACCGAGCTATGGGCCCGCGCAGCGGACAGGATGCGCGCCTTTCGGATGCAGAAAAGGGCCGTGAGGACGATTGCACGGGTGTCACGAGTCACTTCGGTGAAGCTATATTTTAAGTCACTTGGGATACTGACTCTGCCCTCGCTCGTGATTTACCAGGTCGCAGTTTACGTGCGGCAGAACCTGAATCAGTTTGTAAGACGTGGGGACAGACACACGTACAACACCCGCGGTGCTCACAAGTTGGCTGCAGTGTCCAGGAGACTGGCGCGGTCTAACAAGTTGACGCATGTGATGGGGCCCACGGTGTATAACCGCCTTCCAGCGCAAGTCACGTCAGCTGCAAGTTTTAACACATTTAAGTTTAAACTGAAATCCTGGCTCATCGAAAAAACGTTTTACAATGTTGACGAATACTTGACTGTACCTAAATGAGGTACTCGTATTTATTTACTTTTATTTTTTTCTTATTAATTACTTTATTTGACATTTAATTTATTGTTTTGTATGTGATTACTAGATTTAATGTAATTTGTATTTAGTTACCATTTGTGATACTCTGACATATAATTTTTATAACAAATTATGAATAAATGGTTTATCTGGTTTATCTGGTAAACAACATGAGCAAATCCTTTGCTAAATGATAAGCGCTGTGCCTGCTCATTGCAATAGAAGGCTATGATACTGCACCGAGCTCAACGCCTTAAAACATTGGTTTACTTACTGAATGGTAAGTGCTGCGCCTACTCATTGCAATAGCAGGTTGTAATATTGCTCCGTGCTCAACGCCTTAAAACATTGGTTTACTTACTAAATGGTAAGCGCTGCGCCTGCTCATTGCTATAGAAGGCTATGATGCTGCACCGCGCTCAACGCCCTAAAACATTGGTTTACTTACTGAATGGTAAGTGCTGCGCCTACTCACTGCAATAGCAGGTTGTAATATTGCACCGTGCTCAACGCCTTAAAACATTGGTTTACTTACTAAATGGTAAGCGCTGCGCCTGTTCATTGCAATAGAAGGCTATGATAGTGCACCGCGCTTAACGCCTTAAAACATTGGTTTACTTACTGAATGGTAAGCGCTGCGCCTGCTCATTGTAATATAAGGGTATGATACTGCACCGCGCTCAACGCCTTGAAACATTGGTTTACTTACTGAATTTTAAGTGCTGCGCCTACTCATTGCAATAGCAGGTTGTAATATTGCACCGTGCTCAACGCCTTAAAACATTGGTTTGCTTACGAAATGGTAAGCGTTGCGCCTGCTCATTGCAATAGAAGGGTATGATATTGCACCGCGCTTAACGCCTTAAAACATTGGCTTACTTACTGAATGGTAAACGTTGCGCCTGCTCATTGTAATAGAAGGTATGATACTGCACCGCGCTCAACGCCTTAAAACATTGGTTTACTTACTGAATGGTAAGTGCTGCGCCTACTCATTGCAATAGCAGGTTGTAATATTGCACCGCGCTCAACGCCTTAAAACATTGGTTTACTTACTGAATGGTAAGTGCTGCGCCTACTCATTGCAATAGAAGGTTGTGATACTGCACCGTGCTCAACGCCTTGAGACATTGGCTGACTTACTAAATGGTAAGCGCTGCGCCTGCTCATTTCAATAGCAGGCTTGGATACTGCACCGTGCTCAACGCCTTGAGACATTGGCTGACTTACTAAATGGTATGCGCTGCGCCTCCTCATTGCAATAGCAGGCTGTGATACTGCACCATGCTCAACGCCTTGAGACATTGGCTGACTTACTAAATGGTGAGCGCTGCGCCTGCTCATTTCAATAGCAAGCTTGGATACTGCACCGTGCTCAACGTCTTGAGACATTGGCTGACTTACTAAATGGTATGCCCTGCGCCTCCTCATTGCAATAGCAGGCTGTGATACTGCACCGTGCTCAACGCCTTGATACATTGGCTGACTTACTAAATGGTAAGCGCTGCGCCTGCTTATTGCAATAGCAGGCTGTGATATTGCACCGTGCTCAAGGCCTTGAGACATATATATATATATATATATAAAGTTATCTTGGGATCATTATTACTGTATATAAATCAAACCTAAGTTTGGTTATGTTATCCTTAGGTTAGGATAGGTTTGACAAGGCTACGGTTAGGCTAAACCTTTTTTAGCATAATAAATAAATTTTATCACTATGGTGTTGTTATTTATTTACCTTTTAACAATATAGCAAGTGCAACTAATTCATAACCTGACAATATACAAGCAAGTTGCTATCTCATAAAAGCTTGAAATTTACCTAGAAGATAAGTACCTATCTAAAATATACTGAATAGAATAGCATAACCTAAGCAGTATTCATAGAAACAAAGAAATGTAAATGTTTTATTTTTTATTGATTCTACCACCAGATTCGGAATACACTACATAGAAGAACTGGCAAGAAACTATGTAGCGAATATATTTTTAGCATCATTATTTACAATTATAATTAACACATTATTATTATTATCAGACTAATAACCTATATGTGATACTTGGTAACAGTGATATTTTATTATCATTTTACACTCACCATAGTTACACCTGGCACAATAATAGCAATTAAACAAAGTGATCCTGACCTAATCATTTCGACTACAATCACATTGACCATATTGGTTATAATAACATCACATTGAACCAACAGTACTATGTAGTATTTGTATACTCTTTGTTACCCATTTGCAAAATATTCAGTTACACACAGTAAATATGAGACAAGGAAACAGTAGCAGAAAAATAAAGTAATATAAATAGTACTTAACTTGCCAGGGTCCTGTTGGTGCAACGGCCACAGTAAAAGTGAACATTGCTAAGCCACCTTCATAAAATAGCAGAAAAATATCATGCCACCTCACAATATTTTTCCACCAGATCGACCAATCAGAAACCACAATGGCGTCAGACGTGACGGAAATGTACAATTCACTTCAATTTACATTTGGATATCCATAATAATCGTATTTTAAATATTGTAAGACAATTTTAAATCATTACATTTTTTTTATGGAATTATACCTAGGTGCAGATATTTCAGATTATAATCTGCCATCATTAATTAGTAAATACACAACTTTTCACAAAAGACTTGGTAATTTTACTTATAATAATGAATAACTCTATTAAGCATTTTAAATATCATTAAATAACTCCATAATCATAAATTAGAAGCTTTTCCATAATAATTTGTTTTATAGATTCAACCACATTATCGGTTTCGTTCAGAAACATATATTTTTATTACCACAGATTACAAAGTCCCCATAGATCTAAGAAAAGACATATTTACAAATAGATTCAATCGGTTGCCACTTTTGACTTGATAAGCAATATGTTATGATACCGTAAGTAGTAAGGTTATTCAGTAAGAATATTAATTACATTGTTATATATTATGTTATAATCTAACACGCTCAACCCCTTGAGACATTGGTTAAGGCTCAGTTATTTATCTGATTACTCTAACATCTACGCGATATGCAAAAAGCTGGAGTTCACTAACATTAGAACCCAGGTCAATTGATGTCAATTTTCGACGTGAGGTCGCCAGCCTGTCGGTATTCTACAGAAATTCGTGAAAAATAACAAAAATGGAATGACTTCGAAAATATCAAATATTGCGGAACATACATGGGGGGTTATTCAGGTGCCCCTGGGAGTTGTCTACCTGGAGACCTCCGCTTATCACTACTTCCTGGGACATTTTGTATGTACACATACATGTGTGTGTGTGTGTGTGTGTGTGTGTGTGTGTGCGTGTGTGTGTGTGTGTGTGTGTGTGTGATTTTGTGTGTGAAAGAATGCTAAAATTGGCCTAGCAACATAGGAAGTATTTAAATAAATACCCTAATCCCATATTCATTAAAAAAAACATTCCATTCCATTTCCATTTGTGGCCATATTCGACCCAGGTACCTTATTCCAACCAAGGTATGCTGACCAACCTAGTTGATGCTTCTCGACGCATCGGTCTCGGAATAAACATAGATAAGACCAAGATCATGTTCAACGATCTTATTGAACCGCAACCGATTGCAGATCCGATTGCCGATTGGTGTGCCTCTTGAAGTTGTCCAACAATATGTTTACTTTGGGCAAATATTGCAATTACTTAAGTAAGAACAACTTTGAGAAGGAAGCCACGGAAGGTCGCTCAGCGAGCTATGGAAAGAGCTATGCTTGGAGTTTCTCTGAAGGACAAGATTCGTAATGAAGATATCCGACGGAGAACCAAGGTAACCGACATAGCACTAAAGATAAGCAAGCGAAAGTGGCAGTGGGCTGGTCACATTTTCCGAAGAACTGGTAATCGTTAGGGTAGGCGAGTTCTCGAGTGGAGACCACGTTTAAGCAAACTTAGTGTAGGACGCCCTGTGGCCAGGTGGAGTGACGACCTGTGAAAAGTGTATGGAAGAAAATGGATGAGGCGAGCTGAAGACCGAGCTCTAGGAGAGGCCTATGTCCAGCAGTGGGCAAGTATAGGTTGATGATGATGATGACAAAAGTCCAGTAAAATGTTCAGCCTTTGTTCAGCAAAATGACAGGTCTGCCTTTTATTTAAAAATCCGGGGTTTCTTCCGGAGTTTTCAAATGATTTTGCAACAATATTTGCAGCTAATGGTCACGTGTAGACAGTTGACCTCATGGGCCGATAAAGATGACCTAATAATCCAAAATATTATTATATTAAGCTCAGGTAAGTACTTATCTCACGATTTCATCTATTTACATAAAAATCTAGTTTGTTATCAGATTTTTTGAGTATAGTATTTTCCATTATCGATCAGCAAATCTGACCGATTAGGTCAACTATCAGATCTGATTAATATAAATACTATTTAGGGTATCAGCGAAATGCATTATACCCTATTATACCATACTGCCTAACTAAGTAGTTCATATTGTCTTTCTTTGAAAAAAATAGAGCATGCTTAATGCGTTTTGTTGCAACACGCGCGGCTGCTGTAGTAAGTACTCAAAACTGAGTACTCAAACCCCTTTAACCTTACCTACTATTTAACTGTAAATACCTACTTTATTTCGTAATTGTTTAAATCTATTTGATTAAATCAATACCAAAGATTTTTCTTCTAGGTAAGTTTCCGTGGGTTCAATTATCAATTCTTTTTATCATTCTCTAGTGGCGCCTCGCGGTTTTACCCGCATGGATATCGATGGTGGTTAAAAGTATCCAGTATTAATCCAGGACCTAAAGTTGGTAACTAAATACCAAATTCCATCAAAATCCGATCAGCCTTTTCACCAGGGCTCGTTAACGTTACCAAATAACAAAAAAATAGAACGTTACGTAACGTTAATTCCGATGCGATACCTTACTAACGTTACAATTATTTAACGTTAATGAGTAACTTAACATTATAATAACGTTAGGCCGTAACGTTATTTTTGTTGGTAATTTTAACTATACTAATACGTCGCGTCTCGCGTCATTTGAATGCGTTGTTGCCACTCCGTGCGGTGAACAAGCGCACGCCCGATTTATGAATCGTGCATTAGGTTAATGTAAAGTTTCGGGAGTGGTGCTTTTTTCATAGGATGCTGTGCGACTTTTAGTCGGTACACAAGGCTCAGGTTTGTTTTGAGGATCCAATTTCGGCACTGTATGTCATTATAAATATGACATTTGTTTATTTTACATTATCAACATAGTGGAAACTTAATAAAACATTTACAACATCAACATGAAATTTTCTACAAAGCGGTTTTGGAATTCAATATAGATCGTCAAAATTCAACAATTATTACCAAGCAAAAAACTACTACGGTAACTGGGTGCTGTTTCTGCGACGGTACTAAAATAATATACCAACTTAGTGGTTATCCATGGACGCCCATTCTCCATGATGAACGATAAAGATTTCAAAATCTGTTGTCTCTAATTCCTGAAAATACGAATACTGTAAATGCACTTAAAGTTAGAGAAAATGTAAAGTCTATGGCTGTGAACATGAGACTAAAAAACTAGCTAATACGCTTCACGTTAGAAAATTGTCTGTTAAAGTAGATATCGCTCCTCTGGGCACCAGAAGTTTCATGGGAATTAATTGCCAATATTAACAATATGGCTTAGTAATATGAGAAATTTAAAAAACATAGAAGTTTTTCAGCAACACACAACAGAACACCTCAAACATGTATTAATTTACAATCTGAATCGGTATCTTATGGACACAAAACAAAACAAAATTTACTGCTTAACAACCGATAACGGAGTTAACATGATAAAAATGAGCAAGCTCATCAATGAAAGTTGTGGATATGGAAGATTTACAGGCTGGTATTAATTCAGCTCAAACCAACGTGAGCATCGACCTGTGTGAATATAACGATACGGAGTTCGTTGTTGAGTATAATGATAATTAACTTGAACTTACATTCGCTACTCAACTATTTGATGTTCTGAGAGAGCAATTTGTAAACAGATCGATTGAAGACGGTGAATACGAAATCGGTGTTGTAAGGTGTGCCGTGCATACGCTTCAAGATGCATGTGTCTACTTGCAATCTCATTAAAAGCTGTCGTAAATTTGTTCGACGCCTTAGACCACCAAATTTCGTAAGGATTTAAAAAAAAATATGAAAAAATGTTGCTAAACTAGACTGCGCCACAAGATAGCATTCGAGAATTGACATGGTGGAAAGCATGTTGTGATTACGAGAAATATGCAACACTGATGAGCGCTTACATTTGCAAAATTGTATTTGGGATGATTTAACTGTATTTGTCAAATGTTAAAAAAACGAAAAAAAATACGAAAAAAACTACAGAAAGAACAGCTCACTGTTGGTAACTTTTATTTGGCATGGATGTTGTGCGAGTTCAAAATTATAAAAATACTGCAGAGATCGCAATTGACTTAGTAGCTTCAATGAAAATTTGAGAAAAAAGACTCTTTGAGAAAGACATTTTTATAAATAGTTTTTTTTTAGACCCAAGATTGAATGCAATTTTAGCACAGGAGCAACAAAATAAGGCGAAAGCAAATTGTTTGCAATTATACATTAATAATTATGGATCGGAAAAAGCCACACAGAAAATCTAAACACCAATAGCGATAATTTGACAGTGATAGTGATAAATGAAACATTTGCAGACATTTGCTCAACTAGACTCGGATGATTTTTTGAACACTAGTTATTTAATGAAACACGATTACTGTTAAGGACGGAATTGCGCTCTAATGTTTTGGATGATTTGCAACAATCTATGAATACCTTTTCAAATGAACCATTGTTAAAGTTATCGGTGAGTGTGTTATCATTCTGGGAAAAATCTTGAGATAACTTTCCTGGTCTATATAAATTAACAACTATCGTATTAGCCGCATCGATGACAAAAGTAAGCGACGAAAGATTGTTTTCGTCTTTGAAGTTTGTAGTATCAAATTACGGGTTTTCAATGAAAGACGACATTATTGAATATTAGTTTTTTATTAGGAGTAACAATTTGTTTGAAAAAAAAAGTATGTCGTACATGGTACATACATTCAGATTTAAGATTATTAACATTATAATAATTATTATTATAAAAGCAACTAGTAATATACTAAAAGCAAAACTGTAGCAAATTCAGAAGGCCGTTTAATATATTAAAACTTGGTAAATTATTTATTCCAGAATAATTGTTTTTCTTCTATATTCATTGTTGATTAATTTTAAGTTGCAACAGTTTGTATACCATAACTATTATTAATTACCATATTCATTTATCATTGTTTATTTTATAACTATACGTAATCCTAGCCAAATATGTTCCTTCTTCATAGTATTTATATAATGACCTAGACTGAGTAGTAATTAATACTAAGCAATTGACTACTCATATAACAATTTGGTTAACAATTACTTAATGTTGGATTAGAACTAATAAATAAATATATATTATATTTTTCATATGTTTAAAGTTGTTATATTTTTGCTATTTGGTGACTAAGCTAGGTGAAATCTAAAAGTCACAAACGGGCAAAATAAAATAGAAATTATTTTGAAACATAATGAATATTGAAGAAGTGATCATTGAAGTTGAAGAAGAATGAGTCTGGAATAAAATTTAATTTAAAGAAGAATGAATGAGAATTTAGGAACTGTAGTAGTTGAGTATATACAAACTTATCTATTATTTCTTGCTCTTTCTTTACTTTTTACTAATTTTCATATTATTTGTGCTTATGTTTAAGTGCTTGTACATACTTCAATATATTAATGTATGCTTCCGATTTCATACATGGAGGTAAGAACTGCAGTTCTCCTATGAGTAAATTACCTAAGTAATAGTTTATTTTATCAAGTTCCTCTTCGAAAGTGGAAAGGATACCATTGATTAATATCATCATCGTTATCTTTGTCATCTGTATTTTATTATTTTTTTCTTCTTAATATTACTATTATCCTGGTTATCTTTACGATCTTCCTTTGCTGTTATTTCCGTTTGTGTTATATATTTTCATTTGTTGTTTACAGGTTTGTTACACATCCACGCAACCCCAAAACTGCACACAACGCAGTTTGACAATAACAGCCTACAAGTTGCACAAGTTGCCTGCCTACGTGACTGAATGTAGGTCACGCACTTTGCACCGGCACGAGGCGCCGACGCAGCACAAGCATCGACCGCCTGCCGCATGAAACCTAATTTTAGCAGCACTTTTGATTCAACCATCGAACAACTGTCGCGTCTTTAGTAATAATTAAATTGTAATTTTATTAAATAAACTTAGTCTTTTAAAATACATTTTGTATTTTTTTGTATCCTCTGGCTGTAGCCCTCGTAATTGGCGCAGTCGGTAGGATAGCTAAAGTAGAGTCAGTGAACCGATCACGGGCACCAGCTATCCGAACCTACAGGAGCTACGGTTGGGAGGAGTATCCAGAAATCGATACACACAGAGAAATACAAATGCATTGGTAAGTACCTAGATCTTACTAGAGTTGCTTCCTTTTTATGTCCTAAGTGTTCCCTTTAATTTTCCAAAATTTTCCATCCGCGAAAATCGAGGTCCCCTAGGTTAGATAATTTACGTAGATTTTTGCAAGTAGATGCCAATAGAAATCTTGATAGTATTTTAGAAGAAATAGATTTAGATAGTTTAGATAGACAAGTAGTTATTAAATCTCTCAATATGTGTGATGCACTTATAGAACAGATTTTCAAAGCCCTACGGCTTCTTCCCGAATTCGACGGGAACTCGAACGTCCTCACTCGGTTCATCCACCTATGTGACCAGCTAGTGGCTACGTATATGAAAGCGGAGGAAGGGTTCGAACTTAGTAACTTGGCCTTGTTAAACGGTATTTTAAATAAAGTTACAGGGCCCGCAGCCCGAACAATAAATTCGAACGGCATTCCAGAGAATTGGTTAGGGATTCGCAATGCCCTCATTAATAACTTTGCGGATCAGCGCGATGAGACCTCTTTATTTAACGATCTGTCTCTCCTGACCCAGGGTTCCGCAACCCCTCAGGAATTTTATGAAAAATGTCAAAATCTTTTAAGCATTATAATGACATATATCAGTTTGCATGAATCCGTATTGAGCACCATTGAAGCTAAAAGATTGCTTTATAAAAAATTAACCCTTCAGGCATACCTACGTGGTCTACGCGACCCACTGGGTTCTCGGATACGGTGCATGCGACCTGAGACATTAGAGAAGGCCTTAGAGTTTGTTCATGAGGAAATGAACACGCTATACCTGCAACAGCGAAACGAGCCTGAGAGAAGGATGCAGTCTTCGTTTTCATCTAATCCTAATAAATCTTCTTTCAGCTTTCAGTCGCCGGTATCTTTATTAACTCCGCGACCGTTTTCGTTTCCACCCGCGTTCAATAACATGCCAGGCCCCTCTAAGCCCATGAACTTTCAGCCCACGAGGCCAATGCCAGCCTGGAGGCCCCAGGTGCCTCATAATCGTTTTCCTACAAGAACTCAGCAGATGTTTGGTGCACCCCCGCCTAACTATAGACCTCAGAATAACGCTTTTAGAATGCCGCAACAGAGAACAGGGTTTCAACCCTCTAACAATACAGGCCCTCAGCCTATGAGTGGCGTTAGCCACTATGTAGCGAAACCCATGCCATTTAGGTCACATGACTGGACTAAACATGGTAATCCACCCCCATCGAACTACTTTAAGACACGAGAAATGAACCTGAACGAGCTTTCTGACTCACAAATCTATTACGACCCTTACGGTGAATATTACAGTGACTACTATTACACTGACCATTATGAACAGACATACCCCGAGCAAATGTATGACCCGTCATACGAGCAACAGTCCTTTCACCCTGAGTATGTCCCTGCGTATGTTGAGGAAACTCAGGATGAAGGCCTTACTGAAAACCAGGATTTTCAGGAGGTCCTGAAATCAGAAAAACGAAAATAGAAATCAATTTGCAGACGCAGCGTCAGCTACCCTACATACAGATAGCAGATCCACCCCTAAAGCTGTTAATTGACACAGGTGCTAACCAATCATTCATTAGCCCCGAATCAGTAGAAAGATTTTTTCCTCACGTACCTTGCAACTATGAACCTTTCGAAGTTACGAATATTCACGCGACTACCAGAAACGACTACTCTATCACTTTACCGTGCTTTCAGGAATTTAATGAAGATAATGAGATGACTCTTTTCATTTATAAGTTCCATGACTTCTTTGACGGTTTAATTGGTTTAGATTTATTAGAAAAACTAGAATCCAGTATCGACCTGAAAAATAAGGTCTTAGTTACACGGCAATCTACTAACCCCTTGCGTATGTACGATTCACGAAACTGCAATCTATTTGAGGAGATAATACCGGCAAATACATCTAGAATGATTCGAGTCCCGATTAATTTCCACGACGGTGACGTAATAGTTACAGAGCAAGCAATATCTAACTGCACAATACGTGATTGCGTCACTACGGTACAAAATAATCGCGGTTTTATCGAAGTCATCAACCCGACTAGACATGACGTAGTGTTCTCTATGGACCAACCAGTTAGTGCGGAAATTTTTAATGCTCAGTGCACGCATACCGGGCAACCAATAGATCGCGCGTCCAAGGTACTTTCGCGCTTACGTACTGACCATTTAAATCCTGAAGAACGAGTCAACTTAGAATCTCTCTGTGCTCAATACGCTGATGTCTTCTATCTGGAAGGTGAACCTCTAACATTCACCAATAAAATTAAGCACAGCATTCGTACCACAGACGAGCTACCAGTCTATACTAAAACTTATAGGTACCCGTTCGTTCATAGACAGGAGGTTCAGGAACAAATGTCGAAGATGCTAGAACAGGGAATCATACGTCCCTCTCAATCAGCTTGGAGCTCCCCCATCTGGGTAGTCCCGAAAAAAACTGATGCATCAGGAAAAGTCAAATGGCGTATAGTTGTCGACTTTAGAAAAGTCAATGAAAAAACTATTGACGACAAGTACCCCATACCTAATATCAATGACGTACTAGACAAACTAGGTAACTGTCACTATTTCACGACGTTAGATCTTGCGAGTGGATTCTATCAAGTGGAAATGAATCCAGAAGACATTCACAAGACCGCTTTTAATGTCGAGCATGGTCATTTCGAATTTTTGAGAATGCCCATGGGACTTAAGAATTCACCGTCCACTTTTCAACGCGTAATGGACAATGTCCTGAGAGACCTCCAAAACGTTGTATGCCTGGTTTATCTTGATGACATCATCGTATTTAGCGTCTCGTTACAAGAGCACATAGTCAACCTAGAGAAGGTTTTCAAAAGACTGAGGGAATCGAACTTCAAAATTCAAATGGACAAGTCGGAATTCTTAAAGCTAGAGACCGCGTATCTAGGACACATTATAAGTAAAGATGGCATCAAGCCAAATCCCGACAAAATAGCTGCTATCCAGAAATTCCCGAAGCCAAAAACCGCAACCGAAATAAAGCGTTTTCTTGGTTTACTTGGATACTATAGGAAGTTTATCCCAGACTTCGCTCGTATAGCAAAACCAATGACTCAGTGCTTGAAAAAAGGATCTAAGATTACATTTGACGACACAAACTACATCAACTGTTTCGAAAAATGTAAAGTATTACTAATGAATGACCCTATCCTTCAGTACCCTGACTTTTCCAAGGACTTTGTAGTGACGACTGACGCTTCTAACTTTGCTATAGGCGCTATCCTTTCTCAAGGATGTATAGGTAGCGACAAACCAATAGCCTATGCGTCAAGGACTCTGAATTCAAGCGAAATTAATTACAGCACGATTGAAAAAGAACTCTTAGCTATCGTCTGGGCTACCAAGTACTTTAGACCATACTTATTTGGTAGAAAGTTTAAAATTGTAACCGATCATAAACCACTCCAGTGGGTTATGAATCTTAAAGAGCCAGGCTCGAGACTTACACGTTGGAGACTTAAACTGAGCGAATATAACTTCACTACAGTCTATAAGCAAGGCAAAAATAATACCAACGCCGATGCTTTATCTCGTATTGAAATAAATATCGAGGACACCAACTCCCTTGTTGTAAATCCATCTCATGCAGGCTCCACTACTATAACGGCTCGTACAAGCGATATTGAAAGACTTCCATCCGAAGCAGGCTCTAGCACCGCAACTGCTCATACAAGTGCTGAAAACCCGATCCTAGAAGTTCCTATCTCAGATGATCCTCTTAATAAATTTAGCAGACAGATTTGTTTCGTGATGGTAGGTGACATTAGGAAACGACCAACTGTGACAAAGCCTTTCGAGACTCATACTAGGACGACCATCCAACTCACTGAATCTAACTTAACAAATGACGTCATCAACGCAATCAAAGAATTTGTAAATCCCAAAGTTAGGACCGGTATAATAATCCATCCTCTTTTAGCCATGTACAAGATTATTCCAATCATTCAAGATAATTTCAAGAGCTCCGCAATGAATCTCGTTTTAACCAAAGTCGAATTGGAGAATGTTAAAGAATATCTACGTCAGCAGGAGATCATACAGAAGTATCACGAAGGTAAAACAAATCACCGTGGTATTACTGAATGCTACTTAGCTTTATCCTCCAAGTACTATTGGCCCAAAATGAAGGAATGTATTACCAAGTACATAAGTGAATGTAATATCTGCGGTCAAGCCAAATATGATCGAAGTCCTATCAAACAAAGATTTTCGGTTGTTCCACCCCCTACTAAACCCTTTGAGAAAGTCCACCTTGACCTTTTTACGGCTCAGAATGAAAAATACCTCACAATAGTAGATGCCTTTTCAAAATACGCCCAAGCATACTATTTGAGAGATGGTACAGCCCTAAGTGTCGTTCAAGCCCTTTTAATATATTGTACACATCACGGGGTTCCGATCACCATAGTCACAGACCAAGGACCCGAGTTTACAAACCAAATATTCTCCGAATTTACTCGACTTCACAAAATTCGACACCATAAAATCCTTGCCCACTCTCCGAACGACAATGGAATAGTTGAAAGATTTCACTCTACGATCCTTGAACATTTAAGAATATTAAAGCTTGAGAAACGTAATGAACCAGCAGTTAATCTTATGCCTTACGCAGTTTTAGCATACAACAGCTCCATCCATAGTTTTACCAAATGTAGACCTTTAGACTTGATAACTGGACATTTTGACCCACGTGACCCATTAGACATTGACTTAACCGAACATTTACTACAACAGTACGTACAAGACCACAGGAAACGGATGACTCAAGTATATGACCTCATTAACGAGACTTCCTTACACGACAGGACTCAACTGACTGAAAATCGGAATAAAGACAGAGAACCTGAAAAGGAATACACCCCTGACCAGCAAGTATTTGTACGTAATCCCATGGCTTCCCGACAAAAACTAGCCCCGCGTTATACGCAAGACACAGTCCTTGCTGATCTTCCCATCCACATCTACACCAAAAAGAAACGTGGTCCAGTCGCTAAGTCACGCCTTAAGCGAAGTCCTAAAAATCCCACCTTGTTACAGGACACTACTACTGGTGACGTCACTACTGCATCTGATCCAAGGACAAGATGTAACGATTGACTCGCTTGATAATGGACCCGGGCTACTTCCTTTCAAGCTAGGAACGGCAAAAATGATTTCGCATTACCACTCTTTCCTAAATTATGTTGACTTAGACAGCATCCACTCACAGATAGAATCAGTTAAAACTCAAATCTTTGAACTTCGACCTCTGTTAAACAATAAGACCTCATCTCTTTTTGATCCTCATATTGAACATCTTAGTACGAAGCTCGCGAGAATCTCCGATCAGTTGAATACCTTTGAGTCAGTTCGTAGCAAAAGAGGACTTATTGACGGTCTCGGTTCAGTAATTAAAAGCATTTCCGGTAACTTAGATTATACCGACGCTATTAAGTACGAAAACGCTATCACAATCTTGCAAAATAACGAACACAAATTAGAGTCAGAACTTAACAATCATGTCAGTTTAAATAAGGATTTTATATCTCATAGCTCGAAAATTATTAAAAGCATTTTAGAAAATCAAGAGAAGATAGGAAAAGCACTGAACTTGATAATGGAAAGCGATGCCTACAAGGAATATGACTTAATCAAATACGCCCATCTGGCACAACACTTCTTAATCTTAGGAGATAATATCGAAAATTTATCTGAGGAGTTAATTAGCCTAGAAAATACTTTATCGTTTATTCGTGCATCGAGCACTCCTTATACGATAGTTAGCTTAGAAGAAATTAAGAATATATTTAGTAAACTAAGGATTTTATATTTAAACAATGAAATCCTTGACATAGACTATAGAAACTTTTATGAGATAATTAAGTTAGGTTATTTTTACTTATCTAAGCAGATAGTTATAGTTATCAAGGTCCCGATTGTCGTTCCCGATACCTATGACCTATACAAATTGTCCCTCGTCCCTAATAAAAACCATGAAGTCCTCATACCCACCTTACCATTCGTAGCACTCTCTAGCAAAGACTCTAGGTACATGGAGACAGAATGTCCGAAGATAAACTCATGGTTTCTCTGCGAATCGAAGGTTAACCTCAAGATCCAAGACAAGCCCGATTGTGTCCAGCAGCTCATTGCCCAGCAGGAACTCCAACCATCCTGTAAACTGACTTCAGTTGTCCTCACAAGCGAAGCCCTAGAAGTATTAGACGACAAACACTACACGTTGAACTTCCCTGCTCCAACCAAGGTCAAGATATCCTGTGTTCAAGAACAGTACCTGACTCTACACGGCAGCTACCTGGTAGTCATACCACTCAACTGCAACCTAAAGACACCAGGATTCACCATCACCAACACGAACGACAGAATCAAAGGACATGTTGTAAGGATAATGGAAACGCCTCAGTATGACGAGTCGAGGCATGTTGATCATCCACCCATCATCCTAAACTCACCAAACTTACAGAGTCTTCATGCCCTGAACACAAGAATATTAGCCGAAGCACCTGCTCATCTGGAGAAAATCACCGATCCAGCTCTATATCACACCACTATTCCCGTCTACCTAATACTACTAAGTGTATGTGCACTTATCATCGCACTACTTTACCGCAGACTACGAACAAAAATTCAACCAAACGGAAGACAAACTACAGAAACAAACAGCGACGTTCCTGAAGTACAATACACAACCCCATTACCAAGGAATATCAACCCCGGCCAGATAAGGGTTGATCATAGAAACATGACAGCAACCATCTCGAACAAGGTTCTCGATTAGTCGCTTATCTTCGAGGGGAGGTGTTACACATCCACGCAACCCCAAAACTGCACACAACGCAGTTTGACAATAACAGCCTACAAGTTGCACAAGTTGCCTGCCTACGTGACTGAATGTAGGTCACGCACTTTGCACCGGCACGAGGCGCCGACGCAGCACAAGCATCGACCGCCTGCCGCATGAAACCTAATTTTAGCAGCACTTTTGATTCAACCATCGAACAACTGTCGCGTCTTTAGTAATAATTAAATTGTAATTTTATTAAATAAACTTAGTCTTTTAAAATACATTTTGTATTTTTTTGTATCCTCTGGCTGTAGCCCTCGTAATTGGTTGTAATATAGATTGTGGCTGGCTCTCAGTATTGATTTCCCTGTTTTCGATTAAATCTGAAATACAATCTGTTTTTATTTTTAATTACTTAGGTATCATTATTTTTTCTAATGGTATAATTATATCTATTTTAAATAATAACTCTTAAAAAGATATAAGTTTAAAAACTAAAACCCGGTCGAATCAAAAAAAATCTATGACACTCTTGCGATAAAGACGATTCGATTGATACCTTACTTGTCAAAATTGGACCAATAGGGCCGACGCTATGGTGGAACATTCTCACACACAAACACACACACACATACAAACATACATAGATACATACAGCTATATTGAAGATTTACCATAATTGTCTCCGCCGTTATAAGAATATGTTAGACTCGTGACATTTTGTTCTTCGTCGGCCGTACTCTGTCGTACGGTTCATACAAATAAATTTTCATTCATTTAGTGTATTCAGTCATTAATATAAACCGTATGCCGAACAATTTGAAAGTGATCTAAGTAGAAGATCTTTTGTACCTATGTATGAATAATTTATTTACCTTGATTATAATAAATATTGTATTCAGTCATCTTGCTAACAGCAGCTCTCTGAATCGGCACCACTCACGTCACGATGTCAACAATGAAATGAATGAACCTACCTCACAGGTTTAACCATTTTAAAGTAACGATAAAATTAACGTTAACTTGCAAGTAACGTTACGAAAGTTTACCGGTATGACGTAGCATAACTAACGTTAAATTGACTAACGATATTTTAAAATTAACCTAGCGGAGGTAACGTTACGAATGTTTTTACCGGTATTTAAAGCTCTGCTTTTCACTCACAAACTTTTTAATAATAATAGTGTAAAGTAGAGATGCGCCGAGTACAAGTTCCGTTCCGAGTAACCGAGTAACGAGTATTACTCGGTTTAGTTTATCAAACTCGGTTTGAGAAACTTAACCGATTACATAGTTAAAAATTTAAACGGGACTTAATCGCGCTGAAAACTTAATATTTATTTACTCGACGTTTCGATCAAGTTGTATTGATCGTGGTCACGAGAAGACTGAAGTAGCGGGTGTCAGCGTCGAGAAGGGCGAGCGTTGTCTCCAACTACCCGCATTTGGTTTTGTAAAAATTCAGAATTGTCACGACACACGACACTAACGACATCTGCAGATATCTTCTGACGTAAACCGCGACGCGAACACTTGCTTATCACGGGATTCCAGGACGCAGCCAACTTGAAACCATCCTCTTGGTTGAAATTGGGATACTTTTTAATTTCAACCGCTTCACGTACAATCTGGAGTAGTAGTGACGTTCCGTGGAGAGGATCTTAGGGTCATGGAGTTCAATCCAGTGATTAGGGCCCGATTCAAGCAAATGCTCAGCAATTGCAGATTTATTTATCTGGCGGTTCTTTACAGCTGCAATGTGTTCTTTGACCCTTTCCGCTATAGTACGCTTGGTTTGTCCAATGTAGGAACTACCGCAGCTGCAACCTATCTTATATACGTCAGGAGTTTGAAAAGGATTTTCTTACCTAACTCTATACACTTTATATTTACCGAGTAGTTGTATCGTAACCTGAGCCGAGTTATTCGGCTGAGTTCGAGTACAGAAAAAATTACTGAGTACGGAGAGTACCGAGTAGTAAACGAGTACTCGGCGCATCTCTAGTGTTAAATATGTTTTTTTATACTTCTCTCTTCTTTCTCTGGCTATTATCCCATTTTATTTGGGGTCAGCCCTCGTAGTATTCCTACACCACACCGTACGGTTGTGGGTTGTCTTTTTTGTTGTGTTGTTCGCTATCATGTCATTTTCAATTGTTAGTATCCAGGTCATTTGTGGTCGTCCACGGCCTCTTTTCCCGACTTCTATATTTATGACTCTTTTAGTCATATGGTCATCATCTCGCCTCATATGTCCGTACCAGCGCAAACGGTGTTCACTAAGTTTCTCATGTACCTTAGCGACTTTAAAAGTACCACGGATATATTCGTTTCTTATTTTAAGTGTCACGAGGCGGTCCTAGAGTTTGTTCCACTAGCCCAGGGACCAAACTTCAGTGGACACAAAAGCACAGGAACAATAGGAGCATTATTATCACAGGCTTTTCGTGCTTCAACAATATGGATCAAAACAACCACTAACGAAAGTATTATCTTATATATTTAAAAGACTCCAGTTGTAATAAACTTATTTAGGTATTTTATAACATATTATTTCGTAAAATTCGGTTTTGCTAATCCAATCAATATCGGAATGACAGGTTATTTGAATTTAGAATTAATATAGACAAACTATCAAAAAGGGTATGATTATGAAAGAATTAAGAATTTATGAAAGAGGTTTCACATCGTCACAATACCCCGCCTCCCCGGAGAAAAAATTTTTTTTTTACACATTGCAAACTAATTGTACATAAATTGACACATACATACATTTACACATCACACACCACATACTCACCAATCATACACATACACACATGCACTCACATAATCACCCTAATCAGCGGATAGTGACTGTATAAATAAGCCTACACTATACTGCATTGGTTCCACGAGTAACCTTATTGATATTTAAGGTTTCTCTTTCTTATGAGTTTTATTTCCAAGGAATGGGAATAAGACTATGAATGATGATGAATGAATGTGTGATTTATGAATTTGAATGCATCTAGGAATCCAATCAATTGTATATTGACATTGTAAATAAACATGTTCACCAAAAAAATTAAAGGCGATAACCCAAATTGGTCAACAACAAAAATTCAAAGGAGGTTGTGCAAGTTTCTTTAAAAATTGGCCAGAGTTTAAAAATTCCTTTTCAGCTCAGCATTTCATTTATTTTAATTAACTATTTCAACTTTGTTACCCTTATTATATATATTTTTACTATTAACTTCTACTTATTTTTTCTTTTTTCTTTAGCATTTTTTTTCTTTTTTTTAATAAACCTAATGTTTTGGGATACTAATAACATCAAAATTTTAACATAGGTACAAATAAAAAAAAAATGAATGAATTAATTTAAAAAAAAAAACTCCGGGAGGCGGGGTATTGTGACGATGTCAAACTTCAAACTTCTTTCATAATAATACTCATTTGATCTCTTAATTCATTAATAATCCATTTCATTCCATTTGATAGTTTGTTATAATTAATTCTAAATTCATTTAACCTATCATTCCGATATTCATTGGATTAGTAAAACTGAATTTTACGAAATAATATGTTATAAAATACTTAAATAAGTTTATTACAACTGGAGTCTTTTAAATATATATGATAATACCTTCGTTAGTGGTTGTTTTGATCCATATTGTTGAAGCACGAAAAGTCTATGATAATAATGCTCCTATTGTTCTTGTACTTTTGTGTCCACTGAGGTTTGGTCCCTGGGCTAGTGGAACAAACTCTGGGATCGCCTCATGACAACCAGACCAGCGTAGCATCTTTATCTCTGTGGTGTGAACTTTCTGTTCATCCGTCTTCCTCATCGCACAGCACTCAATCCATATAGTAGGGCTAGTCTTACTGCCCTTTTGTTTAGGTACGTTTCCCTTGACTTTAAATCGCCATACGGAGTCGCATAATATAGATAGATAGATATATAGATAACTCTTTATTGTACACCACATAGAACAAAAATACAATAATAACTAAAACATTTATACAAAATATATGGGACAATGGTCTTATCGCTAAAAAGCCAAAAGATGCCAGGCAACGATCTCCATTTCAGCCAGGCTGCCTGTATTCTGTATTATGTTGTGTATCTCTCTCTACACAGTCTTTTGGTGCTACAATGGATCCGAGATACTTGAACTCTTCAAATATGTAAAGAGGTCAATTTTCGATGGATGTACGAACATGGTATTACACCCACATTAGCTCCGGAAAAGTCGCAATACATATATTCGGCCTTCTATCTATTTTTTTATCACCTATATTTTTATACTTAGTTAATATTGAGTATTATAATGTTATAACATTAGGTAGGTATTGCACACCATCATACTTTGTAAGTACCTACCAGCCTACGAATACCTACATGCGAGCCCTGATCGTTACCAAAAAACTCGGTTGTACGGTACATTTTTTTTTGTTAGTTTGTGACTTTGTGTGGTTGTTAAAGGTCTGTTCTAGCAAATAAGTAATTTCATATCATTGAATTGTACCTACGTATTGTAACTGTCATAGGAGTTTTATTAGTCTAGTAATAGTAGATATCAAACCAATAAGATATCAAATAAATATCGGTGATATGATAGATAACCTTCAATATATTAGGCACGCGTTTGATAATTTTGATAAGCTATCGAATCTCTTCAATGTTTTTATCGAGATGAGAATGTTTATTTATGGTCTATATTGCGGATCGTTTTAAGAAAGTACCTCATTTTTTGGGAAGTGTCGATGGGTAGTGCATCATAATAATATTGTGTTGGTTATTATTGTTCTCTAAGGTAAGATTATGTGATACCTACTTATCTAAAATACATTAGAGCATTTCTGCATTATTTATTTTTTAAAAAATGCGATTGTTTGAACCCAGGGCCATTATTCACTATTACCAATAAGACACGTTACGCGCCGCGTTAAGATATCTGCGTGGAATCGTACGGTAATTGCCGTACTGACGTCATACGTTTTCGGCAAGGAATTTCATGCGGCATAGTGAATAAGCGCCCTGGGGAAGGATAGGTACTTTTTAAACTGTAGACCAATCTGACGAAGTCGCGGGCAAAAGCTAGTGATGAATATTTCGTTTGTGAGTTTGGTATGAATGGACGTTTATTTTTTGCGTACTTATTTTAAGTAAGACCGAGGCCGCACCGGTAAGGCGACGCGACGGGTGGCGCGGCGGGGCGGCGGCGGGGCGGCGGCGGCCGGCGCGCGGGCGATGCAACAGCTAGTAGCGATCTCAAATCCCTAAACATTACGGCGGTGATTAGATGCGCGAAATTATCTCGTTGTTATCCAAAATGTACTAAGACTAACGAAAGTGTCAGTACTGAACAAAATAATTCAGCGACAAGCGAAGACATTTATACAGCGACAGCGACTCAACGGCGCCTTGGGGCGATTTACAATCAAGTCTATAGAAATGCGTTTGAGTGGCCGCACTGCCACTCAATTAGATACGAGCGTGTCAGATATGCTTTGCGCAACGTCACACGATGTAAATAAATTAATTTGATTTTGTTGCTTAATCGTATCATAAGAGTGTGCTTTGTTTGTGCAATAACACTAATAATTCATAGTTTCTATTGAAAATGCAGTGGGATGCATATCTATCCTTCAAGCTAGCTCTTATAAGTTTAAAGAAAGAATTTGAAAAGAAAAATATATTTAATGAGTCGGAAAAATCCATTACAAACATGCGTAAAATCCATAACCCACTTCTTCTAATCGCAACTCAAACGACTGCACTGTGCTCCAAAGAGCTCCTGTATGCTACCTCAAGTTCTGGAGCAACCGATATAAGAGCCTTGCTGCGAGAAGTTCTTATAGCCTAAATTTTGATGGCTAAATATTTTTTGTCGAGGCAGAGGCGAAAATCTCTCCTTTATTAGGATATCTCGTCTCATCTAGACACAAACTTATCCTCACATTTTTGACATAATTTGACAATCTCTGACATTAAATGTTCAAACACCATATCTTGTCAAAGAGCTGATATAACATTTATCTTTATGAGCCTAGATCTAGACTATAAATTACATATCTATCAGATCTAAATTGTTATAAGTATTGCTAAAGGAAGCCTAAGACCTGGCAGTAAATAAAATTGGCAATAAATTGCGAAACGTTATCACGCAACTGTTAGTTTACAATAATATTTCAGGTAAGTAAGAACCTAATTTGATATATATCAACGTTACAATTAGTTTTACTTTGAAATATTCTTATCTATTGTTGTCGTTCAGTGACACTAGGGAGTCTACACACCAAACTCGCCGACTATGGTTTCCTAGGATAGCGGTGCCATCTTAAAGCGGCCGTACCGTAATACGGACGGCCGGACATCCGGACATACGAAAACATATTTGCCCAAGCTAAAACGGAGGCTTCGCTCGCGCAAAAATGCTTGCGTATGTCCGGCTGTCCGGATCTCTGTTCTCCTCTACAGGTCACATTTCTCAACCGATCAAAAGGAAACTTGGTATACAGGTTAAACAAATTTTTTAAGTAACTCAAAAAGTGGAATTGATTATTCCTTGACGTAGTTTTTGTAATACCTAAATTCGAAAGATAAGTTTTGAGGTCGATAGTATTTTTAACAAACCTTTATAGTTACAACACAGAATAAATAAAAGTAGGTTACGAGCAAACGGCAAGTAGATAAATGAAAAACAGTTGGTTTATTTTAAGCGGAAATTTAAATTGTTTAAATATTTATTCTCATTCAGACATTCTCAGACGAAATACATAGGTTAGCTACAGAGTTCAACGATACGCGACCAAACAAAGTTTTATTGTTTTAGAATGAACATGGGTGCTACATTCTGGGTAATATTATGCCTGGCGATATTGCAAGCTTCAAGGGCCGTGGATTATGTATCTGATCCAGCTGTGCAGCTCTTCCAAGAGTATTTACAAATTGATACCACCTCTAATACTGATCTCAGTAAGTTCCTAGCGATATTTCAATACCTAATTATATTAATTACTAGCTGTGCCCGCGGCTTCGTACCTGTTTGATCATATTTTCTCTAGATTAAAAGTACTCATGTGCTATTCCAGGACCTAACTACTAATATCCAAAATTTGATCGAAATTCCTTCAGCTGACAAATAGTTTTTATCGATTGCCCGGCATCTAATCATCGGATTGAGATACCAATTACCCAAGTCAAACTCTAAGCTGTCCAACAGTGAAAACTGCATCGCAATCTGTCAAGTAGTTTAGTAGTTACGTAATTCGCGAACAAACATACAGACAAATAAACAGACAGACATGATTTAAAAAAAAACGATCGTGGAGTCCCTCCGCGCGGAAGAAGTGTAACTTCGTAATGTGTAAATGAAAATAGGAAGGCCTCCATGGTAGCGTTAAACGTTTAATGCAACCTTGTTGGAAGTCGCATAAGAAGTATCACTTCAAAAATGTTATATTCTTGTTCAGTAGCTTAATTAAAGTACCCTAGACCTCTTTCTTTTTAATTATTTTCTTTGTACACACTTTTTTGTATTGTTTTATTGCTTTATTATAAGTATACATAGATATTTTTACTCGAATTATCTGGCAATAGCCAAAGCGTGTAATGTTTGTCTCTGTCCCTAGCGAACAAAATGCGCTTCCCTGATCCTGAGACCGTTTTTTTATCGCAGAAATCCGGATAAATTGTAAAACTGTGCACTGATTGATTGATTGTATTCGATAGTGCGCGTTTACGATTTTACGATTGGAGGAAGGTTCTTACATTAGAACGGTGACATACCTACAGGGTGGATTTTTGAGATGGAGCAGTAAGGGTACCTTAATTGTTTTAGTAACAGGAAAACGATCTGATGAGACTGTCTTTAACTTTTGAAGATATTTTGAACTGCATTCACAGATTTTGGAAAAAGTGTACAGAAGAAAATGGGTCATTTACACAAATACTTTATTTGATGCCAATCGATCCTGTTTCTTATAATATGTCTCCATCAGACCAACTGAACTCAGCGTAATAGAAAAGTCGAAATCGTACATTTTGTATGAAATGAACGTGGATGAATAAAATAAAATTCAACAATTTAATAATAGTTTACTTTCAATAAGAAAAAAATACTGGCTGCCAGAAAAATCAAAATATTTACAAAAATTAAGGGAATAAAATGGCGGTTTGAAAATAGTACTCCATTCAGAGCCTATAAAATTTGGCAAGTAGGTAAATTCCACATAGAGTTTGAAACATCTAGCAAAAGCGCAACTTGCTATAAAAACTCCTTGTTTTGAAAATCTTGTTAACCTTTTTGTTATTCTGCAGCTCCCGCAGTAGAGTTCTGGAAACGACTGGCAGCCGAAGAAAACCTTCCTATTTGTGTTTACGAGTTCAAGGCTGGTTACCCCGTCATCGTGATAAAGTGGGCGGGAAGCGACTCCTCGCTGAGCAGCATCATGCTGAACTCTCACATCGACGTGGTGCCAGCTGATGAAGAAGTAAGTAATATAATTTCTTACATTTTTACGAGTAAGGCGTTCGACAGATAAAATAATATCATCCAGATCCTAATATTTGAGGGTGTTTTCCGTGCCTACATCTTACATAGAAACACGGTCTAACTAGGCTTATAAATAGTATCTCAATAGAGAATATGTACTAAACTGGAGCACGTGGTTACTTAGATCAACGATGCAGACGCAACTTGAAATATTCCCAAATCAACTTCGATCAAAGTTGTTTCTATAATCGAAGCAAATCAAACATCCGCCGGGCCTTGTGCCTTTTTTTGTGTTACCAATAGAGTACAAAAATACCTATATATTTTATCAAAGATATGATTGACTTCTTTGTACCTACTTAATACAAATAAACCATATTATAAACTTTTATAACCCAGTAAAATTGCTAAGCAGTATATCTCCAGATATCAAGAGTAAAAGATGACATGCCTGACATTCTTTGCAAATATGCTTATCCATATTGTTTTTTATCAGCGACGTGTAACATAATTCAACTTTTATTGTGCTGCTAAACTGTTCAAAATACAAATGAAGTACGAGTAGGTATATAATTTCTGACAGCCAACACTATTATGATGACCATAAAAATAAATCAATCCCTAAACCGATACTGGATACTCGGAGTCGATATTTTATGTCAATTTAATGGTTGACTATAAGTATCAAATGATATAGTCTAATTTTAAGAATGGAGTTGTACCTCGTCTTGATATCTTTATTGCATTCATACAAAAATCTATTTTTTTACTCTGAGCTTATTTTTAAATGACTATTCCCAACCCCTTTCACTTACCAAGCGATGGATTTTCTCTAAGATAATCACCTTTTATTATAATAATGTATCCCAGGACGGATGGAGCTACCCTCCGTTTTCGGCAACCATCGACGACAGCGGCGACATCTACGCGCGGGGCACGCAAGATATGAAGTCCGTCTCCATCCAGTATTTCGAAGCGCTGCGAAGACTGAAGCGCAACAACGTCTCTTTGTTGAGGGATGTTTATATGACGCTGATGCCTGGTATGTCATCATTATCATTATTATAACCCCGGTGTTTTCAAGTCAAGAGTGAATAGGTATCTACTAGGCAAGCGTGCTACACCTTCGACCACATCATCGCTTTCCATCAGGTGAGATCGTGGTCAAACGACAGCCTAGTCAGTAATAAAAAAAAAAAAACACAGCTTGCTAGAGTATACTGTGCGGGGCAAGGGTTAGAGGTTCTAAGGAAACTATCGATAATTATAAAGAAAATTGAAGAAATAGTCAACCTACAAAATAAAATATTTTTAATAATAAAAAAAACGTTTGTTTTCAATTAGTTTTAAGTATTTATTTTAAGTTTTATAACTTAAACAGAAAGATATAATTTAAAAAAATGAGGCATGTTCTGTTTTCCATTTCAGATGAGGAAGTGGGTGGAGAAAGCGGCATGATACCTTTCCTCGCGAGCGAAGAGTTCGCTGCTTTGAATGTAGGCGTCGAGATGGACGAGGGAACCTCCTTCCCTCTGCCTTTGATCGCCATTTTTTACCAAGACAAAGTAGTGTGGCGTAAGTATACCTAAAAAAAAAGGAGCGTTTGTACAGAATATATAATAGTACTCTGCAGTAGAGGCCGAGCGGCAAAGAGCGGTAGAGTCGAGCGGAAGCACGACCCAATAACAATCCAACGGCTTCCGATCCAGCACCAGTAATTGTTAAGTTGTGTGCTGACTTCAGTTCCATCGCTCAAAAACGGTAAAGGAAACATATTGAAAACTGAAAATTTGAAAACTGAAAACTGGTGTACAATAAAGTATTATCTATCTATCTATCTTGAGTAAACCATGAAAGACAAGGACATGTGACACCAAGTGGAATACGTAGGTACCACGTATGTTTTAGGTCCACATCTCTCTTAGAGAAGGCTTGTGTCCCAGCAGTAGGAATGTAATAGGCTGATGAAGATACTCTAAAATACAGGTACCTTAGCAAAATCTACAGTTGAAGAAGGAATAGCAACATACCATATAAATACAATATGAATGAGCACAGCAATGTTTTTTCCAGAAATACAAATTGACTGTCACGGCGAAGCTGCTCATGGTTCCTCCTTTGATGATACTAATTCGACTGCAACTGGCAAGGTGACAATATTTTAAATCAATATTCTCAATATTCTAGTTACTCCATCACTATGAAGCCTAAGTATCTAATATTATGGAATTAGAATTTATAAAAAAAACTTGTGAAAAGTTGTTCAGTTGTCAATACCACTTTCTTAACTGTATTTCAGTGTACAAATGTGATCAATCGGATGTTCAAGTTCCGAGACGAGCAGTACAATATATCCACTGTGGCGACTGTCATGAACGCTGGCGTCTACACCTCTTTGAATCTCAACAAAATTAATGTAAGTTGTATTTTAAAAGTAGTTAACAGAGGGAAGGGAAATTACTTTTTAATTTTAAGTGTAATTTAAACCCGCAACGTGCGTTGTATCATTAGGTACCGAATGTGTTATTATTGCACATTAAGTGACAGAGATTTTTCATCTACTCGTATACTTATAATAAAGCAATAAGTACGACAAAGTCTGTACAAAGAAGATAATATAAAAAAAATGGTCTACGACACTTAAAATAAGCTACTGTACAAGAAAATAATATTTAAAAAACTCGTGTCTGTCTGTTTATCTGTAATTTGGTTGTTCGCGCATCACGTACAAACTATTAGACCGATTGCGATGAAATTTTCACTGTTGGATAGATTAGGGTTTCACTTAAAAACTGCTGTACTTGGTATCTCAATCGAGTAGAAGCCGAGCAATCGATAAAAACTTTTTGACGGCTGAAGGAATTTTGATCAAATGTTGGTATATTGGTATTTTAGTTCTTGGAATAGTACATAGAGTACTTTTAACCTAGAGAAATAACCACGAGTGCGACGCCGCGGGTACAGCTAGTTCTAACATAAATTAAACAAGATGTTGAGGATAGCAGCACAGTGACAGTGCTTAGGCTTAGAAGGTCCTATAAAAGACCAGGGAAAACCAAAAGGCTATTGCAATTTTATGCGATATATAATTTCAGGCTGGAACAGCAAACAATGTGGTCCCGCAGACCGTGTCCATGCTCTTCGACATTCGACCGGCGATCTCTGTTAATGATGACGAGTTCGAAAAACAGGTAAGTGTAGCCATAGTTCATTTGATCGCCACAGAATATGCCAGAAACTGGGCCAAAAATTTACCAAAACATAACGGATTTTTCAATGATGTGTTTTCGAATACAATCTATTACTTTTTCCTCCTTGCCAGTTAAGAGAGTGGCTAGCTGAAGCAGGCAACAACATCACTCTCACCTACATCCTTAGGGACGAACAGTCTCCAGCCACTATAATCAACGAGTCCAATCCTTACTGGGTGGCACTGTCCAAAGCAGCTGAGAATCGGTGAGTATTTCAACTTCTTCCACTTTTGTATCGATGTTTCAATCTTGTGGGATGATTATAAAAACAATTAAATTCTACCTAGATTCGATAACTACTACAAAAGGCTGCTGTATCAACAACAAATCTTAGAATATAAAGTGTGAGCTTGTGTCAAAATACTACAGATTAGCTGCATTCTGCCAATCAGTAGCGTACGAATAAGCATTACATGATAATTTCGACCGTTGCTTGAGGCCTTCACCTGTGACACTATAGGCACGGCGCCGTGATATATCCCGCACTCACAACGCTGGCTCCTCTTCTGAACTTGGCCATTCACATCTCCCCCCTAGTAAGAAATGCAATGGCCAGCTTGCGGCGAGGACAAGCCAGAGAAGAATTGCCCAAGTGAACTATAGAGAAGTTCAAGTGGCTCTACCGTTTCAAGGACCGGATTAACGGTCTTGTTAGTGCCCAAGATAGAATGCTGAACTTGTTAATCTCCGTTTTGAACACTCGGCATATTTCAAAATCCCCGGATCGATTAAGTTCACATGGTAATTGAAAAATCAATGTCTAACAAATTTCATGAAGATCGCAACAACTGCAAAAGTTCTATAGTTATCAGTTATCAGCTCGTCAAGTTGATTTGGAGATCCCGCTTCGCTCGGACAATAAAGGTTATTTATTTTCTGTTACCAGGGGCATCACCATCGCACCTCTCGTCCCCCCCGGCTCCACTGATGCCCGCTTCGTCAGAAACGTCGGCATTCCCGCCTTTGGTTTCTCTCCCATGCCAAACACTCCCCTTCTTCTCCATGCCGTTGACGAGCGCCTCAATGCTGGAACCTTCCTTGAGGGAATAACAACTTACGAAGAGTTCATACCTGCCCTGGCGAACATACCTGGCGATGAGACCTCGAGTGAGCGTTACTCTTATGTTGTTAAGACGACTGAGTAGATTTAAGTAAAGAGTCTTATTTTTAATCAACTTTGAAATGGAGGACGTCCTTATTTTTTACCTGTACATCTTATGTAAGTATTTGTAAAGGTAGTCCTCCAAAATGATCGCATGTTAAGTTCATAAAAATTGGTAAAGTAGAGTTTTGTAAAACCATCTGAAGACGATTGTACAATTACAATTTACAAAATTATTGAACATTCTTCTCCAATTATAGTTTGAAATCCAGCGCTGCTTTACTATCTTCTTCTAAAGTACTTTTACAGTACAAATTTTCTTGAATTGTTTTTCTTGGTTCCGTTTTATTTTTATATTTACTACCACTAGTTTTATAGTAGCTACCGAGCAGACCTCGAAAGTGTTAATTATGTTAAATGACTGAATAAATTAAATATGTCCTAAAAATATTTGGTCTTTCAAACAACCTCACAATATGTCTCATGGCTCATGTGTGATTTCTAGGTATTTCTAAGTCTAATAATTAAGTAGTACCTACCCACTATATATAAAAAAATGAGGGCCACCCGAATTCACACCTCGCTATCGTTTTTTCATTTCACTTTTTGGCTTACAATAGGTACATTTCACTAATATTATATGCACGTGCGTTTGTGTGCGTGTGTGTGTGCGTGTGTGTGTGTGTGTGTGTATGTATGTATGTCTGTTACTTATTCACGCTCAAAGGGCTCAACGTATTAGGATGAAATTTGGTATGGAGATAGCTTATACCTTGTATTAAAACGCTTTTATCCCGGAAAAATGCACTGTTCCTGCGGGACTCAGATAGTTTCAAATATAATGAGGCATACTAAAGTAAAACAAAAACTATATTTGCACAAATTATATATATATATATATATATATATATATATATATATATATATTATACCTTTACATTTCCTTTTTTAAATTTATTACGGACTAGGCAATCGTTTGACCACAACCTCACCTGATGGAAAGCCTGGATTTGAGATGCGTGACCGCGATACTGAATGTAAGTGTGATTTCACGGATTTACAATATTTTAGTAATAATTAGATAGATAAACTATTAACTAACTTATAATAGGTATTTAAATTACACCAAAGTTGTAATTTTAATATAATTAAATACGAATAATAGAGCAAGAAGAGCTCCTATTATGACAAGTCTTTTGCTGTACAAGCGGTAAGACTATGGAACTCTTTGCCAGTAACCATAAGGCAAGCGACATCGCTTCAGTGTTGCAAAGATCGGGTTAGAAACTTTTATCATTCAACGCTATGGCATGTTGCTGTATTTACTTATTTTAATATTTATTATGCTTATGTAGTGTAATGTATTTCGTGTGTAGGTTCCTATTTATTTTAGTATGTATAATTATTATTAGTATATATGTTTATATGTATGTATTTTTATATAATATACATATAAATATTTATTTTATTTTATATGTAGCTCTTATATTGGTATTTATAAGTAATATTTTATCGTATTTACATTCTAAAAATATAAATTAATTCATTTCAGTAAATGTATACTTGCATATGCACACTGTCGATCATTAATGTTCATGTTCTCGCTTTCTAATCTAATGTTGCCTGGAAGAGATCGCTGCTTAGTGATAAGGCCGCCGATTGTACTATTTTAAGGTAATTGTTGTTCTGCCATAATTTAAGTTTCTTTAGTGCAATAAAGAGTTATCTATCTATATTTATATATTTTAATACGAATTGTAAATACGAATAATAACAATATATCTATCTGTCTTCTATCTATACTATAATAAAACTGTAACTGGGCTAAATCTGTACATTAAATATTTTTTGAAAATTTTGATTGAGATAAACTTCAAAATCGATATAGAGTGCAAAAAGGTTTTATTTTTATTTTTTGTCTGTCTGTCTGTCTGTCTGTCTGTCTGTCTCTTTGAACACGCATCACGCTGAAACTACCAGACTGATTTTGATGAAACTTGGCAGAATCATAGCTGATGTACTGGATTAACATTTAGGATACTTTTTATCTCGGAAAAATCAACGGTTCCCGCAGGATAGGGGTAGAAATTTATTTAAAAGTATACGTATCAAGCTGAAACTACTAGACGGATTTTGATGTAACTTGGCACAGTCAAAGTTTATATAATATGTTAAATACTTTTTATCCCGAAAAAATAAAAGGTTCCTGTAGCATAAGGGTCCAAAGTTGTGTTAAATTTAAAGTAAAAATACATCCGTTTATAGACCGTTGTATTTTTACTTACCGTAAATTTTTTACATTTTTTATGCGTTATTTTTTACAATTTCCTTGATATTTTTACCAAAGTTATGGTAAAACGCACGCACCACGCTGAAACTATCGGATGGATTTTGATGCAACTTAGCACAGTTATAACTTATATTATGGGTTAAAATTTTGAATACTTTATTACTGAAAAACTAAAGGGCTGCTGCGGGGTAGGGGACGAAAGTTATATTAAATTATGAAGTTATAAATATAACGTAATAAAATGAAATAAAACAGCTCTAAGCTATTATAATGCATTCGTTTTCGTGCGATGTACCTACCTACTGTATCAGGGTGCTATTGTTATTTATTCTGTACTTTCTGCGTGCCGCCGTGCCGCCACGCACGCGCCGCCCGGCCGATCGCCATGGCAGGGGCCCCGGGGAAATAAACAATATTTAAAAAAAGTTTAAAATATAAAGTTAAAAAGATACTAGTCAAAGATGTTGAATTACGCTTACTGGCGTAAAAGTACCATTTACAGACACTGCGCTACCCACTGCTGGGTATAGGCCTTAATTTTCGGTAGTAATACCAATCAGATTGGTAGTACCACTGGAAAAAATAATTTAACGTGGAGTTTACGTGGCAGTAACCAACTTGGCTGGTCGTACCACTGGCAAAAAATAATTACCCGTGGTACTACCAGTAGGACCAATGGTAGTACCACGTGTAAGTCGCGCTCCTTTCGCTGTTGCCACGCCTTTCGATCGGATCGGATGATAACCTCATCCATGTCTTTTCCTCCACCCTGTAACAGTACAAAAAGGTTGAATTACACATACTTATTAGAGTTACCGATAACAATCGATATCTTTGACAGTAGCTGCAGTCTTGACACAGATAGCAATGCCATCGCAAGCTACCGATCGCATAATAAATACGAATAATACCACTATAGGTACCGATGACAATCGTTGTCTTTCCACAGTTATTGACAGAAGATATAATAGTGATTGTTATCGATATGTATACTTTGCCACAGTACATAATATAGTCCTACAGATATATATGTACTGTGACTTTGCGACCAATTTCGGTTGTAAAGCAATAATTGCTATCGATGTCAAGACTGCTGCCCCAGATACATAATACTTGATAATCTCTCTACGCATAATACAAACCCTTTCTCATGACAACATGCTTCACCATTGCCGCACTTTTAAATTGACCTCTTTTGAACTTCCCTTAGATAAAATGTTGTTAAATCAAACGGGACCTCCATACAAAATTAAATTTCAACAATCCCTCCACCGATTTAGCTAATATTTTATTGACCGAGAGAGCGCGAAGCGCGAGCGAAGCGAAGTGTTTACTCAAAATGCAGTAAACTTCTCACTTTTAGGTTTCTACCAGTGGAATTATCTCTTTACCCCCTAGGTAGGGATTGATGGAGCACCTTGGTTATTAATTTTAGTTGTACAATAAGGTAACTAGATGGCGCTATTGTGCACCGCCACTATTGGGAAAACAAATATGCATACAAACACAGACTCGCACATACCTATTTCATTTGGAGAACTCGCTTCGTTACATATTGAATACCTATAAAGGAGAAGGGAGATAAAACTCTCTTGAAGAATTATAGGCGCATTTCGCTACTGAGCCACGTGTTAAACTGTTTTCGAGAGTAGTTACAAACCGTCTCGCTCGTAGGTTTGACGACTTTCAGCCTCTCGGAGAAGCTAGATTCCGGAAAAGCTTTAGAACCGTAAACCACATCCATACTCTGCGGCAGATTATACAGATGACCGAAGAGTATAATCTAGCGTTTGTGGATTACGAGAAAGCCTTTGATTCAGTCGAGACATGGGCAGTGCTACAGTCAATACAGCGGTGCCAGATTGATTACTGGTACATCGAAGTGTTGAAGTGTTTGTAAGCAAGGCTACTATGACAGTCCATCTTCAGGATGAGAGCACGAATTCTATACAGTTGCAAAAAGAGGTGAGACACGGAGACGTTACTTCTCCGAAACTGTTCACATCTGCACTGGAAGATATATTCAAGCTTCTGAACTGGAACGGATATGGTGTTAACATCAATGGCGAATACATCACTCACCTTCGATTTGCTGATGATATAGTCAACATGGCAGAAACCCTGGAAGACCTAAGCACAATGCTCATTGACCTCAATATTGTTTCCCAACAGGTGGGTCTTAAAATGAACATGGGCAAGACGAACATCATGTCAAATGCCCAAGTCGTACCCATGACGGTTTATGTTGGGAACGATATTATCGAAGCTGTTGATCACTATGTCTACTTAGGTCAGACGATCCAACTTCGACAAAGAGGTCAGCCGACGAATCCAACTCGGATGGGCAGCGTTCGGGAAATTACGCCATATCTTCTCGTCGCAGATACCGCAGAGCCTCAAGACGTTAGTTTATAATCAGTGCGTGTTTCCAACTTGCCAGTGATGACATACAGCAATGAGACGTGATCGCTAACTGTTGGTCTCATACACAAGCTCAGAGTTGCGCAGCTTGCAATGGAGAAAGCTATGCTCTGTGTTTCACTACGTGATAAAATACGAAATGAGGAAATCCGTAGAAGAACGAAGGTTACCGACATAGCTCTCAGAGTTTGCAAGTTGAAGTGGCAATGGGCAGGCCATATAGTTTGCAGAACCGACAACCGCTGGGGAATAAAGGTTCTCGAATGGTAACCACGAACAAGCAAGCGAAGTGTGGGGAGACCCCCCATACGATGGACCGACGACATTGTAGCAATCGCAGGAAGCCGGTGGATGGAGGTGGCACAAGATCGCTCGTCATGGATCGTATGTTCAGCAGTGGACTTCTAAAGGCTGACATGATGATGATGATGATGATGATGAACTTAATAAAAACATGTTAAAATGATCGCTCGTGACTGTAAATCTAACCATATTAAATTCATTTGCAAAGTAAGTCTCTACAAACGCACATGTGACCCTAATCATGAAATGACAGGGGTTTTACAGTTATGAGTCACTCATAACTGTAAACAGTTATGAGTCACAAAACAATCTTTGGGAGAAAAATATGTAGCTGTTTTTTTCTCTCTACAGTTTAAATAATTTGAAATAGATTGCTACTAAAACTAAAATGAAAGGATTGATCGGCACAGTTTTCTGTATGGTAGTGTTAAATAGAGCTGATAACTCTGAAAATCCCGTTATTCAGCTATTCTGGAATTATGTTCAAATTAATACAACAACGAATTCGGACCTCAGTAAGTTTCTACTCATTTTAGGTAGGTTCATAATTTATACATGAGTGTTTTGAAGAGGGTGAATTATTTGTATCTGGATTCCCGAAAGTTATTTTCTCAAAAATTACCATAACAAAATAATGAACAAAACATAGAGGCTCTATATTACTATTAGCTAAAGGTACTTTCTTTGGACTAATTTTAGCACCAGCAGTGGAATTCTAGAAAACACTAGCCAAAAAAAGAAAATGTGCCAATCTACGTTTACGAGTTTGTGAACGACTACTCGGTGATCGTGATGAAATGTCCAGGAAGCAACTTTTCACTGAGCAGCATCATGCTGAACTCGCACATGGACGTAACTTTTTTGTGCTGATGAAACTTATGTACCTTCCCTGGTTACCAGAGCTCACCTCAAATCGGACTGTAAAAAATTTGATCAGGCAAAAACTGAAAGCGGTCCCAGTCGCCGGTCTTCTCAATTTTGGAATACATAATCGCTGATGATCTTGACTGCTGTCATCGCTTTTATAGTAATAGTTTTCTAATACTTTGCCTAATCGAGACATGGCAACCGGTGTGAACTTGGCAGCCAAAATGTAGCAGCCTAAAATCCGACTAAATTAAGAAGGTTTTTTTTATAATAGTGGTTCACTCTTATTTGTTAATTAATTATTATTGTTTAATAATAATAATATTAAAAACTTTGATTAATAAGTTAACGCAAATTTTTATAAAAATATATCCCGAAGAACATGAACAAAATATATTCTTGAGATTTTTAAGGGAACACGCGTCTAGTTAGAGCTCTTATCCCCTGAAAAATGAAAGTTTGAATTACCAATTTTATTCTCTCATAATGTAGCTTCAAAACGAGTATACCGACAATGTGGCTAAATGACAGCTTAACCCTAAATTCTATACTTGAATTCAGGATGAACACTGAACCATGTATGATTTTTTAGGCTGGTGATATATTTCGACCTGAAGAGCCCTGATATTGCTTAAAATCTGGAAAAAAATATCTTAAAAGATATACAGGCTACCACGGAAACACAATTACTAAATGGCTTTTCAACTATTTAACCCTGGAATAGTTAATAAAAATTGATGTTGTGTTTAAATTTCACTACTCATGTTCAACGGTGTGTCTCGAGCTTTAAGACCCAGAAATAAAGTATTAAACTCATTCAAATATAACAAATGATGCACACACTTTTATAAAAATGCTTACAGAAGCTGACTAAACACCAACCTGACCATATAACATCCCTAAACACATGAACCAAAAAAAAACTAGATATTTTTCAGGGAACAAACCTCTAGTAAGACCTCTCATCCCCTGAAATCTGTAAGTTTTGATATATCACACTACTCTCTAATAAAGTAGCTTCAAAACGTGTATAAAGAAAATGTGGCTAAATGACAGCTTAACCCTAAATTCTTTACTTGAATTTTGGATGAACACTGAACCGTGTCTGAAATTTTTAGGCTGCTGATATATTTCGACTTGAAATACGCAAATATTGTTTAAAATCTGCAAAGTTTTATTTTAAATGATATACAGGCTACCTTTTAATCACTATTACAAAGTGTTTTTTTGACAATTTAACCCTGGAATAGTCAATCAAAATTGATGTTGAGTTTTGATTTCACTACTTATGTTCCACGGTGTGTTTCGACCTTTAAAACCCTAAAATCAACTATTAATCTCATTCAAATATAACAAATGATGCACACAATTTTATAAAAATGCTTACAGAAGCTGACTAAACACCAACCTTACCATATAACATCCCAAAGTACATGAACCAAAAAAAAAACAGATATTTTTCAGGGAACAAACCTCTAGTAAAACCTCTCATCCCCTGAAATCTGTAATTTTTCATAAATCACACTATTGTCTAATAAAGTAGCTTCAAAACGTGTATAAAGAGAAAGTGGCTAAATGACAGCTTAACCCTAAATTCTTTACTTGAATTTTGGATGAACACTGAACCGTGTCTGAAATTTTTAGGCTGCTGATATATTTCGACTTGAAATACGAAAATATTGTTTAAAATCTGCAAAGTTGTATCTTAAATGATATACAGGCTACCTTTTAATCACTATTACAAAGTGTTTTTTTGACAATTTAACCCTGGAATAGTCAATCAAAATTGATGTTGAGTTTTGATTTCACTACTTATGTTCCACGGGTGTGTTTCGACCTTTAAAACCCTAAAATCAACTATTAATCTCATTCAAATATAACAAATGATGCACACAATTTTATAAAAATGCTTACAGAAGCTGACTAAACACCACCTTACCATATAACATCCCAAAGTACATGACCAAAAAAAAAAACAGATATTTTTCAGGGAACAAACCTCTAGTAAAACCTCTCATCCCTGAAATCTGTAATTTTTCATAATCACACTATTGTCTAATAAAGTAGCTTCAAAACGTGTATAAAGAGAAAGTGGCTAAATGACAGCTTAATGAGGGAATGAGAGTCTTACTAGAGGTTTGTTTCCTGAAAAATATCTAGGTTTTTTTTTGTTCATGTACTTTGGGATGTTTTATGGTCAGGTTGGCGTTTAGCCACCATCTGTTAGCATTTTTATAGAAGCTTGTGCACCATTTGTTATATTTAAATGAGATTAGTAGTTGATTTCAGGGTCTCAAAGGTCGAAACACATCGTGGAACATAAGTAGTGAAATCAAAACTCAACATCAATTTTTGATTGACTATTCCAGGGTTAAATGGTCAAAAAAACACTTTGTAATAGTGATTAAAAGGTAGCCTGTATATCATTTAAGATACAACTTTGCAGATT